>JAPMOR010085249.1:855753-956648 GCA_026543865.1 Argiope aurantia
GTAAACGAATAAACAAATATTAGAAAAACGTTCAGGCAAACAGCAGTAGGGAAACGTTGAAAGAACATTATCTCTCCAGTACGAATTTTTTCTTTTAAAGTTCCTTTAATATATAAAAGATTTCCACTTCACAATAACTTAAAACACCTTTATTTGAATTTAGTCGGGGATTCGCAACAACGATTACAAGATTTATTAGTTTCTCCTTCAAATAATGCAGCTATTAACAGCTAACATATTAGATAATCTATAAAATCATAAAATAATAAGAAATCAAAAGTTTATAAATAGCCAGAAAAAAATAAAATTTTAAGGTGGAAAAAGTTGCATCCTACAGAAGTAAAATAAAGCTTAAAACAAATATCTCCAACTTTACTTTCCATATGAAGTAAAGTGCTAAATTTACTGAGTTAAAACTTTAAAAACAAACACAAATTACGATCTACTCCTAAGCCTTTGAGAAATTTAATTACAGTAACAAATCCTTTTCCAAAACTCAAATCCATTAACTTACTTTGAATATTAATTGAACGAATTTTCAGTGTTTATTGAAGGCGATCAAGAGCCCAATATGTTAAATTTGCGGTAGAAGAGGGAACTGTTAGCGTATTAAGAAGGTCATCTCCAAGCCCTCGAGAAGAAAAGCATCGATCGAAATTCGAAAGCTGACACCCAAGACTGTTAGAATAATGCATGAAGTTTTCGCAGTAAATTCCCTTCAGAGCCAGCTATCTTGAGATTACAGAAAAATTTCCGGTAACTCTATTCCCAGGGCGCTACCAAAGGCCGTGACTCAAAAGACGGATTATTTACGTTCGATGCCTCGAGTTACTGTCTCGAGAGAGACAAGAGACTGGAGTCCCCCGCGCTTATTCAGTTCTCATATTAAAACAGCCAGCAATTGTCTCTGAGGCATTTCATTTTGAAAAGAAGATGGAAGGAAAGAGAAGTTTGCTATTCCGGTTTATATTCGGAAGTCCGTGTCTTTCTTATTCCACGTTTAACAGAGGCATATGAAGTCTGTGTTTCTCTTCATTAATAAGAAGAAAAAAGGAGAGGGGAGGACTCAGTAGTTGATATTTTGCAAAATAACTGGAAAAAGGAATTAATAAAGAAGTGAACAAAAGTTAAGATAGCATTTTAATATTATTATACAAGGTGCCCATTCTTATTGCGGTCCAGCAGCTATTTTCTAAACTATTAGATATAGGCATATAGTTCTAATTGAAATGCTTTAAATAAAAATTATTTTTTATACTTTTTGAGTCAATAGATGCATTTCTAAAAAGAGTTACGAATTCTTACTTTTTATACGGTCCCCGATCCTATTAGTCGTATTCAGTACAAAATTATTGACACCTAAAAATTCCATCGTTATATGACTAGAACTGATTCAGCTATAGCTGTTTAAACTAAAATGGAGCAGTATATAAGCTTACGACAAGGAAAAAATTGGGAAAATAACACAAAAGTGCATAATTTCGATTTGGAAAAAAAATTCCTTAAGATTTAAGCTTGAGACTATGGATTTAGCTAGAAAATTCGTCTGAAATAGATTTTTTAATACTTGATCAGTTTTAGTCGCATAATAATAACTTGTTTAAAATATTACAATACCAAAAACATTTTACTAAATAGAATTGATAGAACCAAAGAACTTTATAAAAATATTTTGTAATTCGAGAATTATATTCATCTACTTAAACAACATAATATGTAATTTTTTTCATCATTTAAAGCATTTTTTTTCTCGATTGGAATTATATATCAAACGGTCTAGAATTTACTTATTGGGGCCACGATAAAATTTTATGTTATAGTTATTAAATAGTTAATAAAAGTTATTTAAAAATCATTTTATGGAATAAAAACAGAAATAATGAAATCATTCCTTTTCCATTCAATAATAAGGTAAACTTTTGAACAATTTGACTTTTATAGTAAAAACTGTTAAGGAGAATTAAAGATTATTTGAAATATTTGATAATTTAAAAGTATTTATTTCTTGCAAACATAAGCAAGTTATAATAACTATAAATTCATTTCTTATTACGATAGATGTTCATATATTAATATTTAATTATCTAAACATCAATAATTTTAAATAAATAATTGAAAAATACATACATTTATAACACTTTGTGCTTCGTGAGCAATGCAACAATTCGGCAATACATTAACTGTAGCTTTTTTAGAAATTATATTGTTTTAAATTAACTGAAAATTTGACAGTAGACTCATTCAACAAAACTTTCTATAATATAAATAAACAAAACGCATCAAATGTATTGTGAAACCTTACATTGCTTACAACAAAACGAATAATGATAAAAACGTATGTATAAATTAAATAAAAGGAATGCTTGCGAATTACTTAATGCAAACGCATTGAATTCAAGAAATACTAAGCAATTATAAAAAAATTAATGCAAACAGCAAAATTCATAGTGATTCATGAATATTCGCACGAACTGAAAAGAGAAAAAATAAACAATCAAGGAATTTAAAAAAAAACATAAAATTGCAAATACTCTACTTCTAGTCAAATGCACAAGACATTTACTAATAAAACTTGGACTATTTTTATAAGCTACATTCAATCAATCAATTACAATCAACCATTGTAACTGCTAAGGAATATTTTTTAAATAATTTTTTGATGCAGTTGTCAATTCATTACAGAAACATGTAATTACCGTTGATCGGGTTAAGGAAAATCTTTATGCAAAACACGAAATGATCCATGGATGTCATTGAAAACAATGCAGAATGGGGGGAGGGGAATGTTAAACCAAATATTAATAATTGATTTGACGCCATCGAGAATTGTGTCAAAAGGACAACGCGTTAAGAAGATTTGATGACATTATAAGCTAGTCAGGTTTTTAGAACGTCAAAACAATGACTATAACTGTTACTTTCCTCGACAGTGAAACCCTCAATAAATGATTTTTTTGCTCTCATCGTGCTTTCCTGTAGGCACTAACAACTAAACAACGCTCTTCGTACAGAAACGATGGTGTGCAAAAGAAACCTGTGTCAAAACGTAAACAGTTACTTTTAATTTAAGATTATATTATTTTTTTTTTTGTTTTTTTTTTTTTTTTTTTTTTTTTTTTTTTGTGAAAGTTAAATTTTGTTGATAAAATAAGTTGTTTTATAAAAGTTCAAATAAAAGAATAGCCGCAATCAGAAAAAAGAATGAAAGAAAGAAGATTAAGAACAATTGAACTGAATTTTTTCTTCATATGCCAAATTTCTCTTCATTTATTCAGTTTAAATTTCAACAAAAACTCTTACTCCTCAAAAAATTGATGAAAATCTGCATTTTAACAAAACTGCGAAGACGAAGGCATTCTTATAAACATTCTAAAAATTAATATTGGTATTTCGCCTATTATTTTTGAGGATGTCGTGTCCACGTTACCACGGAAAGGGAGTGCAGTAGCTTCTGAGGATAAAGACCCCTGAGCGCCCAAGGGCAGAAGTCTGACTCATATGAAGATGAAACTCAAACATTCGCTTGCACAAACCCTTTTTACAGGAGGGCACATTCACACACCTCACAGGTAGAACACAGATGAAGAACAACCATGCCCGAACCGGAATTCGAACCCGGGACGCCCATTATTATTATTCCTGTCTGAAATAAGATATGCTAAATATTTGTCTTCAAATATCAATTTATTGTCTTTAAAAGAAAGCATTTTACTGAAAATCATTCAGAGTAGTGCAAAGTATACGCAGAAGTTATGGATATTCATTCTATAATTAAGTTAATAAATGATAACATTTATTGACTGATACGTGATATATAAAAGCCTTTTAGGCAGATATAATCTGAAACATATCTGCTATTTTTTCCTTCCCCTTTTTTTTAAAAAAAATCTTCTCAAAATTTCAACCGTAAGCAATATTGGGCTAATTAAATTATAAATAAATTATGAATTTTTCATATCGTTATGAAAAAAATATGATGCTTAAAACTTCTGAAAATTGGAATCTGAACACAAATAAGAGGAATTAAAATTTTATGAAGTTTTTAAACACTTTTAAATTGTAATGTCATTCCAAATTATAACGATGTACAATAGTAAATTTTTTAAAAATTTTTAATTTATTTTGATTCAGATATATTTTGGCATCAATAATGGACAAAAACAATTCTTGATAGTGGCGGTACATTTAAAAAGAAAACATCGCCCTTCTTACCAATAACCAAAGACTTTACAAGTGAGCCTAGCGAGACTTCTCCAACTAACCTGAACACAGAGAAGTTATTTTAGCTAGAACACACACACTTCGTCAAGATATCTTTGGATGACGTTAATTTAGAGACAGAATCGATTGAAAACCTTAATTAATGAAACTATTAACTTGATATTTTAAATAATTAATCTACGGTCAATTAAAAATATTTTTTTTAAATAATGACCGAGTTTTCAAACTAAGATATCGTTATTTAGTTCTAAAAAACATATTGCCATTCAAATTTTAAATATTAAATTATTATGACGCTTAAAGTAATTGCACAATCATTGATCAAAGTTTTAAAAAATTGAATTATTTTGAATTTATAATATTTCTGAATTTGTACTTCACATGAAATAAGAGATTTACGAATGTAGAAATTAAGACAGATTTCACATACAAAAATTATAGCAAAAAATTAAACAAAAGTTAATAACAAGAAAACGCTACAATTATTTTATAGAAATAAACTAGCTGTTTAATTTTGAAAAAAATATATCTTTCATATACGTGAGGACTTGTATTAATAATTAAATACCTGAAAATCTTAAATAATTAAACTTGCTACTCACCACGAATTTAAATGTAAATGATACTTTATGATTTTCCTTATTTCAGTACCTAAAATATAAAAAAATGAGTTATTAAAAATACATGCATTCTAACAGGGAAACTTGAAATAAAATTTATAACAAATGTGAAAATTTACATTTGTATATGACTTAAATGAACATTTCATACAATTGTTAAATAATGTATTAGAGTTCGAAAAATAGAAACATAGAATATATAAAATATATTTTCAACAAAAATTTTCATTTTCTATTTTAATAAAAAATATATAAATAACATATTTTCCTTAACTCTCAGTTACTCTAGATTTGAGTTAATCTTCTCAAACAAATAATATTTCACCAGAAGATATTTCCAAATTTAATGATGTTGATGATTTGTAAAATAAAATTAAAAATAAGCATTCAAACACAGGAAAAGAAACATTCAGAGTTCATTATTAACGATAATTAGATAAAAATCTAAAGTTTTAGCTAAAATGTATAAGAAATAATTTCTAAATATTTTCCTATGAAACATCTCTTAAAATACGTCACAAGATTAGCGATTGATAATCATAGTTGTTTTTTATCTATAGCATATATGACGTATTATAATTTTAAAAATTGAATATAAAAATTTAGGAACAGTAAATAAAGATCACAAAATTAAAACGAAGAAATAAAAACCCTCTTTTCAACTTAACCCTTAGTAGCCTGATTTACGAAAGTGATTTATTTTTAATATTACTGTGTTTGCATAAATAAAATAAAACAATAATGACATTTGATTTTTTTTAAAATTTCGTTGGAAAGAATAATATACAACAGTAAAATAAGTACAGCCAACCTATAAAAAAAAAACTAATAGTAATGTGAACACTCGGTTTAAAAGATTGGTATCAAAATTGATACTCTAGGTCATTAAGGGTTAATATCAACATATTTTTTCACACGCGTATGAAAATTCTTTTTCAACACAACTTATTTTCAAGACTCCTTTCCACCTTCCGACAAATGTAATTAATGCGATTCTGACTGTGAATTATATCTTTCAGGATGAAATTTAGTTTTAGTTGTGTCCTTTTTTTTAGAAATGTCCTTTAATTTTAAAATTATGTATCTATATATCAAAAAAGTAGGGACCAATGCCAGTTTATTCATTTTCTCTAAAATTCGCGAACTGGAAAGGGAAAAAAAAACTCCTTACCAAACGATTTTTTTATAAGACAAAACAAAAAACATGACAGTTGAAAGAGCTCTGTCCAAAAAATTTAAACAAGGAAGTTTTACCCCTCCATTACTTCTGACACATCCAAGGCTTGTGTCAATCTCCCATACTCAGCAAAATTTTAATCCGGTTCAAAATGTCACGAACACAGTAACATACCCAGTTTTCGAAATCTCAACTTCGTTTATCAGCAAACTTAACTGGAAAGTAACGGAGGAAAGGAAATACTAATCCCATAAAAGATTATTTCAAATACATGTGACTAAGTATTGCGGTTTTCAAAATGATTAGTAGGAAACAGCAAATTTTAGTGCCATTTTTTTTCCATGCTGCATGAAAATATTAACAATGAGCTAACGAATAAACGTATAATTAGTAGGAGTTCAACAAACAATAAAATATATGCAAAATTAAGTCTTTGAAATTTAATGAGCTAATTTTATATACAAATCTGATATTATCGTAAAAAGTATAACATTTTATGTATTCAGTACTGAATGAAGTTCTGAATTTTGTTCACTTATTGTAAACTTAGTTGTTATTTATTATGGAATTTTATAAACGTATACATTGTGTTAACTGATTTTAAAACGAACAATTTGATAACATAGAGAAACTATTTTAGATAAATTGATTGAATTATTAACGAATTAATTTTGGAGATAATTTACTGTCTCTAATAAATCGTTTTTGATTAACACATTTTATGTTTATCAAATTATTTAAATTATTATATTCATTTTAAAATCTATGTTATAATCCATTAAAATAAATGAATTCTTGCATAATTTCTACAACTTTTGCGAACCACTCAAAGCAACAACAAATTAAATCGGTTCACATTGAACAATTTTTCTTTAAATAAATCTTTTTCTTTAATAAAAATAAAATTTTTCTTTAAAAATTACTAAGGAAGGATATTTTTATTAAAGAAAAAAAGAAGAAGAAAACCAAAACAAAAAAGAAGAAGGAAAACAAGAATTTGAAAAGAGTTAATTAAATGACAATTTCATTTTCTATCCACTAATATTACTTCACATGAATATTTCAGTTTATAATTCTGTGTATTCCAAATAAAAGCGAAATATTTTTTTGAAAAATATCAAAAATGCATTTTCATTTAAATAAATAACATTTTCTACCTTTTCAATATAATTTCAGCCAACATAAACTACTCACCATTTTCTATCACTTACAAACAGAAAAATAAATTGTAGCATATAAATCTCAAACAAAATAATTACTATTCCATGAAAGTAATGTGAAGAATAATGATCATTACCATCAGAAATGTTGCCAAAAGTCATAATCATAAATTCTACATTAATGTGATATCGTTTGACAAAATAGCATGGGAAATTAATTTTGTGAAATAACAAATAATTGAAATATAAAAATGAATAAATTTCAGGAATTCCAAAAATATTTTTCAATTTTAATATTAAATTTGATAGAATAAATTACAGTCAAGGCTTAGTCATATTTTATTTGAATATTTTATTTCGAAGATGTGGTAATTTCGCTTTCACTTGTTTAGAGATATTAAATCGTTTGCATTTGTAACGGATAATTATTTATTAAAAATTTCGGAGCACATCATATTTTAATCTGTAAATATAAAGACAATCTTTTAAATAAATTTTTAGACAAATAGGACGAAAATGAATTATTTTTCTACTTGAAAGATTCTATTAAATATCACTCTATTTCAATGAACCATCTATTAACATAGGAACATAATTAAAAGGACGCTTCAAAGAATTTTGTATACAATTTTTAGTTAGAAACGCATATATTCATTTATTAGATTCTTAAAAAATAATTCAAAACAAATTTTTTATTAACCAAAAATGCAATCAAATTATTTACTTCTGAAAGTTGTAATTCTAAAAATGATTATTTATAAATCATTATATGATATATAACGAGTAATTGTATATTAATTTTTAAAAATATCTTATTTAGCTTTGCATTTAAATAACACTTTTTTTAAAACAAGCATCGCTAATTGATTCTGAGTGAATTCCTTGTATTTACAATGAAATCATAAAAAGTGAAAAAATTCCAGTTTTATATATATAAAAAAAAAGAATTTCAATTGTTTAACTAATTTTCAATTTTTGAAAATATTTTTTTCTTTTTAAAATTTTAAATAAAGAAGTTTCTTTCACTTTATATTAATGAGATCATTCAGGGTCAATTCAAAACATTCATTTTTAAATTCAAATGGATATCTCTCCCCCCCCCCCCACGCCCCCCTTTTTTTTAAACGATCAGAAGTTGATTTTATCTGGGTCTAACACTTTTTAAGACTTCTTAAGGGGTTAATAATTTTCTCCACAGTTCTCTTGTAAAATTTTTATAAACAAAATTAAAAACGCCCCTTTTTTTTTTCGTCGCAACAAAAATGGAAACTTTAAAGAAAAATTTGTTCAGTTATCGTCCTTTAACATTACGAAACATAAGAAGATTTTTGTAAAATTAATTAATTAATCAATTTTTTATTCATTACAAATTGTGCTTTCATAATGCGTATGTACACAAAGAATAGGGCAGAGCCCAAGATTTGTCTAACAAACGAAATTTAAAATAACTAAAACATGGGAAAGAGCGATATTTTAATTTTTTTTTCTATTATTGATATTGAAAAATGTCTCTTTTTTAACCTGCAAATCATTATGAGTTTTACTGTTACTTAAAAATTAATTCACATATTGATAACTTGCTTTTAATATGCGGTGACTATTGCCGTTAGATATTCAAAATGGGTGACTTTATATTCCACGCTGTGTATTCCACTGTACAGATATTTAAGTTATTATTTACAATGATTAGTTAAATTTCATATCGTCCTTCATAAATCTAAACAACTTATGAGAAACATTAATTTTGTGTGGATTTTACCAAAAACTCCGTAGCATCGTTAATGAAAAATTTTAATTCGAATAATGATATGTATATCAGTTAATCTAACACCATAACATAACTTCAATTTGAAAATTCCCATGGATTGAAAGTATAACAGAAAAATACTCGGAAATATTGTGACCTCTGCTTTTCATTTAAATTTCAATTCATTAATTCACAGAGAGAGAGAGAGAAAACACAATAAAATGATTACTTCATAGAATCGTTTCTTTTTTTCTTAAGATATTTAAAGATTCTAATGATATATAAGAAAAGAATTTTATATAATCCTAGATTATAAAAATGCCCTCTTATTTGAAAAGAATTGTCATTTGCGGATTGGATTCGATGTTTAATATTAAATCTTATCTATTTTTTATATTTCACTTATTTAAATATATACACTTTTTTACACCAACTATTATAAGAGCGAATTACTTCAAATACACATAACAAGCAGAACAACAGATTAAAAATGTTATTTTCAACATTGTTAATAAGAATTTATCATGACACAATGCTCAACATATTTAACATGCAGAAAGCTACAATTTTGGTAAGAGGCCAAGACACTGAATTGACCATGGCGGACCAGAGCCTAAGAATCCACTTGACCTATTAAATTTTGTAAATCATCCAAACTATTTGACAAATTTGTGATTCGTTTTTTCTTTACCCTCAAAAAACTTGCACCATTTTTTCACTACTTGGAAACAAATATAAGTGAAGACTTGGCCAGATAAAGAAAGCTCTTGTGAAAGCCAGACATTGTGACTCTGGCACTTTTCTGAGCTAGTACAGAAGAATCCAAAAATTTATGAATGACACTCCTTAGCCAAAGAAATGGCTCTAGACAGGTTATAAACCTCAGTGGTGGTAAGTGGATTTGATGCCTCACACCAATGGGAGCTCAAGATAGAGGTTTTCTTTTATATACCAACAATGCTCGGCTTATTCTGGGGTGATTTTTAAGGGAAATAATGGCTTCTTCACTTCCAGATGCCAGACGCCGGAATGAAGGGTTGAAGGCTCTCCATAAGTTTTGGAAGAGAAAAATAAAGTTCCCGGTCCTCAAAAAAAATTGATTTGTTTCAAAGTGCTTACCAACAAAAGAGGTAGTCATATAACCCACGCAAAATTCAAAGCGTCAAATTTATGAAATATCCAAGGAGGATCTTTAATACCACGATCGTTAAGTCAGAAAGATGAGATTTCTCTGTCCCAAAGCGTAAAATTTTTTGCGGCTTAAGTGGGTAAATAATTCAACTATTGTGCTTAATTTCTGGGAGGTGTATATGCATGGGTAAAGCGATTAAGACGGAATTATAAAACAGCATAGCATCTAAGCCGAAAAAAATGAAGAAAAATGGATGGGATAATCTATTTGAAGTTTTCTTGCGTACTCCCTAATAAAAGTGTTACCCCCCCCCCTCCAACTTCGTATAAAAATTGTGAATACCATAAATATCCAATGTTTTTGTTTTTTTTAATAATGTGAGAACATGATGTTGTTTTTGTTTGGGGTTATTGAAGCCTCAAAATGCACGGACAGGAAATTAGCGATTTATCGATTTTGAAGCATCAATTTTCCGCTTCTAGGGTTATTAGAAAATGATAAGTAAGACTGTCACATTTGGCGACTTATCGCCAACAAAAAGTTACAATTTGGCGGAATGTCCATCATGCACCCGATACTTCTGTCTGGCCAATAAAGGGCAGTGCCGAAAGAAGTTATCACCCGAAGAAACACAGAAAAGAAAAGGGGAATCAACACGAAACACCGAAGGGAGGTATTGAAAGGTGCATATATATATTATATTATAATGATAATATAATTTTTTTTAAATCCTGTACATGAGAGTTTGTGTGCTTCAGAGCCATGATAAAGAAAGCCGCTACTTATCTGTTATTAATTGCCATTTTTCTAACAGTAGTTATGAAAAAGCCTATTAGAATATGATTTTCCTCTGTTTATTTTTTTAAGGATTGATTTTTGGAATGTGATTAATACACAAGTACCAGAAAATGGAATATGTAATTTGAATATCTTTTCCCCAACTGACTGAAAACAAAATTTGACGCAACTATAATTTCAATAAAAAGCAATCACAAAACAAATTTCATTTATTTAAATCACTGCGTTTTCAGTTATGCACTACTGAAACCTGTACTTTCACACGAAAGTACAGGTTTACAGACGGTCAATCAGTGGTGGATTTGGATAAAAATTTCATATTAAATCCGAATCACATTCTGATCCAAATCCGTCAACATAAGATCGCAAATTCATAACTTTAGATAACAAAATTGCGAACGAAATTTTATCCGTCTTGTTCTATGCTTTTTGCAGTTATCGTCTTCTTGCACTTGGACTGTAAAACAGGCAAACTTCCTGTACATGGAATTACAACATTTTCATAATTAGTCAATTATAAAAAAATATTTTATTTCAATGATGAAAAACTGCATATCATTGTAAATATATTTTATATTAATCCAATTTTGTTTAGATATAACAACAACAAATTAAATAGGAGTATTATTTTTATTTTGAATATTAATTATAATTATGCATTGATAAGCTAAACATAAAATATTGCTAAATTTTGAGTTTCAATTGTTATAAAATACTACTGATTTATTATTTTTTATTACCAGTATCATTATTTTATTAATTATTTATTTTTGAAACAAAATTGAATATATAAGGTTATCTTCGATAAGTGAAA
This sequence comes from Argiope aurantia, assembly GCA_026543865.1. NCBI lineage: Eukaryota > Metazoa > Arthropoda > Arachnida > Araneae > Araneidae > Argiope > Argiope aurantia. Next base: position 867,423 of record JAPMOR010085249.1, read on the forward strand.
TAAAGCAATTGTAACCATGTGACCACCACTCTACTTACGTCTACGAAAATTAAACTTGCATCCCTTTCATAATGAATCGCTAAGCAATTTCTTTTATCGTCCGATTTTAAACTGAACAAAGCATTGCCATTTTTTCAAAATATTAATTAGTTATAAATAAGAAGACAGCAGTAAATTAATCACAAAAACGGACTTGCACCACTTTTAAAATAAATGGTCGATTTATTAATTTGCATTCGTCTTAAAACATCACATTTCTTCACTCGCTTCGTGGTATAACTATAAAATATTGCAGGATATGAATTTGAAGGATTCTAATTAAATTACCGTACCATGTAAAATTTTCCTTTTTATATAAAATCGGTGATGCACTACAATTTAACAATTTTTTTTATTGTTAGCAGCCATATTTTATGAAATTAAATTTTGGGTTCGTTATTAAGGATCGCTGTTGGCTATTTAGCTATAAATATGTTTTTATCATAATTTCGTCTTTTGCGAGTATTTTCATTGTATTAAAGTAAATGCATCTTCCTTTTATTTCATAATAAGTGTTATTTAACCAAGCTTTTAAAGAAATTTTTAAAAACACTCGACAGTAACATAAGCAATAAATTTAAATCTTGTTTTTAAAAAAATTAACTTGTAAACAGCAAAATAGGAAAATACAAACTTGTTTTAGTCACAAATTAATTTGTTTCAAAATGTCATGGCAACTAATTAACAGAAGCAGATGTTCAAGACAGAGATCTCTTTCAACAGCATGCATTAAATTATCTGCATGTGGTAACTGTTTTAATATGACTTACGATGTGCGTTTTCTTATAATAATAAAAAGTGGAAAATAGTAATAAATATTTAATTGCTCATTAGACAAAAACAAGGAATTTACAGCAATAAAATTTTGCCTCCCTTTACAGCTATATTTTTTTCACAAACTTCAAGAATAAAACAAGTATAACATCATTCTGGAATATTCAAAACTCTTCTTATTTATTATATTATAGCGATTGTTAATTACTTTAATAAAAATTTTATAATTTCTAGTCCAGAATTTTCATATTATATGTTATTTTATTTTTTAAAAACTTTATCGAAGCTATTTTTATGTTTTTACGAAATATGAATCCACATGGTTATTTTTTATGAACTTGTGAGTTTCAAAAATTTATACGTCAGATGTTATGAATTTTAAAGCAACAGGGAGAGATTTTCTACTTTTTTTAAGAATTCATTTTGCACGCTCAGTGAAAATATTAATTTTCAGAAAATCTTTTTTTTTTTTTCTTTCGAGACTCCTTTTCCCCACCGCAGTAAATTGAAAAGTAAAAATATTTTTTTATTCCATACTGCTATTCGTAAGTATATAAAATGTATTCAAAAATGCAAAAATTTATTGGAGAAATTTGAGATTTTCGAATTTCAGGAGATTAATTCCATTTTTTTTTAAAACATGATTCAAAAGATACTAAAAATTCTTATAAAACAGAAACCTGGCCTCCAAGTATTTTTATAGTTTAAGTGCCCTTGTTTCTCTAAATGAGGCCTTCAAATGAGAATTATTTGATGAGCTTCAAGTGTAAATTATAAAGTACCAAATACTTAATTATAATTATTAATTTATAAGTATACATTATTGCATATGTATGTAAATAATTTTCATATTTAAAACAGAAAAAAAACAGATATTAAATAAATTATTTAATTAAGTAAATAGGAAGTTGAAATTTGCTATGAAACAAACGACTATTTCGATGAAACAAGTCTAATCAGTGATCTTTTTAAAAATTTAAATTATCCAGGTTCGGGTAAAAAGTTACTTTTTAGAGAAAAATCCAAATTTTATTTTATAAACTAAAAAATAATCCTCAATATTTTAGTTTCTAAAATAAATTTTAAAAAAATTCTTAGGAAGACGTAACTACAGACAGAACAGTTTTACTAATATATAATACATAAAAACGAAATGTCCAGAAATATATAATACATAAAAACGAAATGTCTAGAAATATATAATACATAAAAACGAAACCAGAAATAATAATATATCCAATGATTTATTTTTTTACCGCAGAAATCTTTGGAAATAATATTTAAAATATTTATGTTAACTTTATACTTATCCAGCCGAGTTTACTTATTTCCCGCAATACTTTTAAAGAGAACTGGAAGAAGTACTTATTTTTAATTTAATATTATGAACTAATGTGCAGGCAAATATTTTAAATGCATTTCCTGAAAAATAAATATAACTAACTAAACTAAAATATATATATATAATGTTATTGGTTCGTGAAAAACATGATAATTCATTGCGAAAATAATTCAATAAAATTTAATGAAACTTGGTAGATATGCCTCTGAAAATATAACAAACCGTCGATTTTAAAATATCTCCAATTGGTCATGTTTTACACTCTTTATTTAGTACAATTCTTAGAGCAAGTTAAACAAAAATCATAAAGGACAATTTTGAATGCTCATAAAATATTTTTTATAAAGGTAATTTTTATTATGCGGCTTATCACATTCTAAATAGTTTGGGAAGTATAAAATGAAAATTAAAGATGACCATTATTTTTTTAATCATGATATTTTTCTTAATATTGAAAATTTTGCTAAAATTTCCTTAACGAAGCAGTATATTTCAAAAACTAATACATATCATTTTTAATAAAAATTAACAACTGAATTGTGACTATTCAACATTTTGAGAAAAAATAATGGTATTAACAAGTATAAAAAGTATCGTGATAACATTCGTTATAAAATATCATATTCAAAATTAAAATTATTGCTTTATAAGCAATTTATTTTATTTTGACCAACTTTCAGGAAACATATATTATTTAAAAATTATTTAAAAACTCGGTTGATATCCTTCGTTAGAACCACTGTCCAGAATCATTTCCGAATCGAAAAATTCGACTTTCTCTGCATTAAAGATTGAGATTTAATACTGTTATCATAAAATAATTTTCATTATATCAAAACGTCATTGAACTATTGTAAATATTTATACAAGAAATTGTTAAAAACTTTTATCTCATTTTAAGAATATGAAATACTAGTATTTCTCTGAAAAAAATAAACACATCCTCAGTTGCATCAGAAGTAATCTTTACTCGCCACAAAAATTATTCCAAGTCATTTTAAAATCCGAATTTTGCGTTTATCTTCTTTTAAACCAAACAAAAAAAAGTTTTACGTTTACAATCACAAACTGCTTCAAAGAACACTTATTTGAGCAAACAGAAATCCATTACCAGGCCTTAAAAACAATAATCAGTTCCAGTTACAAGAATTACAAAATCTATTATCTTGCTAGCTGTAGTAAGTAAACAAAATTAAACTCTTTAAGTATTAACAGTATCAGAATGTCAAGGCCAATTGCGAAGAAAAACTCAAGTAGCAATCGGTTTCTACAGAATAAAATTTACTTCACATACAAAAGAAGTGTGAGGAAAAAAAAAATATTTATTCCGCATCAGTAGTTTGGGCAGCATGCCAAACGATAGTTCTTTTTTCGTTTCTCCTTAAACTACAAGCATCATTCTATTGTAAGAGGGTTATTCTATAATATTCCTTTTTTTTTCTTTTTGTGATATCAGATACAGCGTAAATCATGCTGGGCTCAAACAGGCTACTTTACTGCGTCACAGACATTTCAACAGCAATTCCATGTTACAATTTTGGCATAAAAAAATCTAACATTTTCCCGCTTTTTTTGAAAGATAGACAAAATACTATCTACTTTATCACCGCCTATTTCGAACATTTCTTAGAGAAAAATCCTTGCATTCAGCAAAATAAAAGATCAATTCCCTCTTCTTTTGATTTCGTGAAGAAAAAGAATTTTAATAAAAAAAAACTAATCATCAAGAATTTTAAGACTAATTTCAGCATTAGAAGGATTTTGATTCTTCGGGGAATGACAGACGCTTGCATAAGAATATTCATTTACTTCTTTACATAAAAATGTGATTTCAAACGAATTAATAAAACCACCAATCTTAAATTTAAAGTGCTTTTTAGCATCCAAAAAATTAACGATGTCGATATAATTAGTTTTCTTTGGGAAATTTAAACAAAAACTGTTTCTAGATAGTAGCAGTAATCTGAACATAAATTTGGCAACGACTGCTTGTCTATTTTTTCACATGTGGAGAATTTGTTTAATCTGTATAAAAACTGTTCAAAACTTCAAAAATTATATTTCTTATTGTCATGGTAATAATAGATTAATATATAGATAAATTTTGTTCCGAATAAAATTAAAATAATAGAATACAAAAACATGTTGCAAGAATATTTTGTGTCTCATTAAAAAATGTAAGTAATTTCGAATAAAACTTTCGAATTACGAAAAAAAAATCATACACGTTTTTTGTTTGTTTGTTTGTTTGGTGATCAAATTCCAATTGCTAATTTAATATACTGTTTGATAATGTCTAGAACAAAAAAAAATATTCTTTGGAACTAATTATTTTAAGTAATAAAATTTTTAGCAATTAATATCATTAAGTAAAGAGTGTTAAAAGTCATTTATATAAGAATGCCAAGGTAAGAAAACAATGCTTCCTGTAAAAAATAAAAAACAATAAATAATATCCTTACATTTTACAATTCCACATTCAATTACAATAATCATAATTTAAACAATATAGAGGATAAATCGCAACCAGTAGAGAATTGAAACACTTTATGGGCCACAGCAATATACTATATAAGGCCTTTCTTTTAAAGATATGGTAAATTTCATTATTCATTTCAAAACATTTCAACTTAATCAACATATTAAGCATTTATTTTAAGTTAATTTTATACTGTATTAACTTCGTAAATATGCTTATGTTTTTATTTACTTATTTATTATAATTCACAACTGAGTGGCATCCATTGGAAAAATATTATTTAAGAATGCGATATTTAAAACGCATTTAAAAATATTGAAATAAGTAAATGAGTGAAATGAAAAGATAGGAGCCTGATCTTTTATACTTGGAAAAAGTGTCAATATTATCCCAATATTTCATATTTAAAAGTACTTGCATTTTTTAGAATTTTTTGACAAATAAACTAAAAATGTCTTTAATCTACCTTGCGTTAACTCCTTAACCTAACAGTCTTAGACAAGTGTTTAATTTTCATAGTTAAAAATCCAACAATGTGTTTGGAAACTTATTTATTTGTTTTTTAATAAACGAACTAAGTAAAGCAGAACACTACAAACCAAACCAAAAGAATGTGTTCTATGGCGAAATGTTTAATGTTCCATTTTAGATTTTCTTCTTTTATATGCTGGCGAGTACACAATTCGAATTCAATTAAAATGATTACTAAATTTAAAAACCTAATTTCGAAAAAATTAATTATTTTTCTTTTAATCAGATAAGCTCTTTTTTGAAAAAAAATCTACTAAAAATTAAATACATTTCTCTGCTGATAAATTTCAGAAGAGTTTGTAAGTTTCAAAATTTGAAGGAAGTTACTTTATTTTTAGAACAATAGGACATGGCGGTAAGAATTCTTCCTTTAGAACTAATCAAAAGCAAACTAGTATAAATAAGATCACTTTGATTGAAAAAGATAATTTTAAAACGCCTTGATGAGCGAGGCTTCCTAAAATCTACCAATTATAAAGATCCTGAACAAGGAATGTCTTTTGGAATCATATCTAATTCGAACAAATTCATATTCAGTAACAGCATTTAAATTAGGCTGGGGAAAAAATGAGCAATTGAAAATAGATATTTGAATAAAATAATGTATAATTATCACAAATCATAGCTGACAACAACTGTCTCATGAATGCACATAAATAAAAATTATGTTCATATTCATTCACACTTATAACATCATTTCTCTTTTACAGATCGTTCGTTCACTTTTATATTGTAGCAAGTACATAATTTTATATAATTATTTTTTTATAATATCACTCTCATTTATGTTACATCATAAAAATAATTTTATAATGCTTCTCTGGAGGCGGTAAAGGGTTGCTAAAAAGCAGCATATTATAAAGAGATATTCCAAACAAGGAATGTCTTAAGGATCAAATTTGATTCTAAACAGCTTCATATTCATTGATTGTATTGAAATCAGGCTGAAACAAATCAGCAATTGAAAATAGATATCATGAATGAAATAACATATAATTATCACAAATCATAGTCGACACCATCTGTTTAATGAGCGCATGTAAATAAATATTCTGTTCATGTGTATACAAACTTATAATATCGTTCTCTTTTTACAGGACCGTAAATCAAGATGATGAGCTTCCAGCGCGGTGGAAGAAAAGAAAAGGTATAATAAATAAAGGTCAATGGGTCTGTAGGAGCCGCGGGGAAAGAAAGGAAGGGGAAAAAAATCCCACAAGCAGGAAATCGGGTATCTGCTTCTAACTAGATCAATGTCATAGAAAGGGGAAAGGAATACAGAGATCGGTCAATAGCGTAATTGAGAGGAAGTAAAAATAAGGTTCTACGTGATCGAGGCAGGTGATGTATGTGAGCAGTTTGGAAATTCTCTACTGGTTTTTTCACGGTTATCTTTTAACGAGAGGATTATTAATTTGAGGAAAGTCTTTATGCACATTGAAATATTATAGATACTATCGCTAAACAAGGTCCTAACTGCCGAAATAAATGAGAAATTTTAAAGAATCCATTTATTTAGATTGATTTGAAAACACTGATTGTTTAAAAAGTAAATAGAAATACAGTACACTCCCGAGTATCCGGCATGCGACTATTTTCCTTCCGTCCTATCCGGCCTAGTTTCCTTTTATCGTAATTAAATTTCACCTGGGAGGGCATCTCGTAATTGAGAATGAGAAGCTTCCGGAATGGTGGTTGGTTCTCGCCACCCTGGAGGGTACAAGAAAAGGTGGGGTCTGGCTCCTTCCATCGATGACGGGACGTACTGTCTTCGGGAAAAGTTGTATCGTGGCCAATGATGGCTCTTAGGACACAAACTGTAATTCTCGCCAGTATTGCTGTAGCGCCGATCATTCAGTTTTTTAATTTTTTTTTATCCGTGTGCCTTGGAGGCGGATCAGTGATATGACTTATCGTAATTAAATGAAGAAGTCAAGGCGTCTGAAATAGGTAATTACACGCCTTTGGTGACAAGCTTTTTTGCCGAGATAATTTACTTTCCTGGTTGTTAAACTATTAATATAGAATGCATCTACACTACACTCCCGAGCATCCGGTTCACGACTATCCGGCTTCCGTCCTATCCAGCCTAGCTTTCTTTTATCGTAATTAAATGAGGCGTTGCATTGACAACATTGCCAAAGCATTGGAAGCGGGCTAGAATGTAGAAGCAATCATCTATTAAGAATTTTTTCAAAACCTAAAAACTGGAAGTTTTGAATCTTATCCTAGGATTACTTTTTCCATATCTGTGTGATCATTTATCAGTGAAAAATAAAATCAGTTTGAGCAAATTTTCTTAAGAATTAGGCCTCCGATTTATGTTAATGTTTAGTTCATGTTTCCTGCATTTAAGTTGAGCATTACAGAATTCATGTTAAAACATGAACAGTTTATATCCTTTCACTTACTTTTTCTCTAATAAATTATTAAAAAGTGTAATGCAGTATATAAACATATATAATCTTCCAGTACAGAGCCTTCTATTTTAACTCTACAGGTGACCGGCAACTACTTCTATGATTCACCGGGTTCACATTGAGATAAATGGTGGGCTTAGTACCCAATAAGTAAGAAAATACGTATTGTAACAGTGAGTTTTGGTATAAAAACTATTCTCTCATAATGGTGGGCAAAGAAATGAATTCATAGAAGTCCGGCCTACCTGACTTTTTGTTATCCGGTCAATCCTTCCACCACATTAGGTCGGATACTCGGGTGTATTGTGTAACAAATAATGAAGGGATGAATTTAATAAGCAGATAATTGAAACTATAAACATTTTTTAAAAAGCAATAAACAAAAATTGATTTAGCAATAAAATGAAATGAATAAAAGAGAGAGAGAGAGTGATATAACTAGAAATAACTATAAAAAATTAATTTAGCAAATATACATTATTTATATATAATTTTAAAGCGAAATGAATAATAACAATAATAAGCAGAATATTACTTTCCACAACAAATTTACTTGTATTTATCTCCCAGATGAATCAGGAATTTTGCGTCACAATTCGAACATTAAAACCCTTTCAACTAATCGCTTGCAACATAATAAAGACCGAGCAAAACTAAGTTAATTAATGAAAAAACCATTGCCATTAATATCAGATTAACATAAATACCCCTTTACTTTTGGCGCATATCAGGTCATCATTTAGCTTTCAACTAGCATTCGTTATCCCGAGAACTGTCGTTAAAACTTAAGGAAACTTAATTTTCGTTCATTAGTGAACTGTAATTAGAGGAAACAATCTTTGGAGAATAAATAAACCGAGAAAAATATCCATTTGCGGGAAACCGAGGAAGATTATGTTTGGTTTTTTAAATGACTTGAAATTAACACTGCACTCAAATGTTGTTGAGAACATAACCAGCTGCGATTAACATTTTTTTTTCGTAAGCGAGGATGTTTTGCTAAAAAAGATTTATTCTTTTTTTAATAATATATAAAAATTGAAAGAAAGCAGACAAAACCCAATTAAATCTTCCAAAAGATGTAATGTTTGATAAAAAAATATATCATAATTTAAATAATCATTACTAAAACATGTAATTTGTAATTATTGTTAAAGTAGTTTTAGTAGCAATTACAGCAATATTGGAAAATTATATTAATATAGGCCTATATATATATACCGAATATAATAATATATAGTGTTGAATTTAAAAGTGTGAGTCGAGATCAAAATAGATCATTCAATTTTTTTTATTCAACAGAAATGCAGTACAAATTTAATTCCTCAGTGTTTTGCAGGTGGAAAAAGAGACCAATGCCACACTCGGAATAATATAATATGAAGTTAGATGTCGAGTGTTATATGACTTTCAATTATATTACTAAGTTAGTAATATATACTTCATATTGCTAACTTAGTCATATAATTGCAATATTATATAAATCGACAAATTTATGTATCTCCAAATGTCCATTTATTTTTTACTTTCTATTATTTGTAAAACAAAGAAAAATATAACAAAGGTTTTGATTACCAAACTACATTTATAAAACTAAAACTAATTCATCAAAGTAGTGCTTTGATACTATTCGTGCAATATGAAGTATATATTAACATTTAGTTTGAGAAATAAATAATTATTTTTTCTTATGGTCTATCTTTATCGAAGTTTTCTCAACTCTAACTTGATACAAATTAATTGGTAACTTCATTAATACATACTTAGTTTAAAACCAAAAAAGCGATCTACGTACCTCACATACTTTTTGCAAAAGCACTATACAGAAAATTGCTATTATTTTTTAAAGGATGGTAGAATTCACCCAACAAAATATTTTTAAACATCAAATTGTGGTGTGATGTTGTGTGTGTGATTTTTTACTATAATTAAAGTCGGTTAAGAGGTTGTTTGATGCACTTTCCAACTGCGGAAGATTGCATCTTGTAAAATATAGGTTAGAGCAGCGTCGAATTCCGGAAGCAGGAGGTGATTTTGAAAGAGTTCCATTTTCTGAGTGCGGCGTACTCTATTAAATTCATACTTTTTTGTATACGTGTAAATTAAATAACTATTCTAAAATCTTGTGTCGTCGTTTCAAAAAGAAAGAAATATCACAATATTAAAGTCATGTTCTATTAATAACCTTATATCTCTTCTATTTACTGTGTATATGGATCTTCCTTACAGAGTTAAATCTCATGACCTCATAGTGACAGTAAAAACATTACCTCTTAAATTAATCGATCTTCTAATTGCACAGGATATTTCTTTAGTTTTCAACAGTTAAAATAAATCATGTGATTAAATATTTAACGAGATAATGAAACTATTTGAATTTCTTTCCAATAATGAAATCTAATGCTGAAAATTCGGCAAAAAATATTTCTAAAAAATTGTCAATAGTCAGGAAATGCACGACAAGTAAATTAATATAATTGAAGATACAGTGTTTGAAATTTTAAAAAAATGCGAAAAATCATTTTTGTGTTATAATATTTTTGAAATCTATCGCAGAAAAATGTCAAAATGTCGTTTACTTTTCACTTGATTAAAATTGTTAAAAAGTCGCCTTGAAGTAACTCTAGGTATATCTCCAAATTATATCTGTCTCAAATTCGATAGTTTGGGGTTTAAAAGTATCTCCGGCAGAGAGTCAAAACTCAAGCACACACTTTCTCTTTCATTACTGGTAAAAATAAAATATTTATATGAAATAATAAAAATATTTAATTTTGTCAAGTCAACATATCAGTAAATATAATGATGAATTAGAAAACAATCAATATAACTCGGAATAAGAATTTTCGTCTATTCAAAAATTACTTTTTCTTATTTGCAATTAGAGTATAATTTTCTGCCCGTTTTTCCTTTTTTCATGAATGGAATATTTATATAGAAAAGGTATTGTAATAATAGTAATAAAAAAAAGATTTGAAAATTTGGTACATAAGCTGGCGTTTTATTTTAGTTTGAAAATCCATTTTAGCAGTATTCTGTATATGAATATCGCAATTAAGTCTCACTTACTGTAAAGACGTGCTTGAAATTCTTTTTTATATAAAAGCACATTAGGTCTTTCAATATGGTTATTGCTAATTATAAAAAATGATAATACATTATAAGCTAATTTTTACATATTATTAAAATAACTTGACTTAATTAATTATCCTTCAAATTCTCTTTATTGATAATCCTAATAGCACATACACACATTTTTTTATTATAGTAGTAGTAGAGATAAACAAAATCCAATTTAAACATTTTATGAAATAGTATTTTTTTCTAAGTATTAAACAATAACAAATGTTACATGGTTAAAAAATAATTATTAACCACAAGTAACCTATAGTCGTCTTAATTTTTTACAGAACTACAGGCACTAAAATATACTAGTTAACAAAGCGAATTCGAAGTCCACAAAATGGTTGAATGCGCAAGACTGCGTTCAATTGAAGAAAGCGTGTTTTGAAAAAAAAAAATCGATTATCTGAAAAATTAAGGAAAAAAGTAAAGTCCTAATGAAAAAAAAAAGAAATAAGCAATAACAAACAACATTAAGTGTAAAAACTTATGCTAATCATTCTCATTTTATGAAAGAATAAGAACACATCAGTTAAGTATTTAATTTGCAAACTAATTTACCCCAAAATAAATGCTGAAAATAATAAAACAGATATCAGATAGTGGCAGTACAGCCGTAAAAAATATGAACATGATATTTTTTTCCTTTAAAATAATTGGTAGGTAAATATTTTTTCAAAATGATTCAAATCAGAAGTCGTGCATTCCTCTTTTTAATTGACTTTCAACACAAACATTATGTACTTTTTTTAATACACATCTTTTATATTCGTGTTAAGCAAATATTACCCGAACTTTTTTATTTTTTCATATTTTTTTTTTCCGATCACCAAAATAAATGAAGATAAGGTTTAAAACGGTTTTATTATTCATTCATCGAAGAAAAAAAAATATTACAACTAACAGAACATGCTATTCTATGCCATTGTAATAAAAGCAGACGTAGACAAACAAGCAAATATATTTGCATAAAACATAAAAAGGATTCAATTTCAAAGGTGAAAAATTAAGTATTGAATTTTTTCATAAATGTAATGGCAAACAAAGCACTTGTCGGAAGAAGAGGCGGATGTGTTTTACCGAATACGCGAAGCGGAAAATATGTTTTAAGAAATGAACAAAACGATTGTAGTGGAAAATGGAATGATTAGAATGTTTCGTTAGATGCTTGCCGAAAATATGATCTCGAGGCTTAATGATATGGAACCAAGAGCTAAAAATTTTATTTATTTATTTTTTGAAAAACACCGGAAACTGATGCAACAAAATAGGATAAAGGGAAAAAAAACATTTGACCTTCAATGTCACACCTTCTTTACATTAAAAATTTATCAATGAATGCTTTTTTAATGCAGAATCATCAGATTGGAAATGTGAGCTAAGATATAATCGCAATACAGTAAACATTTATTTATTTTACAGAATTAAAATGAGTAAATGTTGAAAAACACCGATTAAATTTTTAGATACAATCTCTAAATTAGATTCGAACTTCTAGTCCGAAATATCATAGCATGAGATTATTTTAAGCCTGCTCGTCTATATTGTAAACTAGCCACCTTTGGTGAATAACTGTCTTACCGAAATACTAACATTTTTAATGAAATATTTTATGTAGTTTGAAAAGTAAATGGCTTCTTCAGAAAAATATTTTTAAGCTTCAAATTTCGATACTCATATAACTCTATTATTATAGAAGCTTTACGTCTTCTGCCTATTTTACTAAGCATTTTTTTTATTGCTTTTCAACTTTTATAAGAATCATAAAAATTGGACAACTTTGCTATTTCTAGATTTTTAACAATGCCATCTAATTTCTAACAACAATGTAAAATTTGGTATTTCCTTCTCGTTAATAGTATTTTAAATATAAATTTAAATCTTTTAACAAATTCTTTCCGTAATTAAATAAGTATATTGCTTGCCTTCCTGAAATTTGTTTTGCCAGTAATGATTTGTATTAAGAATAGAATAGCAATTAGAATTGTAAAACAAAAGTGAAAAAATATTTGCAATTTTAATAGCGACTTTTAGTAATAGCTTAAGTATCCTTTCAGAATTCTTATGTTTTTTATTATCTTTCGTGATACATTAAATATTCGTTGAGAATTCTTACAATTCTAGTTCGAAAATATTCTCTAAATAATTTTTTTTAATTTGATTAAGTAAGGAAAAAATTTATATAGCAAAAATTGATATAAATGAAAAGATATACATTTTTAAATTTTAAGATTATGTAAAAAAATTTTATTGTAATATTTTTTTATTTTATATATTTATTTTCATATTTACTGTAATATTTTTTTATTGTAAAATTTTTGTACTGTAATATTTTCAGAAATCATCATGTAAAAACATAAAAATTCTGCTAAATTTTTAATTAATTAAACTTCTAATAAGAATTTCAAAAACTCGCTCTAAAGTGCATAATTCCACCCTCTAAAGTATATGCGAGTACAGTTTGGTTGGAAATTAAGCCCGTACAGTGTCACACACATATACACACAAAAACACACATCCATCTTTATTATTAGTAAAAATAAAGATAAAAATTATTTATTTTAATTAATTACTTTATTTACTTTTAATTTAATATAGCAGTGATTATATGCACATAACATATACTTAATAACGTGGCAATTCGTAATTGTTCATAAATGTAGTAATTCCAACAGTGAGGAGCAATGTTGCAAAACATGCTTAAATAGGCTTTTAAAAATCATTAAAGTCAAAGAAAACTGCTCTATAAAAATTAAATTGATATCACTGGGATTCTTACTTCCAAAGTTTCAAATTGGTGCATAAATTATCTTGAGCAATAATACGGCCCAAAGTCATTTCAATTAACTTTTAATTACAAATCTAAATAAGATTTTGAAAAAAAAAATACTTCTTAGCGAGTATTTATTATTCAAGGAAATGTGATAGCTTTAAAGCCGACGATCTACAATGTAGTCCGTTTCCAATCATTTTTTTTCATGTACATATCACAATGACATATGACATGACGTAACTTAGAGATAGTATGCCAGCCTATAAACATTACCAAGTTAACATATCTGACAGAACACCATATCTTTAACAGCAAACCTCAGTAAAATATTTCAATCTATATTATCTATATTTTGCATAAATTGTCTTTGAGACTTGAGATATCAGCAAATCATGTGGTAGAGTTTGGAATCGGTGAAACCCAGTTAAAAATTCGATGCGAGCAAAGATACGTAAAAGCTTATAAAAACTTTAATGACAAAATAAATTCATTTAACAAGAGTTCAGTTAATAATAAATTGAATTCAGAAAAATAAAAATTGAAAGCAACGTGAAAAATTATTTCTATCCTCACCATTGTTTTAATTTGAAACTCCATATCTTATAACAATGCAGACAAGTAAAAAAACATCTACTGGCAATTAAATAAATTTGTTTCCGAGTTCTGTTCAATCTAATCTATAATCAGATTTGAATCTTTATTAGAATTATTCGAACGTAAATATAAAAAAAAAACATTATTTTTAGCTTATAAAGATAATTTAGAATTGCCAAAATTTAGTCCGCTATATAGAATTTTAGAGCGACAGAAGACCTATTAAGCCTAGATACATGAAGTTCTGATAGTATATTCCCTTCAAAATCTAAGTTAATGAATCTCTAATTGAAATATCACATGAAAGCGCTACCATTAAAATCCTTAATTAATGAATCATTAATTGAAATATCACCTGACAGAGTAGCCATTTCTAAGAACTTTCAGTTCCAAAAAAGACGAGCGTGCTCGAAGATAATGTCATTAAATAATATATCTATCAAAAAATGTGCGTTGATTAATAGTAAATACATCTTAATTAAGCCATAATGCAATATTGAAAAGAACAGGGTAAGGTATCTGCAATTGCTAGGTTTTATAAAGGTCTATAAGTCTTACAAAAAATTAGATCTATACAAAAAGAGGAAATTTATATAATATTTTTTCATATAAATAAAATCCTGAAAAGGGACTGAAAAGTCTTAACAACAGGAAGATGGTTCACTATGTGAAATAATTATGTTTCTCTTAGAGCATTAATGACGAAAGTTATCCGGTCAAAAATAACATGCAACGTTTAAGTGATACTGAAAAAAATGAGAATGACTAAATCTATTCAGATATGGAACAAGGTACGGATTGCGTACTTGTTTCATTGTTTGGCATTGAATTTGGGATGAGCAGATTAGGAAAAAAACCCTTTGTACCGATGATGTTACTCGTGTTTACAGTTTGCAATGACCACGGAAGACCTTGAAATCGATTAAAATGCCCGATTCGGTTGCATGATGGAATGTTTCATCTGCTCAACAAACGATGATCTCTCGTAAATAATGTTAGAGACATTCCATCGTGATAAATTAAAGCGAAGTTTTAAAATCACGTGTATCGGTCTTAGGTGTTTATAAGCAAATTCCATAATGCCGATTTTTCATTATTCTCTCGATCAACATTACTGAACAAGAGAGTTCAAAATTTGAGGAATAAAAAAAATAGGTTTCAAAATTTGAAGCACTCAATTATATATTTACTCATTGTTTTTATGGAGAGATATTCATTTCATTATTTTTTTATGGTTTTGTTATAAATAGTTGCCTTTACAAAATCATCATGCTACCAGAATGAGGCTTATGAATAAGTTTAAAAGGAGACAAAAAAAAAAAAAACACAATGTCTGTAATTACGGGAGATCAATTAATATTTAATACACAAATATTTAGCGAAATTGATGCTACGGTGCCCTGGTGGTAAGATCTCGGCTACGGAACCGGAAGATTTCATGTTCGATGCCCGATTTCACCGATACACCGTCATGTAAGCTGATGCACGTCAAATCCGTAGAGAGCCAAACGTTCTGCTAGTGTGGTGCGGAAGCTTGGAGAGGATAAAACCCGCTCAGGCGTTGTTTTTGTAAATTTATTTATTTGGCAACTAAATTAATAATACCTTTTAAATCACTTTGCCTTCGGCCCTCCCTCAAGTCAACGATCTTATGTTACATGTTCTGCTTAGTTAAGAGATTTGCTATCTATGATCTTTGTTCCCACGATCGATGTGTCCGAAGACAGAGGAATTTCAGACTTTTACATAACTAATAGTGTTTGAGAAAAACTTGTCGCATCATCAAGCTCAGTGTTAAAAATGCATAGACTTAGTTTGAAAATGCTGTATAATAATGATGTTTAATTCGAATAATCAACAGATTCTGAAAGAAAGAAGCCAAGATATCGCTCATGAGCTCTCACAGCATTCAGTGTGAACGAATTATGGATTCTACATATTCAGAATTATATTCAAAATTTTCCTTCTTTCATGATTCATATTTGCATTGCGAGGACGTTAAATAATAATAATCCCAATAAAATCGGTTTTCCCTAAATTAATTATCAAAAACAATATACGATGAAAATATAAAGCATATTTTATACACAGTGTGTTCATATATGAACTGGCACTATTGTAGCTTGATCTTATTTCTGGAATATCGCCAAATTTGGTTGAGAATGTTATGCCAAGATAAGAAGAATGAATCCGAGTAAAACTTCACAATTCCAAATAAAATTCCAATTCCAAACTTCATAATTCGCCAAAAAAAGATAATGCATTTCATGATGCCGTTTTATGATATGTAATGTTTATCAAAGTCCAAGAATTCTTTTATTCCTTAAAGATGGGAGGTTAAGAATCTCAGCAAAACAAGAAGACATTGAATTTGTGAAAATAAAACGTCTCTAACAATTTCGTAAAGCAAAGTAGCAATTTTTATCACACATTAATCATAGTAATTATTGCAATAATTTTTCAATGTTTTAATTCAATTCATCAAAAGTGTATTTATTACCTGACACAGAAAGGATGGTATATAATTTCGTGAAAGTATTACCGATTACAAGATTGTTAATCGTAAATTTGAGATCGAAAATCATACTTTACGAATCCCACTTCAGACACAAGAATCGGTAAATATCCATCCGTTTCCAAATCCCAAACAACTTTCAAGATATTTTTTAATTTAAAAATAAATTATATTTATCAACTACTATGTATTATTAAATCCATTTGTGCATTTTAAAATATTCCAAGCTTTTTTTATATGCAACATGCATTTGTCAAAATATCAAACATTTTCATATCAACGAGGAAGGTCTCTTCTAAATTTACATACTCTCTCCAATAAAAAGTCTTCAACCATTGGATAAGGCCACGAATACCTTACATGCAAAGGCGAATAATAGTTACGAAATATAGAACTTTGCATTTACTGAATCTATCCTACGAACATGTATTTTAGATGTTTTTTCCTGCCCGACTGAAATTAAATTTGATACAAAACTACAGTTGCAGTCTTAAAATAACATAGAATTTCAATGCTTTTAGTCAGTATGTTTACATGTATAGGAAAGTACAGGCCATCAACCCTTCGACAGACTTGGTTCAAAATCTGATAAAAACCCATATTTCAGATGCTAAGCCTGAATATTAAATTTTATCTATTTAGCTCAAGACGTTTTATAGTTACCGAATTCACTAACAGTCGAATAGCTAGACAAAACAGACTTAGACTAAATGGATTTTATTCAAAATTTGATTTTAAAAAAGTCTATAATTGGGTCTAAAATCCATAAGCTAAAATTCATCCATCTAGCTCAAAGCGTTTTTGAGTTACTAATAGTCGAATAGCTAGACAAAACAGACTTAGTCTAAATGGATTTTATTCAAAATTTGATTTTAAAAAAGTCTACAATTGGGTCTAAAATCCATAAGCTAAAATTCATCCATCTAGCTCAAAGCGTTTTTGAGTTATCATATTCACAGATAGGCATGCCAAAAATGTGCTTTTCGAACTCAGGGAGATCTGAAATTTTAAGATTCATCAAAATTTTGAATTCGAATTTTTTGATGATTACAATACTTTCTCTATATTTCATACATGAGAAAATAAAAAATGTCGCTATTAATTTAAGTGGTGTTTTCTGTTTTCAGAAAGGAGAAAAAAGTGCTTCTAAATATAACAGCAGAATTTTACTCTTTAATTTAAAAGGAAATATTTTATATTTCCCTGAATCGTTGAAAAGTCCATCAATTCAAATATGTGTAGCATTTTCCATATTTTATTCGATTGCGTTTTTCTTTTTCCCGCTGATAGGAAATGATTTTTCATTCAACCAAACCTGCGTACTTCAAAATAGAATCTCTGCACTCTTAATTTAACCATTAAACGCAACCAATGACTCCGCTACCACTAAGCAGACCGAAGATTAGACAACGTATCTCAAGAGACTAATCAAGTCCCCGTATCTCACACTAGCACGCTTTCCGAAAGTAAATCGACAAGACAGAGATATTTATGGGGAAACTTGCCAGGTGGCGTGGTAAGCGATCTGGCCACTTACTGCAAAGGAAATATAATTTATGAATCCAGAGACTGCGTTAATAAGCAAGGACCGAATACTTTTGCTTTTCTTGTTTTTGTTTTTCCTACTTTAGGTGGTTGATGGTATTTGTCCTTGGCCTTCGAGTTAGCTAATGCGACCATTTTCTGAAGACGCTTAATTGTAATTTGTTGGCAACAGGCCAAGTTCTTTTTCCACTGCGCATTATGATTGGGCAATTTTCGAATTGTTTGAAAGTGAAACAATGCAAGGTTGCGGAGAAAGGAAATCACCTGTGGAATGATTCATAAAGCTTGATGGAAAGTTATAAATCAAGAATAAGGGTTTCTGAAAACATCGAAATGTCATTTTTGATTGAATAATGATATGAAAAATGTTTTTATATATTTGTTAATAGTGATTTATTGACAAGGAAAACTTATGTATGTATCCAACTAATTTTCGTTAGAAACTTCTCACACAGCTTCTGAATAAAAAAATGAAATCTGTAATTGATTGATGGAGTGATCTGAGTTCGATCACTTTTATGTCAGTATATAGTAATAAATTCTGAATATTATTCAAATGTTGGGAAATAGGGTTCATGTCGACATTTTTGAGTGATATTAAATTCGAGATATTTTAATTCTTAAAGCTTTAATTATTTGTTTTTAAAAATACATTAGGATATGAAAATACGCAAGATGATAATAAGTATGAAATATATCTTTGAAAATAATAAAAAATTATTTAGATACAATAATTAATTTATAATTATTTCGTTGAATCAAGTGATTATTTTGAATTTGAATTTGAGCGAATTTGTCGAGTAAAACTGATTTAAAGCTTCAACGTATAGATAAAATATCAATCATTTGTATATATATTTAAGAAAAGAAAAATGTAGAATTAACGTCTTATACAAAGTTTTGATTTTTTTATTTGCTAAATTAACCTTTTAACCATCATTACGTCGTATCATTTGGGTATCGAATTAACGCCCCTTAAAGTTATAAGCTGAACTTCAATCATTCCAAAAATGACATAATTCAATACGAAAATTTCACAGAATCCACAAATACCTCAATACTCAAGGGATTCTTTAATGAATAATTTAAACTACATATTCTCAAAAGATATCATCCAAATAAATAATAAAAAAAGCAAGACAATTAAGGAGTTACCTACAATATCATAATACAAATCAAATCATGAAGTAAGACACAAATGTGTTATATGACATTTTATTACCTTAGTAACTATAAATTTTTTAATCAGAGCATTTCTTGGGACAGAGATTTCTGAAAAATTCTTTCTTCTTAAAAAAAAAATGACTTCTAAAAATTGAATGTCATGATTTTTAAAAAGCTTTAAATCAGTTTTTAATTACTTCAGAAATTAAAAACGACGTGATGGTTAAAAATAAACTTGGAATTCATTAAAAAATTCTTTAAATTAAAAGAAAAAATTATTAAATATCGATAAATTAAAATAACAGACAAATCATCCCATCAAAGTTGCAGGCTTATAAAGAATTCAATTTCAAAATTTATTTTTTAAAATATTTTTTTTATTTCTGTAAAGTAATAAAGTGGAATAATACAAAAAAAGAACAGAAAAATAAGAATAATAAAATCAAATAATGAATAATGAAACAGTGAAAATATCAAAATCATTAATTATAGAGAAAAAAAAAAGTAAGAATTTTTGGAATTTATAATTTATTTCCGAATCTCTTCCTATTTCTTCTCAGATTTAAAATGTATGTTTTGACACACGAAAACATTCACCTGCAAGGTTTGATGAGACCTTTTTTTAAGTCCTTGCGTACAGTTCAAGGAGAAAAGCTTTATAATAATAATTTTAAAAAAAAGATTCAGAAACTTACAACTCTATTTAACCCTCTAAAACAGTTAAAGCAATCATCATTTACAGCAAAGAATCCTTTTTTTACTTCTCTCTTAACTTTAACCAAATACAGAACAAAAGAATCGAAAGACATCTCCTTGAAACCACCATTTGGCACCACACACAAACGATGGTTCGATAGACAGTATTGCGAAAGGGAAGGGAAGCAATTCTGGTCAAAGACTAACCATTGTGTGGTGGGAAACCACCAACAAAGACCGGTGGCAGTGTAACCGGCGCTTGATTGCCTGGTGTTAAGGCCGGGAAAAAACAACGTCCGAGACGACGAATCAGAGACGGGCCACTTCCTTTTCAGTTGTGACACATGGATGTCTCGGTTGTCAATTAGACGAGGCAGTCTGGCAGCAAGCCAGCCAGCCACCTAATAGCCCTAAATTACCCCTTTGATATCAAAAGGTCACAGCTTCCAATTACCAATGACAATCGATTGTCTCTTTTTTTGACTCTCTCTGCGATTGCAGAAACGAGATTGAACACTTGATTCACTTTGATTCCCTCGTACGATAAGGTTCACATTTCGAAATGCTTCGAGGTTTCAACTTAAAAATTTTCTGTACATGAGGCATTTACGAGAAAGGATATTTGACAAAATATCCAAATTAGCAAGTCGTGTGTGTGTGTGTGTGTGTCATAAATTAAAATATAAATTTAAAAGAAAAATATTTATAAGACAGCTTACCACAATTGTATGTTTGTTTTCTTCATCCAAAGGAATGAAGATTCGGTACTTACAAATCTCGTTCCTTATTGGTGTAACTAGATAATACTGAACTTATGTTTAACCATAAATCTTATTAGATATTGGATTCCCTCCCGATGACTTAAAAATAATAATAGTATACATCTTAGCATCAAAGACAATACATAATTTTTCATGAGATTTATCAATTGAATCTCTCTGAAAGAATAGTTAAACACATTAAAAAGAATTTTAATTAATCATTTCAATTTCGTGTGATTCATATCAGATGAATCGCGCCACATTAACTAGCAATCTATTCACGTATTTTACTTGAAGGAAAACAACGTAACATTAGAACAATTTGAATGTGAAATGAAATGTTAAACGATGTGACAAGGGCAAACAATATTAAATGGTATGAACAGTTACATTCTTCACGAAAAATTTCACTCATTGTGACTCCGTATCCAAATGGTAAAAAGAAAATACTTGATTAAATTGGAGACAAATATTTTTAAGCCTTTTGCGCAACTTTTCAACCAGCAGATCAATGTTTTAATAAGACGCTATTTGAGAGATTTTAGAAAATGATTTACAATTCTGAGCTGTTAATCAAATCACAACATAGAGATTTGAGCAGACAGAAAACTCCCCTATATCTCACATTACACCATTTCATGGATAGCAAAGACGTTTATGGCAAGGGCCAGAAGATTAATACCAGTTATTTTTTCCCCAGTAATTAGACGAAAGATTAAATAATGAAAATTGCTGGCGCTAAATAACAATGTTTTTCCTATATTATGGACAACTGAGATAAATCCTTACGAGGAATTATGAAACCATTTCAGACTATTGCTTTTACATTCGCTCGTAATTTATAGATTTCAGAATTTTCAACGTATTGTAATTTATTTCTCATTTTTTGATGGCAATGATTGGCATTTTTATTTGGTTTTTTGTCCAGAGAGATTATCATGTTTTTTTATATGGATGCATCATATTTTTTTTTAAATTCCTGCGATAAAATGCGAGTTACAGAAAAGACTAACAAAAACACTCCTTCAAGATCTTCCAATCTTTCCTTTTCACGACAAATTCACAATGAAATTATCTTCCAAATTTATAAAAAGAATTACTTATTAGTATGTCTGTCTACTGTGTCCAATCAAATCTATCGCACTTAAGAAATGAAATTTGGCACTCAGATAGTCCTAACGTGACTTTATCACTACGAAGTTTGAATTCTAAAATTTAATACAGAATTTTTATGTTTATATTTTGGCATATAATTTATGTAAGTTATGTAATTTTGTTATGTTTTGAATATTTTGTGCAAGTTATGTAAATACTAACTAGAATGAACTAACAATTAATTGATTTTATTGGTAAATATATTCACGGTAAAAGTATATGTAGGTATCATCAATTTCAAACATGCAGATATCTTTTTATCTACCGACAATCTTTTCTTTTTCTTTTGGTGATGATATATTTTATTGAATAATACTTTAAGACCTACAATTCTTATTTTTTCAAAACTTGATAACTATTCGAAATTAAGACGGCATCAAAAATTTCAATGTAATAATAATATGAAATTTTAATTTAATGAAATGAGCGTCTCATAAATAAAGTAAGCCTTTTTTCTGAACATAGTTGAACCTTTCCAAAAAAAAAAAAAAAAAAAAAAAAAAAACATTTCTTTGTAGAATTAAATTTAGTAGTTGCATTTTTTTTTTTTTTGCCGACCTTTGAAATTAAGCAGAATTTTTTCCACAAGAATGAATATAACACACTAATTAATAAGTATTGTAATTGGGGGTGACTTTAAAAGGTATTTACATATTAAGAGACATTCTCGTTTTCCTAATGCGAAGCAAATAAGCCATGACTGATGATTCTAAGAGATTTTGCTTGACAGAATCAAATGTGAAATGATCCATAAAAACATCCATCTTCATTATGATATAAAAACGATCGATCACATAAATGCAAAACACAAATTAAGCACAAAATAATAACCGACGAGTTATAAGATTATAATTTAAATTGCCTCAAGACTATAATTAACATTGTAATTTGAATTTATCGTTTGATCGGTTAAATAAATAATTCCTTAAATTTGGCAACACGCGAACTGTTCTAGTTTCCTTAATTTTTTTGTTTTTTAACTTGTTCTTGAATAATTTTGAAAGATTTGAAAAATTTATACTAAGGAGTATATGCATTAGGATGTTATTTATAACAGAAATTAATCAAAAAAAGAAGTTTGACAAATACTTTATGTAATTAAGTGTTACTTTAAAATCATTATTAAAATTTCTTTACTTATTTAAAGAAAGTCAAAATTCTTCGCCAGTAAATCTTTTTCGCTTGATTTATCATTTAAAAAACGATATATTTAATATTATTGTTAATCTTAAATCGTAAGCAATAATTTTTGCCACAATTATTAAATAAGCATAGTAATTATACACCGGCTTTCACAAACAAGCAAAAAATTACTTGATCAAACTCAATGCAGCCATTTATGCCGGTCGTTTCATCTTAAAAACAGCTCGATTTAGATTTCGCAACAATAAACTATCTATATAAGGTTACTGCACTGAGGAATTTGAGAACTTCTATCACAGACCGAAAGGACCACCATTCACTCCGTTGTTATCATACACATCAGCACTAACAGTTCAGCTCCCATGATCTAAATCAAACAAGATAAACTATCGTCACGTTCAAACATATCACACATATCCGAACGTTTTTATGTTTATTCACACTCCTTTTATGAGCGCAGTGTTTACAGAATCATTCCAAAATACACCTTAACTGGAGAATGCACACAAGTTTCGTCAACGGATGTATTACGTGCTTATCGCACGCACATACAGATTTACTGTTATTTATAGTGATGGAAATATTTTTGAAACTATTTGCTGCTATTTATCACGTACAAATGCTGTTTAATGGCTTATGTATTTATCACGTACTAGAATTAAATAATATCTGAATAAAAGTACATTCAAAAGGAATTATACAAATTCAGCATTCAAACAGAATATTTTTTAAACTCACTGTAATCATGTGAAGAAAATAGCACTTCTACAATGTTAACTAAAGATTTTAATAACGATTTTTCTATCTCTCTTTATTATATAGGCTACACCCAAAAAATGTCAGTGACGCCTTTTATCCAAGAGCACTATCTGATGATCCTACAATGATAAAGGCATGTCATCCAAGTCACTGTAAGATAGCAAAAGTTGAACACAAAAAAAAAAAAAAAAGGAAAAGAGATTTTCGGAAAGTGCAGAAATTTTACCTTTCAGATTTATTTTATGAGAATATTTATAATAATTTACACCAATATCACTACGAAGCGAATAGTTATTGCAAACTTACTAGCAATATAAATAAAGAAGATGAAATTTCAGTAATTCAGTTTCTATTCTTCACGTTTCTTTTAAGTAACAGCTGTGACATGGGCATACGAACATCACTGCCCATGTCACAGGATACTCAAGGAGAGTTTATGTGTTATTTTACAATTTTAGCTATACATATGTAATCCGTCAGATTTTTAAATTTTTGCAAAAAAGAGAAAAGGAAGAAAGAAGAAAAACAACCAAACGGTTATTTTTAAAAAGTGGCAAGTTTGAAAAAATGTTAAAGAGCAATTGTTAAAGTAAACACCTTTCCGATTTTGAGTTTCCACATCAATTTATATATATTTATATGAATACACTCCCATTATTTTACTCTTCTTTGCTGTGGTTAAGGAAACATTTTGCTGCATATCAATACTTTAATCAATCCACACTTTACTGTATATTTTCAGATTGTATAACATCAGATTTCTACTATTGGGTATAAATGCAATGATAAACATCCAATAGTACAACAAGAGTTACCATCTTTCACTCTTCGTTTAAAGTCCTAGATGGAGGGTTAAGGAGAAATTGCTTTTTTTAAACCTCCACAATATGTTTGTCGTTGAAAATGTTAAAACCGGGCCAAAAAATATTTTTTATGACACAGCCTTGTCATAATATAAGTAAATTAAGTATTTAAATTCGTAACACGTCAAACCTTAACGAATATACATAAGTTTTGCATTTAATTTATATAAAACTCTTTTTATAAAGTTTATCCATATTATAAAGTAGATGTTTTGATAGAAACAACGTTTCCTTATTAAGAAAATAACTTTAAATTCAAAAATAAACTGAATCAGTTGTACTATATAAAAAAATATAGAAATAACCTTTATTTTGTTTTAGTAGGCAAAACAATTTAAATACAATCTAATTTACTAAATAATTAACATTTTAGTACCTCACTAAAAGTTTATTGCTTAATTTTTTTTATAAAAATTGCATTACTAATGAATTACTATTATTCGAATCAAATAATACAAATTTGTGATTACTAATTGACAAGTAAATGTAAGAATATTTTAAACCCATACTTCACAATGGAATCAGCATATTGTCCAAGAAACGTGAAAACATTATAAAATTAAGTTGCCGAATGCGAACAAGAAGAAAAAAAATTGCAAACGATATTTGCTTTCGAGAGCGCAATTTCATTCAGTATCGAATTTCCATGAAATTCATTAATTATTCTCTCTTTAATTGATAAATAAGTGTAAGAATATTTAAGCACATACTTCACAATAGAATTAGAATATTATCCAAGGGACATGAAAAAATAATTCTTACAATGCAATCGTAATTAAATTTAAACTGCTATATGCAAGAAAAAAAAATGCAAACGATATTTGCTTTCTGTCGCGTAAATTCATTCAATATCGAATTTCCATGAAATTCATTAATTATTCGCTCTTTATCGATTTCGGCTTTAACCAATTTGGTTTAAAAAAATACAACAAGCTTGAGTTATAATTTCTGCTAATACCAGTAGTCCCAAATCGGAAACGATATTAGCGTCAACGCTGCTGAAGACGATTAATGCAATAGAAACACAATCGCAAGCAATTCACAAGAACATTTTTCTGTCTTCTCTCAAAATGAAAAATAAAAAAGAAAGAACAGGTAGGTACAAATTACAAACAACTATTGGAAAGCGGCCAAGAAAGAAGGGAGGGGGGATGAAGTAAGTTTGTCTGAGACAGACCGAAATTACGTGGAAGAGAAGATAAAGAGGCTGAAAAAAATAAGAAAAATAAAAATGGTGGATGGGGAAGATAAACATTGCATTTACTTTCCTAACCTCAAAAAGCACCTCGGACCTAAATATGGATCGAGGAGTGGAATGTAGAAAAATTCTCCTTTTCCACGCGATGTTTCCCTAAAACAAATACTTGATTCATAACTTTGCGAGCAGCTGGTTGAATTATTGCTTTTCATACTTCATGACAGACCTCCGGGGTAATTTCGGATAATTTTAGAGCGAGTTGTTTTAGAGAATTACAAAGTTTGTGTTAAAATGGAAGGTTTGGCGTGTCCAGGAGGGTTTTGTCCCGCTTTCAGAACTGCGTTAAATTCATTTCGCATCGATCGCTTTTTTCCCTTATTTATTTATTTACGGATAGAAGGATTTTATTGGCAAGATTCATTTTTTTTTTTTTTTTTTGTAGAAGAAATCACGAAATTTTTCTTCGCCTCAAGATTTGTATTAATGTTTGATTTTTTCATAATATACTATATATTTTGGAAAATAAAGAAATATTTTAGATTCTTTACACATTTGTTTAAATAAAATTATTAATTTTCAGAATAGCACATTAATTCCTCAACAATTAAAGAACAGAAATAAAAAAAATATTCAAAGGAATACTTCGATGATAGAAAACGATTTAATTATAGGTTGAAGTTTTTAAGAATATGTAACTGCAATAATTAATTTATAAATTCTAATCAGAATCAAAATAAATAATAGAAATCTAAGTAAAGTTATTAATTTTCATAATACCCCATTACTTCATCAACAAAATAAAATAAATACAAAATACAAAAAAAATTATAAAAAATTTACTAAAAGAAATATTTGATAAAAGAACACGATTTAATTGTGGAATGGAAGCTTTTAAAATATATAACTGTAATAATTAAAAAATTATAATTAGAATAAGAGTAAATAATACAAATTTAAGTAAATCATA
Source organism: Argiope aurantia (assembly GCA_026543865.1). Lineage (NCBI taxonomy): Eukaryota > Metazoa > Arthropoda > Arachnida > Araneae > Araneidae > Argiope > Argiope aurantia. The sequence goes on from JAPMOR010085249.1 coordinate 894,264, forward strand.
AGTATTTTCAGAATAGCCAATTAATTCATAACCAGTTATAGAACAGAAATAAAAAAAAATATTTAAATTAATATCTCGATAAAAGAAAACGATTTAACTGCCGACGGAAATCTTTAAAATATGTAATTGTAATAATCAATTAAAAATTTTTCATTATAATCAAAATAAAATAATACAAAATAATTCAAACAGTACTTCTAATATATTTATAGTAGAAAGGTTTTTGGCTGTTATATCTATGCTGATATGTTGTATCAGATAATACTGAGTCATTAGTTGGTCGTTTCACAGACACGTAATATTAATATTAAACGTTCAATGTTCTGAAAGTATTCTTCAGTTATTTATTAAATATTTAATTATTAAATTTATTTTATTAATCCTAAATATTACAACAAATAATCTGAAGAAAAAGTGATGAATATTTATTGTAAAAATGTAATATCTTGAGCGATAAAAGCACTTTCTGATTGGAACTATATAAGCATATAAAGATATTTGACTGAAAATCATGAAGAATTCCACGCAAAAGAAAAAAAATATTAAAAAAGGGAAGGAAAAATCACCCTAAAGTAAACTCCTGGCCTAAAAAGACTTTTTTCCCCCATCTTTCTCATTACCAAACGAGTCTTTCATTAATGCAGGGGAACAGAAAATGTGAAGAAAAACATTCGAGCTGAAAGCACTGAAGTTAGTTCGTAAGGTTAATTGAGAGGGCAGTTTGTCGTCTATAACAGAAGATTAAAAAACAGAATAAAAATCTTCAGGTTCCGCATCAAACTGAAAACTTTGTTACAAAGAGAATTTGCTGTGTCAATACTGCTTTAAACAGTTTCATTCCACTTCAGTTGTAAAAGTAGTTAAGTAATATGCATACAAAAAATCGTTTGGCATTTGGCAGTTTTTTTTTAACAAAGTTTGTAGCATAATGGTTCCCAAACGACCGAAAGAAAAATAAATAAACAAAATACAAAAATCACAAGAAAATCATCAAGAGCTTGCTTTGAAAATTAGCTACGGAAAATCATTTTGAAAAATGATAATAGTGCGTTCTTTTTTCTCACAGTAAGTAAATTTTCATGTTTCTTAAAATAAAATTTAATCTCAATCAGATATAAACAAGACATAATAAAATTAGATTGTTAATAACATGAAATTTTTAATAATTAAATTTGATAATAAGAATATAAAAAAATTAGATATATAATTGTATTGTTTTCTTAACCATTCCACTTCATTGATTTCACTCTTATAATACAGCATTTATTTCTCATTATAATTGAATGTAATTAATTAGAACGTCATAAAATAAATTTTAAGTCGAATAACAGGAAACAATTTACAATTGCAAAGGGTTTTTTTATTCCATGATTTAATTTGAGATTCCATTTAATTTAATAATTTGATTTAATGATAACATTCTTGTGTATAAGAATATTTTTAGACAATTTAAGAATTCAGTAAAATCAGCACGAATCTGCGATTACTTTCTTGAATAGAAACATCTGAAAAACCGCAATTTTTGCATGAAAGTCACTACTTAAATACAACAGTAAAGATTTCTTTTTATATTCAGCTAAACGTTATATTGAAGGATGTGGAAAATTATCTGTTATTAAACACATACCCATAGAAAGCACACTCATTTTTTCAAAAAAAAATAATGAATGACCAAGAGAATAATTAGACATGTGAAATCAAGATTTTTTCATCTCCATTTATTTTCGTTTTTTTTAAATTTGGTTTTTGTTTTACAATTATGACCAAGTCGATTAACGTGAGAAAAACTGAGTGATTAATTAAGTTAAATATAAAAAAAAATATTCGGGAAATAAGATTTCTAGAATTTTCTTTTCTGGAAAACATAAGCCGAAGCAAAAACTTTTTAAAAATTGAAGTGTTTAGATTTATCACAATTCTTACCAGTAATCCTCAAAAATAAAAATATTTTTTTCGCTCAACAAAAGAAAAATTATTAAATGATTTATAAAAACTTTTTTTAAAAAAATCTAAGGAACTAGAAAGACAAAATCTGCCCCCAAATGGCTCATTCGCTTTGTTACATTCGAAACATAAGAAGGAAAAACAAAAAGAACCATCTGTTCCTCTCGCCGACTGTCAGGGGAATATTTTTTTCTGTATTTTCTTAATCAAATCAGATGGCGTGAAAAAAGAGAATTTTTACTGACGTCTATAATTTATCACGTGTATTGGGAAAACAACTGAAGCGGTAAATCTAGAAACTTTTGTCACTTCGAACCCTCAATTTAGTTAATGACGTAAATAAAAAAAATAAAAATAGCGCCCCATTCACATAGTATTGTAGTTGGGAAGATAATAAATAGCTTTGGTTATAAGAGGATTTTTCTTAACAAAAGGTCTTTTGTTCAATGGCTGTGATTTTTCAGTAAAAACGGCGATAAAAAGGTTCTAATGGCAGCAATCCGGTGGAAAAAATTCGAATCTATCTTCATATTCAGAAAATATTTCAGTAAAATTATAAATATATTCAATTTTTGAAACCAACAATGCATTGATATTCAAAAGAAAAATACTGTGGTAAAACAAAATTTCTGTAATGAAGTTGTTATTTATTGTACAGTACACTATGTATTATACACTAGATATTGCTGAACTCTACATATTTATAATACGAAAATTTTCAGTTAAAAGTGAAAAATATCCCCTATATAATCTATCTATCATATTCAAATAATAATTAACATGATTATATGCTTAAATATGCAACATAATTAACTAAATTTCTTTGTTCTGTTGGATATTTCTTCACCCATGTAAAAATCTTATTCATTAAAAATAATTTTCCAATAAATATAAGGCCCTTCCCTTTTTGAGAATCTGCTTTCCATAATGTGCAATTTAGTTAATTTTAATTTCTTTAATGACAAACCATTTACGAAAAGAAACATTATCACTTCCATAATCAATCCAGATTCTGAAATGTGTGTTACAATTTCCTTCATTATAGGTTTTTGCTTTTGCTTTAGTTTTTTCATTCATCCATAACACAAATTAAACGCAATCAGGATAGCCTAGTTGGCAGAGCATTGAATTCGCATCCCTTGGGTTTTAAGTTCGAACAGCTCTATGGTTCGAACTTCGCCGGCCGAAGACTCCGTATACATGGCTGGTAATCGTATAAATCTGTTGTAGCAATAGAGTCCTTCAATTCGAGATAATACCACTGGAGGTACTGGATCAGAGATGATCGTTCTCTGATTCAGGTCTAAATCCCGATCTGATGGTCTGAATTACAGATAAGTGAAAGAAGTACACTCCGTTAAAAGTGTTGTGGTGCATGAGTGGCTAAGGTGCACTTTTGGGCCTAGATGGCGCTACTGAAACAACAGATGCTAAATATCTGCTTAAAATCGCTGGTTTTGTCAGCGGGCTTGTCTACTCCAAGTGCCAACAACAACAACAAATTATGGTCTTAGAAGATTGAGATTTCCAAACGCTAAAAAATATCGAATTTGTGTTGAAATAATCAATAATTAGAGAAATTATTAAAAGAAAAAACATAAATGAATATTTGCTTTATCCCACAACCAATCACGACCTTCGTAATACAAGGCCTCACAATTCCCAACGCTTTCAGCCCGTGACGTCATGAGGTTGAATGAGTTCTATAGAAACCGATAGTCGTTATTGTAGTGAAGAATGGGAAATGTGTTTTTGGTAGTTTTCTGATCTTTTTGCATATTAATTTTAATTTATCATAATGAAGATGCCTAGTGCGTGCTGTGTTCCCAATTGTAAAAGTAATTACACAAAAAATAGCTCCAATGTTTCTGTATTTTCGTTTCCAAACGATGAAAACACTAGAAGAGCATGGATCTCTGCAATAAAGCGGAAAGATTTCATACCAACTAAATATAGTAAGGTAAGTTTGATTTTTTTGGTACAATTTTTAGTTAATTAATTCGTTTGAAATACGAAACATTTAAAATTATAACTTCCATTTATCTTCTGTCATTTTTGTTTGCTCTACATTTAGTTGCTTATGCTTCCAATTACTTTTGTAATGTTTGCTTGAGCTAAATAAAAAACTTCTTTGTTTTATTGTTACTTCTCATAATCTTTTTTTAATTTGTTCCTAATATTTAAAATGTTTCGTTTCTGTATCTTTTTAATTATACTTCATATATATTTTTTAAAATCTGATTTAGGCCTAATATTTGTTGCTAACATTTAGATCTGTGCTAAACATTTTCAAGAAAATCAGTTTTTAACAGTTAAAGAAGCGTTTAATACTAGTACAGGAGAACTTATTCAAGTACCACTAGAGTGTAAAAGGCATTTTTTTTAGTAATTTTTAATAATTATCATCAAAATCTTACAAAATACTTAAGTGATTTATTGTTATTATGTTCTTATAAAAATGTATAAAATCATCTAATGAATAATAAAACTTAATTTTTAATTAATATATATCATGACTATAGATTGTAGCAGATTAAACTTATATTTTATCCTAAAATATTATGTAAAAAAGTTAGATATAGTTGTAAAAACAATATGAATTGCATTCTCATATAGGTTTAGAAAATCAAGTTTTTATTTGTTTATCTATAAATCATCAGATTATATATAAAACAATTAATATTTATTATTATGTTTAAATATCATTAGTTATGCACAATCTTTAATTATAAATGAATGCAACTTTTACAAAATATCCGAAACTTTTTTAAAAGTAATGAAAAGTTACTGTTTTTAAATCCATTTTTCATACCATGTAAAATCAATTGATTAATTCATGTAGAATATTGTATTGCTTGAATGGTAGTATAAATAATTACTATAGATATTCCAATATAATATTGAACTAGGTATTTATTTTGGGTAAATGAATGTTTCTGTTGATTTTAAATTTTATTTTTTAATACTCAATATGATTTTATTTAATACTGTCCAACATACGTTAGCTTTTAGTTTAAGTATTAAGAAAATATCTATTCTGTTTTTGATTTTAAGTTTTAATAAATTACTAATTTTTTTATCTAAAAAATTCCACTTTTTTTTCTTTTTTTCTAGGCTTGTATCTGATACTGTATCTTCAATTTTCCCTAATTTACCCTCATACTTTTCCTTAGAATCAAAAGCAAGAAGAGAAACTCCAATGGATAGGGCAACACATAAAAAAATGGGAAAACTTAAAAGCAACTTTAAATAGCAGTCTCCAGGACATAGCAAAAAGAGAGGAGATAGAAAAAATCAACACTTTTTCTGATTTAATTTTAAAATTTAAAAACTTTAAATCAAATACATGGAATATAATTCAAAAAGCAAACAAAATAATTTTTATTTGTCTAGGCATTTCTCAAGCTCCTAAGGTAAATCATTATTAATTTCTTCCAAATTAGAAGTAATTTGTAAGTTTGTATTTAGACTTTATTTAATACTAGCCGCGTTTGGCGACCAGCCGGTTCGCCAGTATTACATTATTATTATTATGTTCAAGAATTGATACAGGTGTGTAATTTTGGTGTCAGAACCAAATATCAATTTTACATTAGATAACTTTAGAATAATTTACAAAATTGATATATCTCCACAGTTCTGATAATAAAATTATCTGCGAAATTTTATCTTTCTAGCTTTTAATGGTTTTTTTGTTTTGATTTGTTTTATTTACAAGAACATTGGCAGATGTACAGACTTGACATAGGTGGTTTTTGTCTAAAATTTGATAAAAAAATCTGCAAATTTGGTATTAAAACATCTTATTAGATTTTTTTTATTGTATTCAGGGTATTTTGAGGCACTGTATTTAATAAGACCGATGGCATAATTATGTTTTTCATTGTCTATGTCGTTCCCCCCAACCTCTAAAAAGGAGTTTTTCAAATTCAAGAAGATCTAAAATGCTGAAACTCATCAGAGTCTTGAGCTTGAATATTATTATTATTTTCTTTATATACTTTGTTAGCAAGAAAGTAAAAATATAAATTTGTAGCTATATTAAAACTGCTAGCTTTGTAATCTATTAAATAACAGCAAAACCAGCATTCTTATTATATAAATTACTAGCCGCCTTTGGTGACCAGCCGGTTCGCCAGTATTACTACAATTTTCAATTAAATATTTTAAGTAACTGGTTTCTTAATAGATTCTCAAACAAAACCTTTTTAATCTTCAAATTTTGATAGTCATACCAAACTTATATTGTTGTTTAGATCGTTTCGTTCAATTTACTATATATATTTTACTAATTTGTTGTCATTTCCGGTAAAACTTCAATTTTAATTTAAAGTGGAAATGATGAAATTGCAATTAATATAAAGATATTTTTTAATAAAACCAAGCGTTTTATTTTATTTATCATCTTTATTGTTATTTATTTATTATTATTACTATTGAATATGAGTATTGCAAACGGAATCGCTCGGTATTTAAATCTTATGTGAACTACAAAATATTTTTCATAATTTATGTAATATCTCAAAGAATAATTCAACAAAAAATTCTCAGATTTAGCATAAAATTCAGTTTTTAGTTTTGCTTTTAAAAGGATTGAAATTAAATCAATAATAATATTTTGTTCCGGCCACTAAATATATTAAAAAAATTATGAAGTCTAAATTTAATGCAATAAGGTATCATATTCTGAGAAATATTCTGGACACACAAAATTTAAAATATATGAATGAATGTTTCTATTTTCCACAATCAACTAAGACTTATTCATGAAGTTTTGAATGTTAAAAATTTAGAAAAACTCAACATTTTCATAATTTTAGACCAATTAATCTTGAGAAACCTGCGCGCTGATTGGCGAATTTTCTTTGAAACGATCGATGGAAAATCTAAAATTATCTTTTTTTTATTGAATAGTGATATTCAAATTTTCATAAATCAGTCAGTTTAAGTGATTGATTTAGTTGGTTGGAAATTAACTCTTTTTATTTAAAATATTAGTGTTTCAAGAACATTTTGTTATTCGTGATTTCCACAGAAGCTTTATGTAAAATCAAAAATTCGTTATTTATTAGAGCATTTATTGAATCGAGTTTCATAAAATATAATCATTTTCCATTTAGACCATTTTAGCAGATCTGTGTCTTACTAAAAAGTTTTACAAATTAGCTGTGTGGCCCTGATTTGAATGGATATCCTGTTCATATTAAACAAAACTTGCCTTAAAATAAAACTGATTTATTGGATTAGTAATATAGAGAGTGTAATTGAATTTGAATTTATTTTTCAGAAAAAATAATATTTCATATTTGTTTCATTTCCTACAGACACGTGCCGAAAATTATATTTTTGCAGATTTCATTTTCAAAAAGATTTAATTTATTTTTAATTGGAGCTTTAATCAATGTGATGGCAACACTTTGAAAACAGCTAATTTTTTTCCCATGAATGCGAATTGTGCTCCCCATACGCTTGGCGCAGTATGGCCAAGAATGGCTCTTGCGCCAATAAACCCAACAACAACAGCGAAACGTGCTCGTGCAGCTTAAATTTTATTTTTATTTTGTACCAAAAAAATTGTTGAAAATATAGTTAAAATATTTATTTAAAAATTCATTAAAAATAGAAATTTAATTTTAAGGTTAAAACATTGGTATCATTTAAAAGATAAATCTTTAATCTTTAACTTCATGTAAAAATCTTTTTTGTGCGGTAATACTTTCGGAAGTTACAGCAGGAACACGCCAAAATTTCGCTTAATTTTTAAATAAATAAAATTCTAATTAGAAATTCGAAAAAATAACCCCCAGGTGCACATTCCCGGCCTCCAAGGTATACACGTGACAAATTTGGTAGCTGACAAATTTGTAGGTTGAATGGTCTGGCCTGTAGAGCGCCAACACACATACACACACATTGAGCTTTATTATAAGTATAGATTATAATTATTTTCATTTGTCTGTGTGAAATTTATATTAAAGTTAGAAAACAAAATGTATTTTGTTATTGTCTCTGTAAATAAAATGTTATGATTCAAATAGTGTGTGATTTTTTTTTATTTGTGGTTTCTTTTACTGTTTCTACAGATTGAATTGAAATTAATTATAAATGCATTGAAATGTAAAATCAGATATATAATAATAGCTAGTTTATTAAATTGTATGAATTACTAATATATTAAAAGAAAACAATTCTTCATGTGAAAAAACAAGCTGTGAAAGTAATTCTTTTTTATCAACAAAATTAGTTGGAGTAAAATTTAAATTTTATATTAAATACATTAATATTTTATTTGAAAGTTCATAAGTAATTTGAGAAGAAGTAAACAATTTTATATTAACTTATAAAATACATGTATTACCTGTCACTACAATAAAAAAAAATCATCAAAACCTTTAAAAAGAACAAAACGATTTTTAATAAAATAAAAACGAAAATGTCCATTAAAACAAGAAAAACTAACAATAATACCCCGATGTATATATCTAATAAATTTACATTGTGATTTAAATGTTATTAAATGGTCAATAAGCTATAGAGGATCTTAAGATTTTCTACCATGCCGTTTCTTTTATTCACACAAGGAAAAAATAAATAATTTTGAATTTTATGCAAGATAAATGTCTTAATATTAATAATAAGTTATTTTTAAGTGAATTTAAAATTTACCTAAACATCAAGGAAGAAAGCGGGATTCTGCTCATGGCAGCCAATCATCCTACTCGTGTGACGTCACAAATAAGTTGTGAGGCCTTGTTTGACGAAGGTCGTGAACCAGTCGAAATACTGCATCTTTTCTTTGATCTGTCTTACCATCAAGAAGTATTCTGATTTGAAAATCATACGAATGCATGGAATGTTCATTGATGTAAAATATTGAGTCACGATGCAAATGTTTCTGTAGTTACAAGTAAACACAAAATTATCAAATTATTATTATAATAACGATTTTTTTCGTATTGGCAATATATATGATCATGGCTTGAGGGCAAATTTCTAAATAATCAGAGAAAAATATGTTCTTACAATTGGAAAAATGTTTAAAAAAATATAATTTATGTTGTTTGAGATAATAAATGCACAATTTAAGAAAGAAAAAATACTTAATCTAACTGAAAGATAATTTGGAACCAAGTTGCAGAAGAATAGATTTTTCTTGTTCAAAATTTTAGTGCATAGTACACATGACATGGGACGGGGGACAATGGATTTCCTAATTTTTTCATATTTTTACTGTCTTAAACAAGAACATAAAATATATTTTTCATATTACTGAAATTATCTTTCTGATTGGAAATATATCTCTATCGATTTAGGTATTAAACATTGGGCCACGATTAAGAGTAGACATTCAGCATTAAACAATTACGAAAATTCCAACAATTTTAAAAAACTTTAAAGTGTAGCATTCGAATTAATTTTTATTACATTTTGCAAAAGCAGATATAGCTTAAATTGTGTATTTGGCGTTGGTTCGCTATCGCATGAATGCACAACTAGTATCAATAGTTTTTTTTATTCATATGGAAATGCGATTTTTTGTTTAAATAAAAAGTAAAGTTGAGGAGCTAGAAAAATATAAAACCAAACTTAAAGATTATTGAATATATTTTTTAAATTATTCGCCTTAATATTTTAGTGATTCCTTAATTTAGTGACTAATAATAGTGACTCCTTATGTATCGATTAATGGACAAACTGATTCATTCGCATTAGAAAACTAGCCGCCTTTGGCAACCAGTTGGTGCATTGAGAATATTGATTTAATTAATTTCAATTGAATCTCTTACGCATAACTTGATAATTCATCATTTTCACAACAAAATATTTTTATGTATCATATTACTAATGAAATTAAAGCCTCATATTGTAAATGCTATTTTAATAACTTTGTACCTGTTCTTTTTACTGCATATACAAAACCTTTCTAATGGTGCCGAGTGTCATGACATCACAGTGCATTTAAAAGCGTAACTCTCAGCTAAACTATATCAAATAGCACATTTTATTTTGCTAGCCTTTTATTTAAAATAAATTCACTTCCTAATTCCTTTAGTAAATTTCGCTAATAATTAGCTGAATCTTCTTCTTTTAGCTTTCATCAATGGAAGACAACAAATGAAACATTTGATGAAACTGAAATAAGGAGAATAATTTGAATTTCATTGCAATAATGAAAATTACAGTTAAATATTACGGAAAACTTGGTTTTTAAAAAGTTGTTCAACATTAAAAAGATTGTATGGCAATCACATTGGTATCATTGGAAAGACATTTTTTTAAATATTTAAAACAGTGTAAAAATTAACGATACACTATAACATTTTCAGAAATTACGGCGGTCAAAGTTTCCTTTAATTTTTATTAAATTAAGAATTTTAAAAGAAAAATCGTTTGGATGTTCGTATTTCAACCTTCTATAGCACGTGTATTGAATTTGGCAAAAAGTTTGATTATCTGTTCTGTATAGCAGAGATACACACACTCATACACGGAACTATAATTTCCTTTTATAAATACAAATAACAACTTTTCTAGCACATTTTCAACATAGTAACCTAGTTAAAAAAAACCATGTGAAAATTTCTTACTTCATAGTAAGGTAACTAATTTAACTGACATGCAAACGATGCTTACGAAAACAGAACGTGAGAGAAAATTTATGGTTTGAAGCACTCATAACAAGACACGAGGAAAAAAACTCACGAATGTTGAAAAAAGCCTACTTTTAGCTCTTAAAGTGGAGAGTTTGCCAGTTGGTAAAATACAAAAACAACAAAAAAAAAAAACAATCATAATATATCGTTTATAAGGTGAATTTTCACAATTTTTGGTATTTTAGAATTCTCAGGGAAGATATATGTGTGTGAGTGTAATGATATATGTGTGTGTGTATAATGATATTTTAAAATTTAATTTAAATCTAAAAATTAATATCTTAATTTTTTTTCTTAAATTAGCCCATGTTAATTTCATTCTAAAACGTTTCTTATTTCCTGATCCAATTCCCATTTTTTTATTTAATTAATTTTAACACCAGCTTAATAAAACTGCGATTCCGTGGTTCTCACATCGCATCGGGAACAAAGGCATAAAAATCCTTAACACCAGCGCAACTTTTTAAAAAAGATACCTAAGATTCTCTAGCCTAAGCCGATAAGTGGCAGAGAATCCCTATCAGAATCTCAAAATAAAATCGATGAATGGGAAATTTCGGTCACTTTACTCTTATATCGTGAAGTAAACAGATGTTAATTTATTATCGCCTCTCCTCTGTACAAATAATGATAAATCTGTACGATAATGGTGAAATAAATCGAAGTTAATATTTCAAAAGTCGCAGCTAAACCTCGTTTAATTTTTTAAAAAAATTGTACCGAAATCCACTTGATTTTTATTTTTTAAAGTATATTTGTGTGACAATTGGTAGCTTTAGGTAAAACGGCATAGCTTATAGGCATCCAACACACACAAGCATAGACACATGGACACACATAAACTTTCTCCTTTTACCCTACATTAATTTGAGAACGGCGACAACTATCGACACAAACTTAATGTCTAGATATAGCGTTACATAGTAAAAATCGGTTGCAGCGTCACCTATTGGCAAACAAAGGAGTTGCTATTCCCATCTCGAAAATAGTACAAGATTAGGAGAAAAAATCAGTAATGAAATAATAGAGCGTCTTTGATTTAATGCGAAAAAGATACTTTGTGTGTAATAATACCAAAAATAAAATGTATAAAAAGTGCATTTATTTGGTCGCGATTCCCAACATTATTAAGCCAGAAATAAAATAGAACAAATAGTTATCGGCAGATACTTTTACTTTCGGTGTTCGAAATGCTCTACGCCATCATATCGACGTTTATTGTTCAAAAGATAATCCTTCTTCCTGTTATCGCGAATTTTTCGCTACTGCTTTGAAAACTCTCGACCGAACAAATGCGCATTTTGCAAGTTCTGTTCATAGTATAACAGCGTTCATTTTCTTTCAGTACAAAATTTGTGTGATTCTTGATTTAATCAGTAAACCATAGTAAGAACAGGAAAGAAAAAAAAATTACATAAATTACATATTTTTAAGGTAAAGAAACTAATATATCTCTTACTTATAATCCATCCAAAATAGATATGAGCCCTCAAAAAAAGAAAGAATAAACGTGTTGTCCTCCTTATTTCTGATATTGATTTTCGGATCATCAGAAAATGTCCTCTCCCTTTCGTATGGAATCCAACAGATGGTCATGTCATCTCGACACTGGTTAGATTCATAACAAGGAGGAGCAAAGCAAACAGTTTCTTTTACGTAATCACTTAAACCTAAGTTGGACGAATAGTAAACTAAAGCTTTGAAATAAATAATAAAATTAAGATTACTTAAGACAAATTGAAAACAGTGGAAACGACGACGGAATTTGGGAATATTTCCTAAAATCCATGTTTATAAAGAAATGAATCCATATAATTCCTAAAAAATAGTTTTAAAAAACATAATAAAAAGATATGGCTTGATTTTTTTAGGGAGGAGGGGGAGGGGCAATACCGGAAGGAATCGGAAGATTTCAGGCGTCAAATCTGATGCCTCCGAAAAGTTGCTGTGTATATGAGTGTGATGTACGTTAAACTTCCTATCCCCAAATAGCCTCGTGCTTCTCCAAAACGGGAAGTAAATATAATCAAATCAAATTAAATTGTATCGAGTATCAAATTGAATTTGCTACTTGAAAACTGAGCTAATTCCAATGATAAATGTTTGCTTATTTCAGAAAAATTGTTGAACTTTTATTCAACATTATACTTTTTGGGAACGTATCTTGAAATGGAACAGATTTCAATGGCTATCTGATTAAATGAACAAGTTCTTCATTTGAAAATTATACTAGAAGTATTATTTCAACCGAATTGCTGCATATGAGAAAATAGCAAAATTAGCAGTAATGCAATCAAATATTGAATAATTTCTCAGAAAATAAATCTCAAAATTAAGCAGTTATTCTATTTCAAATGTTGCAATGGAAAAGAATTATACCTATTCAAGCATCTCTTACACTTATTTTCCCATTTCAAAAAATGCGGGCTTTTCTGTTCTAACCAATGTTTTGGTTCTGTCTTGATTACTGCAGAGAATGTTGCCACTCTGATCAACTATCTCTTTAAACCTACTTGATTAGCACTTCTTCCCGTGTATCAAAATTCCTTTAGATTTGCGTTCATTGAACGTAATGTTCACAACTCGAAAACATACTCACAAAATTAAGAGTTCATAATTTGAAATATAAACTCTGATGACATTATTAGTTTGCGATAAAATTTGTAAAACAAACAACATTTTACTATGAACATTCACATTTAATAATTTAGTAAAATTTTTCTTCACTACTTCCTTTTTTTTTTTTTTTTTTTTTTACTTTCTCGTATACGCAGAATAACGAAAGTATACTAACGTCGAAAAATTCGACGAATCTCTAGGTTTCAGACCTCCTTAAGTTCGAAAAAGACATTTTTTTGCAAATATCCATCTGTCTATCTGTGACAAAGATAACTCAAAAACGCTTTGTGCTAAATGATTAAAATTCGGTATACGGTCCTTACTCTAAATTTGTAGATTTCTGCCAAATTTTGAGTAAAATATATTCAGAGGAAGTCCATCCGTTCGGACGTTCGAATATAAATTAATACAATAATTATAAAACGAAGAGAGTTAGATAGATAGTATTCGGGAGGCAGATTTAACATCTACAGTATAAACACCTGTCAAAATTTGAGCCAAAACCAACGAGTTGACTGTCCGTCGTTTTGTACTTTCAGAAGCACGTAAACGCGATAATTTTAAAACGCAATGATTTAAATATATCAAATTAAGTATGGGATTTTGTGACAATAGTTTTAGTTTTGCGTCGAATCTTTGTTTCAATCGGTTGAGAAAAACATGGCTAGAGCACAAATCCGATTTTCGGATACTATTAAACGCATGTCAGGGATTAATCGCCAAAAGTGAAATGATAGATTTAGCTAAAATACAAAATTCATGCCAATAGTTAATATTTCGTAACTATTGTATGTCAATGTCATATAAGCCGTTCTCTGACATGATAAAATTATTAGAGAGTATATGAAAAAGTTTTGGGAAGACCTCTTCCGCTGGTTTGACTATGAAGTAAAAGACTACAAAGTTATGTAGCCACATTAGTTAATGCAAAATGTTTCCAATACTAAGCAGCCATTCTTACAAAGATAAAATCAACAAAAAATTAACAATAATTTCTATATGTACTGAGACATACTTTTAGACTTAAAGATTTTGGCAGATAGAAAATTCACCTAACACAAATAACAAAACATGCAAGTCAACAACAACGAAGGAATTTATTCTATACCAATTCAACTATGACCAAGGAGTAGGTGACATAGAATCGGTATAGAATGCGGAAAAGAACATTCTAGGTACGCTACGTTCAACTTATCACTTCTGAATCTATGTTTCATTCTAATACTATCGAATTCGATTTAATTCCAAATGAATTCGTATTGTTGCCATTATCTGAAAACAAAAGTGGCTACCTAAGCATTTAGAGTAGTGAATCGAAATAGAGAATTTATTCATTTCAATTCAAAAACGATTCACTCTCATATACTTAGAAATCAAAAACAAAACCCAGTAGAATCAAAAACAATAAGAGTATTAAATACAATAATCACTTTGGAAACGAACAAAAACAAAGCAATTTCTATAATAAAAAAATGGAATCATAAATACCAAATTGAATCTGAAAACTCTTTTCTGCAATGAATACCACACGCTCGCATTCAGCGATAAGAGTTAAGTCAAGTGTGTTATTTGCCTATTTCATTGTTACTGCATATCGATAACCAAATAAACAATAAGAGCCTTTTCCGCTATTTTAAAAAATTAGGCCGAACGTTTTCGAACAAAGATAAAAGAAGACAAAACGAACTGATTCGTTCTGAACGAGCCATTGGGTGACGCATGGTCGGAGATGAGCAGAATTGTTCTGAAGCGTGCCATCAGGGGTGGATTTCACGCTCGGTAAAGTTGGCTGAGGGGGAAAATAATTCTAAAAAGGAACTTTAAAAATAAACGGCAGCATCTAGGCGGATATTGTTTGGCAAGCATATGCTGCGCATCGCCAAACAGCGAAGCAATGATTAGATAGTCTGATATCTCCAGACACAAGGCACATCTACGCGCCTCTTAAGGAAATGGTTTTGCTACCAAGTATTGTATTATTTAAAACTATCATTAATCTCTTTTTTAAAAAATGAAGGAAGAGTCGGCGTATAGAAGATCGCCAAAATATACAGATAGTTGGCAATTCTACTATCTGACAGGAATTACAAGACTTTGAATTGACATCCAAGTACTGCACTTAAGAACAAGAATACAATAAGGAGATTTTACATTAAAATAAGTGAAATAGAATTGATAGCAGAAAGCTATAATTAAATACTAAATTTGAAATGCTTTATAAAAAAATTAAGACATGGAATTCCTGAATCACAGAAACGCCTTTAAAGTATTGTAAATCGGTATTAATTGTATAATATTAAATTATTATTTACTTTTTTATAAGCGCACTCGTGTGATTTTTCCTAAAATATTATTGCGATATCTTTCAAATTTTAATACCATAACGTAAATAGAATGCAAATAAAATATATTCGAAAAAAGTAAGTTGAAATCTAGTTTAGGATGCCTCTTCATAGCGTCGCGGGTGCCAGTAATGTCAAGTGGCTCAAGATAGCTAACCAGATAACAAATATTGTAAAACAGCCATAGGCCATCTTCATTTTTGACTTTGGCGACTTGGCATTGCTACCATACTTGGCGAACTAAACGGGATCACTAAAGTAGATTTCAACCAAAAAGATTATTTTGAAAATATGAGTCAACTTATTCGCCATACAATATTTGTTTACAATCTTGGAAGGGATGTGAGGAACCGGACAGATTTCATATTTGGCGTTCGCCGAGGAGTACCAGAACAGGCAGACCATTCGTCGTCTTTCGGTAAAACAAAATTATGTACTAATATATGTCAATAATAGCCAGAGAAATTTCCGAAGATACTTGGGCAATGTATGTTGTCCTTTATATACGTTAATATAAATTAGATAATAGAGCTTCATGCCCATTTATGAGATTAAGCATATTCGTATCATTGCCAGCACCAACAGCCAATTTCGAAAAAAAATTTCAAATTGAAATTGATGAAAATAAATTCTCGATCGACCATGGCTCAAGAAAAACAGTTGCAGTAATATGTAACTTGACATTTACATTTCGTAAATGGATAAAATGTACAAATTCTGCATTTACTTGATCTTTTCTCAATCAATTTTCCACAGAAAATATTTAGTATAGCAGTTAAACACCGGAAAAACCCAAAAATATTCAGTGGATGATTATAGTAATTATGTAAATTTCTGCACGATATCACCGAACATTCGATAGGGAGATGACGATTGCAACGAATTTCAAAAATAAAACTAGCAGTACTTATCAATTTCGAGTAACTAATTTTACTAGTTAGGAGGATAATGTGAGTGAGGCGGTGTGAATGTAACGAGGATATCGAATTCGCAAAACTGGCAGAGCGATAGTCCATTCAAGAAAGTTTAGTTATCTAGGTTTAATATGTTAAGCGCCATCTCAGTCAGCGATGAACTGTCCATTTAAACGGCATCGGACACTGACGATTGACATTATACTTTCATTTCGTACTTTGTAATGCACTAGTGATCGATTTTGTATTGTTCGTTCAGTGATAATATAATTTTTAATCAATTTCCATTGGTCATCGTTGACTGATAATATATATTTAAAAAACTATAATTAATCTCTTAAAAAAGATATTACGAAATAATACATTTTAACACATGCAGTTTATAGTAAATATACATAAATCTCTAGTTTTCAACATATTAATGAAATCAAACCTCACTAAATAGACAAAAAGGATTTCAAATTAAGATTGGTGCTGAACTTATTAAGTATGTTAATGAATTACTAACATATTTAAATTGCAAAGTAATCAGTAAAATCGATGATTTAATCTTCCATTACTGTACTTGGTACCATGTACATAATTGTACATTGTACCATTATAATGCTAGGTTAATTTTAAAAAATAATATTTTTAATCATATTAAAAAAGCATTTTGTAATTAAATATTTGCTATAATATAATTTACGCATATGAATATGTATCGATAAGAGGTGCGCAAATCTTTCATCGTATAGAAACACTAATTAACCTTTCACCAACCCGACATAAGAAAGGCACTCATTGTAATTAATGAGAATTATAATTTCTTTAATTACTATAGCATATGAGAATAGTTTGCACAGACACCTATGGATATCACCATCAAGAAAAACTAAAAAATACTGAAGGAAATAGGCATGTAAATATGCTTGATATGAAAACTTCCTTTTTCGAGTGCAAGTTTGATTTTTCTATCATACCACATGCAAAATTTGCTCTATTTCTAGTGAAAACTACAGTGATACATAGCAGCAAATACCGCAACACATGGCAAGATACGGCTAACAACCGAAAGCAACTCTAAAAATCAAGCGTGGAATATGGGTGTTCATCTGACCGTGGGATCATATCAATTGGATGATAAATTCTTTTCCAGATAAGATTTTATTGATCGTGAAATGCGCAGTTTCCTTGAAGGCAAAGGAAACTCGCATTCCTTTTGATATTAACTATGGTTGGAGCAATATTGGTTTTAAAACACGCAGAAGTAGTCTTTTCGAAATTTTCTCGCATATTCTCTAAAAATGTATTTGTGTTATTATTAGCCATATGCCACAGGTATTGCGAAAGAGCTAATAAGAGTGCAATCCTTTTCGATATTTTTTAGCAATTTATTGCTGCCATAGAAACCAGAAAAACGAATTGTATTTTAGACGCTTTATTTCCCAACTAATTAATACCAAAATTTTGACTAAACTACAATAGTAATCACAACAATCACATACCCAATTTCATAGATCTTGATCATCTCGTTTTTGAATAATAGTATTTACATGCTTATGAAAGTGCAGACGGAGAGACGGTCAGTCCCAAGATGGATTTCTTTTTTTGAATTTAATTTTTATCTATACTTTAGATCTTACTAAATATGTGCACCAAATGTTATCCGTCAAACTCTTTAGTTGTGTTATTATCGTGTTAACTTGTATTCGGACAGCCGAACAGATTGAACAGATTTAGAGTAGAAACATAGCATATGTCAAGCTCACAGACAGAGAGCCATAATTCCAAAGATGTAGTTTCAGGAATTCGCCAAAATCTCCAGCTCGAATTTTTTTGGCGATTAGAATCTTTCCCTTTGTAAACTTTGCATACGAAAACGCAGTAAATAGATTCACAGAAATACTAACCGATGTGACCAACGTATAAAAAAAACGAGAAACTTTATCATGTTTCTTATAGTAGAAACAAGTTAATATTATAAACAAACCAAACAGGATAAACTACATTCAGATAACCCATAAACTCTTCTGTTGCCAAATTAAAGGCAATATCGTTCAATACATCGAATTTAGTATTTCAAATCGAAATCTATAGATTTGAATAAGGAATGAAGATATGTTTTCATTGACATATCTTAAAGCCACTTAGAAACTGGTTTCAGGTTTTCAACGATTGTATTGCGAAGTAACTTATCAAAATTTAATATGCACCTTTGAATATATTAAGGAGATACCGTGAATACTTTGTACGGTGATTTTGAAAAGCATTTAAGATGCTTAGTTGATGAAATAGTACTGATAAAAGAATAGATTTTGATGTTCATCATCGATTTTCAATATTTTCTCTCGCAATAATGATACTTAAAGTTGGAAATTTAGTTCACATGTTGCTAATTTTATCCCTTGCACTTGTTCGTTCCCATTAGCTTAGAAATTGTCAAATGTAAAGGGGTAGAACTATGGATTTTTCAAAGATAGATTCAGAAAGGAAAACTTGATTGGAAGTAATTAATCTTGTTTAATTAAGGAAATTAAAAATTCCTCTGGTGTTTTTTTTTGAAATCTTAAACTTTTATGAAGTAGCCTTAAGGTCATCAAGACATGGACAGTCCAAGAAGCATATTCATAATTTTGTGGCCATTTAAAATTAGTTATGAAGTTCTATTGTTTCCAAACAAAACTTTGTAAATTCACACTGCCAATTATTTATTTATTTATTTGATATCACTTTACCAACAAATACAGTCATATCTAAAAAAGCAATGATGGATAATGCCAACTGATTTGCACATATCTGGATTTGACGTTTTAAACTTTTGCAATTCGTTATTGTTATTATAATTTGTAAGAAACAAAGAAAGGTGAACAATCAAGAGTTCCATTGGATTGAAATTTCAGGTTATAACTATGTGGTGATTCTACTTTCATCAAAATGACGTCGCAGGTTAAGCTGCGTGCTCATGCAAGCGGATTAATCATGCGATGCACGAACCAACTGTATTTTCTTTCTTTTTTTTTAGATTTATACATGCATTCTCTTAACTATCAAAAATTTCTTCTTAATTTTTTCTTTAAATAAAAATGTCATTTTTTACACCAGTTATTAAATTGAATATTATAGACACCATCCATAACTATATAAGATCGCAATAGAACAGTTATATATAAAAATAGACGTCGCAGTCTCCATATTAGTCTCCCACACTAATATGTATCAACATTCACCGTAATAATAAGTGTTATGCTCTTAAGTTTCTGAGTTATTTTTCCACTAAAAAAATATTAAATTCAATATTGTAAAATCAAACTTGCATACATTAAATAAAAATTTGATCTAGCTTCATAAACGAATTAAAATATATCTTTTATTCTTAATTAGTCGATTTTAGACATCAGATAGTTCGCAAGGAATTTCAATTGTGCTTAATTTCTTTTATGCATAACTTAATGTTCATAGTTCTCTCAATAATGCATTTTTTAATCCTCAAATAGTAGCAGACATTAAAACTGTGTTATTTTAATACCCTTATAACCGTTCGGGCTATTGAAATAAAGTCTCAAGGCATCAAAGTGCCATCCAAAATTTAACTGTACCAGTAATTTGTCATCTAACTGCAAGTTGTCTTCTATAACTTCACTTTCTTAGAGTTAATGTAAATTGTGTATATAGTGAAAGAAATAATTTAATTTTAACTTTCAATAATGGAAGAAAATGAGGCGATTAGATACTTTACGAAAAGATGAAAACGATTTGAATTATATTGAGATAACGGAAAATACTACTGAATTGAGGGGAAAAAATTTAAAAAATATCATTTCTGAAAAGAGTTGCACGATAGTTATATCTGTATTATTAAAAAACTATTTTTTAAAAATTTTTTTATTAGTATAAAAATTATTTTTGAGCAATAATATTTTGAGAAGTAATAGTTAAGACAATTTTTATTAAAAAATCAACATTAATTTGGCTTAACTTTTAATTAATTAAGATATCAAAAAAAATAGTTTCAAGGCACGCATTTACTCGTGCCAAATTTAAAAGTTCCAAGTTAAACGGCTGACCTATAGAGCGCTTGTGGAGAAACAAACATGCATTTTCTTTTTTATAATTCAAAATAACAGAAAACTGATCATTTTGTAATATTATTATTTCAATCACGAATATTTAAGCTAGCATATTTCATTTTAAATCTAATCACATAAAGATCTTATGCGAAGCATGCTAGTTTGGCATTGCCGTAACAGATTATGAACTAAAACAGAAGAGAAACATGGGGAAGACAAAAATTCGTTACAAGGTCATAAAATTAAGATTTGCAAGGGGGAGGAAATCATAAAATTGTAGAGAATCATTGGTTCGAAACTATTTACTAGGTTCTAAATTGGCCTCACGAGGTTAAAATGTCTGCCATCTGTGATAAAACTTGCCATAAAAAAGTAACTGAAATCCTGAAGTAGGGCAAAATAACAAGAGCGGCACAAGTTAAAAATCAGGAACGTACAAAAAGTTATTAAAGAAATTAATTAAATTTATAGCATGCGTAAAAAAATACTTAGGTTTATGTCACTGATATTAGATTTAGGTACTAGTAATTTCACTTTGCTATCCATGAGGGTCTGTCTTTCTCTTTCAGAGATTTAAATAAACCACCGTTTTAAACTGTCTCATACAAAAATAATCAACTTCGGTATTTTGTAATGACAGTAAATGTTTCCTCGAATAAAACGTAATTGTGATTTTGAAATGCAGGATATATCAAGAATAAAAGCAAAGTATCGATTATTCGAGTTCCTGGAACATTCTTCAATCTAATCTATATTCGTGTCTTTTATTCAAATAAAGATATTCAAATTTCATCGAAATAAGTCAGAAAAAAATACGTTACATCGAAATAAAAACTGCCTTATTGTTCTGAAAAACGCACCATAATAGTTAGTTAAGAACGAATAAAAATATAAGATTTAAAAGAGAATTCAATTTTTTTAAATAACCTCTCTTCTTTTTATTTCTGCCTTAAGGCTGATTTAAAAGAATTTCACCTTGAAAAATCAATTTGCTATCACATTTCAAAGGGCTTTTTTTTTCTTTTGTCCTGTAACTGTTGATTAAAATATTTCCTTGCTTCTGAAAAAGAAAAGTATATTTAAAGCTATTATACAATCTCACTCTAAGAAATAGTTCCGTTTATTTATTTATCAAACAATTATTTCTTGAAATGTTCTCTGTAATCAGAATACGAGCAAAGTAGCGTCTCCAATCCAAATTCTTATACCTCCTTTTATCTAATGCTGTCTTACATCGTCATGTCCTTTAAATACTGCAAGATATATAATACACTCTAAAATTAAGTTGTAGCGGCGCATATAAATGAATATATGAACATGAATTTACTTCATTTTCATAGATAAGAAGTGCCATCTGCCCACATAATCTGGAAATATCAAGACGCCATTATATTTCAAATTCGTAAAGTAGATCCTACCTTTTTAAGATAACCAATTACTTATACATAAAGGTCAAGCTGATATTAAGGGAGAATCTACATATAAAAAACGAAAGTTTGTATGTCTCTTATACAAATTTACACTTTTTGTACGATCTTAATGAAGCTTGTGCATGTGCTCTTTAAGACAAGAGGAAGACTACTGTTAATTTTTCAACTTAATGAAATTTCAAGTTAATAAAAATATTAATTAATTAAAAACTAAACAAGTTGTGGATGTTTTTTCCCTTTCTTATCTTCCAAAAATTATTTTTATGCGGCCTTAAAATTAAAAGAAAAAAAATAACTTTTTAATTATATCAATTTCATTTCTGTATAAATTTTCAAAAAAATTAATATTTTTTAAAAATTTAATTTGATACAAAATTTGTAACAATGTTTTTATTATGATAAAATTCAAACTGATTTCATGTTTGTTCTATGAAACCAATCATTTGTATGTTTTTGCCAATGTCACAGTTAAAATAAAATATAGTTTCCTTTGGGCATTAACTTCAAAATCGGATTCTCGTATTTGCTTTTATTTTGTGTCATATACAATTTTTTAGTTTTTAAAAGTAGTAATTTATAGTAGACTGGTTTTATTAAATATATTTTTTTTCAGTCTTATTATAAGTAAAGAGTCTTAAATTTTAAATACATGCATTCAATACTAATAGTTTAACACAGCCCGGAAAGTCAATTTTCTGAGCTAACAAGCTAGTCTCCAAAGGCGTTTAGCTCTCTCTATCTTTTACTGACCGATGTGTATGCCAGTAACTATACAACAAGTTTAATTGTACAACATCATTGATCATATTTATTCCCAAAATCATTTCTTAAACTACATTAATCTTCAAGTCCAGTATCTTTTGATTTTATAAAATCTTTCATTCCAAATGGTGATTTTTAAGAGAAAATGCAGTTTAGAAATGCAGCCTGTTTTCTCATACTGCATGGCTTAAAGGCAAAGTATTTATAGACTTTTCAATATATCTTATTCTATTAATCAAATATTTGCTTAGAACATCACAGAGAAGTGTTTTAATTAACTGTTTTTAAATTAAAGGATCAAATTTGAAAAAAATGCCTGAGAAATATCAGTGCTACAAATAAAAAAAACTTTCAGACCTTTTAAACTTCTCTTCCATCTGAAATCTTTTATAATTAATTAAATGATCAAGTATTCTTAAGTTACTTGAAATCGGTCTACTTTGTAAATATTACAGGAGAAGAGTTATTAATTAAGATAATGAATTTAGTTCAAATTAAGAATTTATTTATAAAGCAGAGAAAGAAAGAATTCTTTAAGAACAAGGGAAGTTTTACATTAATTTAATGAATTATCTGTCTATGCATAACAAAGAATTCAGACAGTTTGGAACAGAAAATTTTAACTAATCAAAGATGCTTCTTTTTTCAATTCCTACTATTAGTTTACACTCTTCCTACAGTATATATTTATAAATCTTGTTCAAATTTTCAATCGTTAATAAAATACTTTTTATTCATCCACTCAAGTTCAAATACATTTTTTTTTAAACTTGTAGTGCATGACACTTGATGCTAATACAGTTTTTTCGAATATTAATTCATTAATTGAATTTAATTAATTTTTAATACTTTAAATAGAGTTTTAGCAGTTTGTAATGAAAATTGAAATCAACAGGCAGTAACTCAATCCGCAAAATGCAAGAATTTCAGTATTGTTCACTTGAAGGTGAAGAATGCGAGTTCAATTCTTGCGAAAATCAATATTTTTTTTATAAATAATTTTTTGATAATTATTTAATAAAAAGTAACTAAAATAAAAACTTTCTTTGTTGACCTAAGTAGGAACTGAATTAAAAAAAAATTATATTACTTGTTTGACTCATAAAGTAAATTTTACATTTATTATCTATTTAAATTGTTTGAAATGAATCACAAAATTAAATAAATGCGGTAACCAATGCCTAACTAAATAAAAAATAAACATAATCAAGTACTATACATAATAATTACTAAATAATAAACACGGCAAATAAATACATTGTAAATAAAAAAATAAAACAAAAATTTTTTATCGCAGAAATAGAACGATAAATTTATAATTATTATGATGTATCTTTTGTATAACATGCATAACTCTAAAATGATATTATTTGCGGATGGGCATCAAATGGTTTTCCACCCTTTAATTTGCAATAATTTAGCTTAAAGAGTATGAAATTCTTGTCATTTATGATACCAACAATTTTATATATTATTTTATTCATTATTAGTCATTCATGATTAGTCATTCATTATGATTTTTTTTGTAGATTATTATTTTATTTTTTTTAATATAATGTGCAAATTTGTTCAAAAACTCATAATTTACAAACTTGTGTCTTTCATGAATTTACTCGCTTTCATAAAACAAATGCTAATAATAATAGTTAAAAGAATTATTTAACAGCCAATACAAATTCGAAGAAACAAGAGACCGTTCTAGTAAAGACAAAATTTTAAACTAATGAAACTTAATACATAATAAATAAACTTTGTATTTGAGCAAATATATATTTTTAAGTAATAATATCAATACCATAAGATAGGGTTTTTTTTATTAGCTGTCTAAGTTCGTATTCATTCATCGACAAAAATCATTATTATAATAATTTAATGAAATAAATCTTTTCTATTTCAAAGTTCAATTTTTAGTACACAAAATTATTCCAATATAAAATTAATCATCATTTTAAAGCCCACAATTCACGAAAAAAAGAAGATTTTTATCTTTTAGCTTCATGAGTCATATTTTTGCAAGCGAAGTATTTCATATAGATAAGATCATTATCCCAAAGTCAATTAAAATTTTACAGGTGTGCATTAAAATATTATCAGAAACTTATGTCACTTATTGAATAACTGAAGTAATTGATTCCATCTATTCAACATTTGGTGATAATTAAAATCTAAATCTTAATACTCGTCACCCACCGAAGTGAAATTAATGTCAATAATTCACAGTTTACAATAACACAACCGAAAATTTTATCAATGAAGACAAACGTTATCTTATCTATGAGAACAATCAAGACACTGAAGTAGAGACTTCAACGTCTTTTCAACGTACTCAATGTGACCTTTGTCTAGAGATAACAAACCTTATCAACGCCTAAGATAATTCACAGTCCTATCGAGTAATAAAACGGAGTTTGTTTACATTTAACACATCCTTTAATTAACTTTGCTATACCTAGAATCTAAGATAAAACGAATTTCATAAAAAATCGTCAGAAATAAACAAAACTTTATCTATTGATCCCACATACATCAATGTATTCTTTCATAATGAAGTGGCGAATAGCAAAAATAAAAAATATGTATAAAAATTGTATGTAATTAACCGATAAGTATACACTTTCGATGGTAGCAAAAATGGTTAGAATAACAAAGTCGATAGGTAAATTCCTTTTAAGTAGATACGAGAACTGAAAGTTCAGAAAGTCAATTGATAAGAACAGAAAAGGTAACATTTTTTAATCTCCGAACGGCAACGTCTGTGTGTTTACAGTAAGAATTAAAATGTCAGCGAAGCATTCAGACGGAACAAACTCGATTTATGACTGCATCTGTGATTCACAGTTCGCATTTTAAAGAACTTAGCAAGAAGAATTCGTTGAGATAGATGATATAACAAACTTGTTTTAAAATCTGTAGAATCGTAATATGGTTACATATTAAAGCATAAAACTTGGGTAAGAGATATTGTTTATGGAAATTTGTAATCTTTATCTTTACTTATAATAAAGACGAATGTGTGCTAGAGTGTAGGTTGGAGCTCTACAGGCTAGAACGTCTCAGCTAAGGTTGCAAAAATTGACACATATATAATACTTTGGAGTTTGAAAATGTGTTACTCGGAATTATTTTTTTAAAAATTTCAATAGAATTTTAATTTTTAAAGAATAAGAGAAATTTTGACGCTTTTCCGCGATAAAATCCGAAAATATTACAATACAAAAAAGATTTTACATCATCTTAAAATTCAAAAGATTATCTTTTCGCTGGTACTAATTATTTAATACATAAATTAAATTTCTTTTAAACTAGTATTCTATATACTTATATAAAGCTCAATGTGTGTGTGTGTGTGTTGGCGTTCTACAGGTTAAATTGTTCGACCTACAGCTACCAAATTTGGCGCATGCATACCTTGGAGATCGGGAATATGCAACTGGGGTACCTTTTTTTGAATTTTTAATTAGAATTTTAATTAATTATTAAAAAATAACTTTTTCGTCAAAAAAATCTTTTCATTTTCCCACCGACAAATGAGTAAGGCTTGTTTTTTTTCCCATGCTAACAAGGATAGGCTTAAGATATTTTCGGCCGATTATTTCAAACGATTCTGTTTATTTTCTTAGCGTTTGATGCATCTAAAATTAAACATTGTTAATTAATCGATCTTCAGATTCATGCTGAAGTACTTTAGAATTAAAATAAAACAGAATAAAGGAAATTAAAAATTTCTAATCTGCATAGCGTTACCCTAACTCGCTTAGGAAAATTCACACATTTGCGTTATCGTAACTGGAGTTGAAAATTCACGCATGCGCATTGTGTTCTGATTGTTGACAATTATTAACAACGGATGCGGTCTGGATTTAAATTATTTTTACGTTAGTTTTATGATTTTGTAATTAAATTGTATTTATGTTAATCATATATTTTTTGTATATGCTTATAGTTTTAAGTGCATCGTTTTTTTAAGTAGTTTTTTAACCTGTTTTCGACAGATTATTTTAAACAATTCTGTTTATCTTCTTAGTGTTTGATGCATTTAAAATTAAACATTGTTAATTAATCGATCTGCTCTTGATGAATCTGAGAAAATTTTGTTGGCAAATTCTTGAGATATTACATAAATTAAGAAATATATTCTTTAGTGCCCATAAGGTTTAAATGCTCAGTGACTCTGTTTTCAGTAATCATATTATTAAAAAAAAAGCTTTGTTTCAATAAAAAATATTATTATATTAATTGCAGATTAATCATTTCCACTTTAATTTAAAGCATAAATTAGATGGGAGCTAACAGAAAATTAGAGAGATAAATATTACGTTATGACTGAAGGCCTTTATAATATTATGAGTGAATTATATGACTATCAAAATTTGAAGTTTTAAAATATTTTGATGAAGAAGCTATTAAAATAGGAATTGCATAAAATATTTAATTTTTCAAATTTTAGCGAACATTAAGATTGACAAACCGGCTGTTCGCCAAAGGCGGCTAGCATATAATAAAAATAAAAATATCGCCTGCGAAATTTTTAGAAATAAATTGTTTAATTTTATCAGCTGTAATAGCAATAGAATAGTCAAGGAATACAGAATTATTTTTAATGTGTACAAATTACCTTTTCGTTACTTTGTTTCTTGTGTATGAAAATACATCATGTAATTATGTTATTCTAGTTAAGTGAAAATACAGTATGTATCAAGTGAAGGAGCCGATTTTAAGCTATTTATTACTGTTTGAACGCATAACTGAATATTCAGAATTAAATAAGCAATGCTGCGAAATAAAATTATACTGTTTTGAAGGTCAGCTACTGAAAGATCAATTCACATTTCCATGTAATTAATTTTGGAATGTATTCCAGATCTTTCTAGAGGTAAAATCATGAAATATTACAGCACAACAAAAAGGAGGTGCAAGTAAATATTAGATGATATCTACAAAGTGGCGTAGCCTAACGGCAGCGCCAACATTTTATAATAAATAATAATAAAAATAATGATATATTTAATCTGGACTGAAAATTTCAGCTATTTCCTTTCATATTTTGGCATCACATATGATGAGCACAAAACTTTTTATTATTTAGTAATTTGTAATGGAAGAACCTCATGAGGTGCAAAATTAGAAAGCACATTTTGAATGACAGAAGTAGAGATGACCAACTCTTTCCCATGAAAATGAATTGAGACCGAAGGTTGTTTTCTTAAATAGATAGAATAATTGTAGAAATTTGAGAAAGGTTTTAGCATCTAAGGAATTTTTGCAAAAAAGGTTTTCTTATCTAACACCGGTTGTGTTATCAGATTCGGACTACTTGGAAATGGATCTAGAATATGCATCTGTCGAAACGGACGAGTAGGACTTCAAATAACTTCGACTACTAACTTTTGTAGCTGCCACAAGCAACAAAAATTAATTAATCTATTAATGTAGACCGACTTGAATTATCACAATTTATTGTGAAATTTGAGTTGGAAAACATTCAGCCCATTATTATAACAATGCGAATATTTTTCATAATTGTCATAAATAATGCCAGCTGTGAAAGAAACTTTTGAAAATTGAAGTTGGTGAAAAATGATTTAAAACCAACAACGGATACTTTAAGGCTAACTCTGGCTATCTTGTCTTGTAACTGATGCTATAAATATTGATAATACAATAAAAAAAAAACTTTGTTTTTATAGAAAGTAAAAGAATAAAATTTTACAGACAAAAGTATTATTTTTAATTCTATTAATCTTTCAATAAAAATAAATACCATAACAGTATTATTCTAATTCAACGCCGATTTCTGTTTATATTCTATTTTCTCTTACTCGTTACGTGTTCTTAAATTTATTAAAAATAGCTTAGTTTTACCCACGCATATTACAAATGTTGTATATATATCAATAAATGCTATATACATGTAAGAACTTTATAACAAATATTTCATTTTAAAATATACATACATAACTTCGCTATTTGTACTCATCACGATGATGATTTCGTTGTTTTAGTTTTTGATATATAATGAATCCCATGTTTTGAAATTATACCCATTGAACATGCTATATTTCCTAGGAATCACAGAATCAGATAGCATGCAATCTTTCAGCACAGATACATTCTTTCTTAAATGCAATTGATGCTCAAAGAAATACTTTCATTTGATAATTACAGATCTTTGCCATTACAAATTAGTTCGATGAGATGCCTAATCTGTTCGCTTCTTCAGAAGAGGGAATCTTTGTAATTTTATGGACTATCAATTTACGACTATGGCATACATTAAACCTTATTATGTAAAAGTATTAAACGAATATTTCTGCTCTTGCACTAGGCCGTCCTTGCATCAGTATGATCAGTCACTATAAACAATAACACGGATACTAAAGTCAGTAATAAAATAGTCACTATCAGATTATCTACA
This sequence comes from Argiope aurantia, assembly GCA_026543865.1. Taxonomy (NCBI): domain Eukaryota; kingdom Metazoa; phylum Arthropoda; class Arachnida; order Araneae; family Araneidae; genus Argiope; species Argiope aurantia. Next base: position 923,393 of record JAPMOR010085249.1, read on the forward strand.
AATTTATCCTGCAGAAATTATGTTATGTTGATACTGAAAGCATAACCATTTTTCTTATCTCCAAAGAAGCAAGAACCAGTCCACTTCACCATCCATAGTTGAGGTGATATCTTTCAAAAAATCACTAATTTCCTATAGTAAAATTTAAGATTGAGGGACTCATTTTCAATTATTTTGTACACGAAGATTCTATCCCTTAAAAAAATGTGGTGCAATTTAAAATTGTACTGAAACGTATAACTTTAAAAATGCATTATTGTTCGTAGTTTTGTCCTTTTATAATACGCCTGCCGACTAATTAATTATTTTTTATATACAGAATGTAGCATGTGAACGTCATTACATGTGTGTTTTGATTAAGCTGCCAAAAGTAGCTAAAAATAATTTAGCTTACATTTAACACTTGAATTATATTTATATAGAGTCATAAGAAATATCTTATCGACTGACACAATTTCCCCGTTTGCTCAGAAGATAGCCACTGAAACTTCTCGAATTCATAAGCATTTAATAATTTCGCAATATTTGTTTTAAGTTATATAATAGTATATGCATAACATTAACATAAAAACATAAATGAACATTGGTCATAAAGTTGTGCAAGATCACATTCCTTCGTCAGCTAATTTCTCCGCAGCTTGTCGGTCTCCGGTCACTTTATCTATTCGATCGAGTCATTGTTTTCTTTAACGTTTCATCACAGTCACGAAAGGGAAGATGTTTGCGCTTAATCGTGTCAGATAAGGCGGTTTTCAAAGCTAGTTCTGAAGTCCCGGTTCATAGATTTTACTGTTCCTATTTACTTTGAAAAATCAAAAGGTCTCAAAAACTTAGTGACAAGAATTCGTATTTTTTTTAGAATATTAATATTTGAACATTAAATCATTTCTAAATGTATTAGGGCATCTATGATATGTTTCTGTTGCTACTGAATTATGTAAAGTTGCCAATTTAAGTATTTTAAAAGTGACATGCTTTTTTTTCCAACTTATTTGGCACAGTTATAGAAAATTTTATTCTGTTACTTTTAAAGCAACAGTACGAAAACTAAAATACGGCGCTGATGTTGTAAAGAAGTAGTGCCAAAGCTACGACTAGCATTTTACTTAAGACTTCCTTGAAATTTCGCAACAGACATAATCCCAGACAGTCACTTTGAAAGTTTTTGTTTTCTGTGAAATAAATAAATCTTCTAATTGTGTTTGTTTTCAATCACTAAATTACTCCACTTAAGCAGTCCAATTTTTTTCGACGTTTATTTTGAATCTTACTTCTTATGAAATCATCATTCGAAAACTTTTTAACTACCCAGACGAAGACGGAGTAAATATTGACGTGCAATGCATGGAATAAGAAACAATTTTAAAAAAATACTATATTTTCAATTGAACCTTATATTACTCTCATGACTGTATATGATTTTTACTTTCTCGCGTGTATGCAGGAAAGCTGTGAAATCGTATAAAAATGCAATGTTCTGGTCAGTGACAAATTTAGGTATTTTTCTTATATTTCTTAGGCAGTTCACATTATGAAACCCTTCTTTTATTAAACTGGTCAATTCAATTTCACATTTCAATGCATTTTTTTTAACAAGTCGATGTTTTATTTTATATTATTTTTTATTTCATTAACTTCGTAAAATTATATTTGTGTTTACTCATCTATTATGGTTCCAAACTGCATGGCATTCACCTTTGTCCACAATACTATTAAAATAGATTTTTAATATATATAAAAAATCTAATATAAAGTAAAGAATCTGACCAATAACATTTGATAAAATTTTAATATTATCATAATCTTTTACAATTTATAGAATTATATATTTGGCAACAAGGAAAATAAAGTTCTTTAATTGACCCTCCTCTCAGTTTAATTGCCTTAGGCCTAGTCTGTCTAATCATAAGAATTTCTTTTTCCGTTTTAAGCATCTTACCTTCCGGACAACAGAAAAAACAACACTATCTTTCAAATTATATTTGTCTGTGAGCATGATAAAAAAACCGGAGGACGATATTTAATATGTGGGATGAATTTTACACCAAAATTGTAGATTTCTATCGCCAAAGGGCAGTGTGATCCATTTCAGTTTCAGTGTAAGGGAATAGGTAAAGTCAAAAAAGAAAGTAAGCTGAATTAATGAATTTTGGCATGTATTTTTATCACCGGACTTGTAAATTTGCGTCAAATTTTAGAAATGATTCATAACGGACAGACTGTCTATAAGTCAGTCTATTCAATATACGCAACGAATTAAAAATTAAACCAAGAATATGACCTTGATGCCAAAATTATAGATCCAGAAATATGTACCTATTCGATTAATGGGTAGAAATCCATATACAAATTCGATTCATTTAGCTTCAGATATGTAAGCACACAAGAAAGATGTGAAAGAGAATACGATGTTTCAAAAAGTGTAACAATTTATGGCTAGGACGATGTGAATTCAAGGTATACGAATAAGGAATATTATTTTCTTTACAAATACAAATGTAAAGGAAAGCACATATGTGAATGGTTCCAAGATTGCAGAACTTATATAAACGGAAGAGTTCAATTTTTCGAGACATACTGAGTTGATCAATTAACAATTAATCAGACAGAGCATGCGTAAAATCTTTCCAATGAAGAGAGAGTGTCGTGTGTTACAAAAATAAATTTCGACTATACTTATGTAAATGTAAATTGTGTAATGGTCTAGTGGGCGTAAGTTTGATAGACGCATTTCTTAAATCTTTCCTCAAGCCAATGTCTCCTGAAAAATTTTAAGATTAGATTTAAGAAAGTTTAGGAAATTTATTTAAATTTATTATTTAGTAAATTTAAGTAACAATTTAATATTATCACGCGCCAATATTAAGTCATTTCGGATTATTGTCCTTCACAGCCAACCTTCAAATGACAGATACGTTTCACCTCAAGATGACAAATAAAAAGATAAAGAAATGTAATAGTTTCCAATAATATATTATAAACATGTGAAATATAATATGGAAGTCATTAACTTTAGGAAATCTTCTTTTAATCAAATACGTTGTATATTCTTTTTAAAATTCTTCTAGAATATTTTTCTGAAAATATCTTAGAAGAATTTTCCGAATATTTAACAAATTTGATTTAAAAAGATTTTCCTAAACGGATTATTCTTGATTTTTGGTGATAGACAAAAATTTACAGACCCAAATTTCAATTCGATGGATACTACTTACTGATATATTTCATTTCAACTCCCACGTTAAGCACAGGCGATCTCTTAGACCACTGGATTAAAATTTGCGTCCTCTCTTAAATTCAATCAGCTATGATATTGTGGTCTTTTATCTCTCTGCTTTGATCGAAAAGTAGAGATTAGAATAATTTTGGCTTTATCATCCATCGCCAATAGTCATGAACTTCAACTCCGATTCGCCTGATCAGTTTTCTATTTCAGTTTAATTTCCATATTTTAAGCTGCATAATAATGTAATTGTTTTAAGGGAAACAGATTTCAAGTGAAATATATTTTCTGAAGAAATTGTGAATGATTATCTAACATTGGCGTAACTAATTCCTACTGTAAGTAACTATTTCCAATGTGACCTCTAAGAAATACTATCTTAGCGATGATGAAAACAATTTCAAAGAAATCATAGGATTTGCAACAGAGTGGAAATAAAATAACAAAAATAAAATAAGTATTTTTATGACAAAAATTAAAGAATAAACCCTCAAAATATAAAAGTGCACGTGTTTTGAGAGATCATGCCAAATGTTAATTATTTTTAATAATCCAATGGATTTCAACAATACGGTTTTCATTTTCACTTTTATTTCCAAATCATGAGCACACAAAAATTTATGTTAGAAGATAATTATCTGGAATTAATTCCTGTTAGTTTAAATATGCCTTCAAGTTCTTTTATTTGCTAAGGCAAACTATCATTTTATTATTTTGAATCTAACTACTGATAGTATATTTAAATATTACATATTTTTCATCATTTAAAATTGCTTTATCATTGTTAAATCCCTTTATACATCTCCAGTAGGAAGAGGATTTATTACAGCGGTTCTTAAATGCCTTATAACCACGAATATCTTGAGGTGTTGTTGATAGATTAAATGAGAAGATGGGGCGGGGTTATAGCGGATCATTTTTAAAATAAGTTGCTAATATTTCATTAATCTAGTTGCAAAATAAATAAATTTGTAAAAATAAATATCATTCATGAATTATAAATTATCAGGATAATGTTAAAACTTTTTCTAGTACAAATGCTCAATTTTTTTAATGGTCCCATTATATTCAATTAGTTATTACAATATTTAAAAGCAGCAAGCTACTTCTTCAATAATATTGTATTCAAACATAAATACAGTGTAGTCATGAATCAAATGAACAAAAATATATTAATAGTCACAATATTATTAAAAAATTAAGCTAAAATAAATCATTAATCAGAGATTATTTATAATATATTGAAACGTAATTTTAACCGATTTAATTAATTTTAATTAAGTTTATTAATTAAATTATTAAAATAAATTATAAATAAATATAAATTATAAATTTATAAATTTAATTATTAATTAAGTTTATTAATTAAAAAGGTCTCATAATATGCACTGTCTATCGCTGAAAAGATGCTTAAATCCGCTTCTGGTACAAATCCATAACGAGCGGGCTTGTAGAAGAGATCAGTTAATCGTGGTATAACATCGAACATTCTAATAATACGACTTCTTTTAATACGATTCAAAAATAGTAATAAAATTTTCAAAAATTTGGAATCTGTCTGATAGTATATTTTCTTTATGACAGTTAACCCGGTTATAATTATAACAGTTAATCTGGCTGAATATATAATGTTTTTAAATAAAATTTTATATAAATAGAGGAATAAAATCTTAGCTTCCCCTATTATTTACTTTCCTTAGCAAATCTGAAACTAGAAAAATCGCGAAAAAGATTTTCTTTTCGATTTCAAATTATTACTGAAATTATGGAAAAGAATATTGATAACGAAAATACAACTTTCCACTGGCCCACTTATAAAGATCATACTCAGCCATAAAACTAAAAAATAATAGCGAAAAACAACAATATTTTACTTACATCACTTATTTTCCCTCGCCGGGATGATCCTTTCACAACGACACAAGAGAAGAAAAAGTTATCCTGAGCGAGAAAAATTGAAAACGCACTCCACAGCCAGAAAAAGAACCCGTTACATGCGTACTCACCTCCGACTCGATGTGTACTATAAATTTCTACTCTCTCGCATCACCACATGAGAAGAGGAAGCCACGTGCTTTGAGATGGGGTCACGTGATTCGCAGAGAGCGCAGCTGTTCCCCGCGCACCTCACGCTCTGACAGATACACAAGAGCGAGTTTGCCAGAATTGGCTACTTTTCGTGTTTATTGGGGGCATTTTATTTCTATATTTTGACAGAACTCTCGCCAAACTAGATCTGAAGACACGGAAACGACAGGAATAATTTCAGATCTGGAAACCTTTTCAAAATTTGTTATTGATTCAAAGAATCTTATATTCTTTAGGAATAAAAATTCTCATACTATAAGTGATAATTATTTTTCTCTTGACTTTTAGAGTTTCAATGATAAGTTTGCGGATAACAACGAGTCATTTTGAGATTTGATAAAATTTTATAAATGAATTATTTTTAATAATTTTCCACAATTCAAGTCCGGAAATATGCACCTCGTAGAACGCCCATACACGTATTCTTTATTATTAATAGAGATAAGTTAACTTATATTCAGTGATAAATCAAATTAAAACACAAAACTGGACCATACTAAAATATTGCAAAAAAAAAAAAAAATCTGGAGGCATCAACGCCTATTGAAGTTTTCCATAATTTTCTTATTTAATAACACAGCCCTGAGTCACATGATCATTAACGTTAACATAATTATCAATTTTATCTAAAGGAATTAGAATGTGTGGATCTGTCTTTTTAGAATTGTGGTTATCTCTAATTCCTCTTTTTTATAAAGACAAAGAAAAAAAATCATTCTGCCGTCATCACTTTTCATATATATAGTATCTTATAACATTTATTTTTTGTCCCGTTATAAAAATGCATTTTATTAAAAAAAATCAATTATTCGGATTTTAAATAACAATAAATCATTAACATCATTAACTATTTTCATTAATCATTTCATTAATTTTTCATTAAATCATTAACTTTGTTACATATTTTCAAACTGTGAATCAATTATGTACTTTTATGATAGAGCATATGGAGGGTATGATTTAATCGATGAGTCAGAACGAATTTTATCCACTACAAATAAATATAGCGTCTGGCCGCAGTTCTGATTATAAACTTACAAAACTTCCATTCGCAGGGAAGGTTGCGTCGTAGTCGTAGTATCTGTATCATGGGAAGGGACCGATTCATAGGTCCATGCAAGAATCAAATTATTCCTAGTATTCCTAATTTCACATTCCTATAGTCAATTCTAGTATTGCCGGCGTCCTGGCATAGGGGAACAGCCTCTTCCCCGTGATCTGGGCGTCCCGGTTTGAGCATGGTTGTTCTTTCTGTTCTATCTGTCAGATGTGTGAATGTGCCCTCCTGTAAAAAGGGGTTGTGCAAGTGAATGAGTGATGCGTGAGTAGTCAAGTCGTACTCTTGGCCCAAGTTGGCTCTACGATAAAAACAAGAGGAGCTCCACCTTAGACTTAAATCGGCTGTCTTTGAACCGCGAGCTTGTCCGTGGCAAGTGCCATAAGAAACAACAACAACACTCTAGTATCACATTCCGCTATTTTAATAAGATATGTTCCCTTAATTTCGGATCATGTCCCTTTTCTACAAATGAAACATTTGCATGAAGAGTACCAATTTGCAAGTTCCGAAGAAGTACGATGATTAAGGCACTAGACGAAATAGCAAGTGAATTATTTGTATGAACTATGATACCAATGCACAGTTATGTGGGACATTAACTTTGAAAAAAAAAACACTAAATAATTATGTTAACAATATGTTATACATAGTTATCCGGTTAATAACACTTATCAATTATATTAATTATGCTAAATAATTATGTTAATAATTAACTAAATATATCCATCCTTCCATAATTAAAATAAATCTCAGGATTTTTTAAACGTAATAATGTATAACAATGTAATGTATTAATTTTTGTGCTTCTGCTTTAGTGAATGTCTAAATTATTATTATTATTATAATTATTGACATCAAAGTATGTTCTAATTTCGTGGATCCTGATATTATTGACAGGCTGATCAATCTTTCTTGATCCTTCCTCATACAATTATACGCTTTTATCATTTTCGGTTTTGAAACATTCTTTTCTGTTACTAATAATGTTGTATATGCAAGCAAAGCAATAAATAAAGTCAGAATTATTTTTTTATAAGTCCCCTTGGCATATATTTGATGAGATTTCAATCATAGAATTGTTACGATAATCTAACTTTTTATTATCTGCAGTTTTTAATTCGAATTTGCTTAATCAATGTCTCGAGAATTATAATGTAAGGAATTTCTTTAAAGCCAAACCTCCTTTTTGAAACATTTTAAAAGATTTCAATTAAGAAATGCTTATAAGAACAACAAAATTTTCTTTTAATACAAACAAGTGATTGAATTTATCATCCATAGCTGCAACTGTGATTACCCGTAACTGAGAAATAAAAATCGATGATAAATATTTGAAATCGCTAATGGGGTTGATCCTTTTCTAAATTTTCATTTTAAGTAGAACTGTTATCTTTTCTTTTCTTTCTTTCTTATTGTAATCGTCAAAAAATACAAGGTTGAGATTTTGACGCATCTCTAAGACCTCGCTTAGTAAGAAAAACACATTTTTTGGAATTATGTTTGTCTGTCGGTCTGTGAACCACATAATTCAAAAACGCTTTGAGCTAGACGGATGAAATTTGGTATGCAGTCTTTACACCAAATTTGTAGATTTCTGTCAAATTTGAGCTAAATCCATTCTGAAAGAATTTGTCTGTCCAGCTGTTCGAATATAACTTAACAAGCTAACAAAAAAATGAAGAGATCCAGAAGAATAAAATTTTGTACACAAATTTAACGTCTAAAGAGTAGATACCTATGAAATTTGAAACCAATGATCAAAGGGTTTGTTAAGGGATTGACCGTTTATCGGTCAATCCTTGACATGTTTGTGTATTTTAACCAACATGTAAGCGAGAAAACATAAATAATAATCTGATGACTTAAAGGTGGGGAGGAAATAACCCCTTTATTATAGGGTATTCGAGAAAGTATTAGGGAGACAACTTCTACTGGTTTTAAAACCATTATTCCTCACTAATATTTGTTTTTGTTTTTTGTCATTGTATTGCGCATATCAATACTTATTTTCTTAAGATGTTTATTGCTCACAAATTATTTCAAAAAAGATTTTATACCACGCAATTAAAGATCCAATGAATTTAAATTTAACGATTTTTAATAAAGTCCATCTTTTTTCTAATTACATTTTACTATGGAACATGGCTAACTTAAAGGTGAAGGAATCATTAAAATTTATTGGTTCAGATATTTAATTTTTAAAATGTAAGTATAAACACTAGTTTCTAGGACAATTTTTAGCTGGAAATGGCAATTAAGATTTATCAACAATATTTAACAGACTGATAATGCGTAAGTAATAAAGAACCAGTAAGTAATTTAAATAAGTTTTAATAAGAGCCATAAATTAAAATATTTCATCATTTTAAAATTGATCATTATAATAAATAAATCATATTTAGCACAATGAATATACCAATTGTAAATTCAACTTTACTAAACTTAACTCCATCTGATGTCAATTAAATAAAACAGGCACTGTAGAAACAAGTATAGGCAATTCCGTTAGTTATTATCTATAACTCCGATAGCAGAAATAAAAACCAATTTTCTCCTTATAATCGTTATTATTTTACAACCAAATCTTGATTTGCTTGATAACACATGCTTGCCATATGTGACTTAAAATGATCGTTGTGCTAATCGATCATTCTTTACTATCTGAGCTAATAATAAATAAATTTATTCTCTCTGTTGAAATGGTAGTGAGAAAATTGATATCGAATAACCAAAGAATATGCCTGATAAAACGGCCCAATATTGTCGACCAATAGATAACCCTAAATGATGGTATAGGGTTACCTATTGGTAAAACGGCAGCTGAAAATAGAACGAACTTGAAAGATGAAATTTCTTTTGTGCTTTTGAAAGAACAAATTATAGATCTTTATCAAATTTTGAATGGAATTCGTCAGAGGAGTTCGTCTGTCGTTTTGTCCTTGAACACATGTGCATATAACGACACAAAAGCACATTTACCAAAATGGATGAAATTTGGAATATAATAATATATTTGCATCAATTTCTAGACCAAATCTATCTATTGTTATTCAAGGGTTATTTGTGTACTAGTGAATGATACAACACCAAAATGTGATCACCAATGTTATTGAAATATTATAAATAATTTTGTCTTCTGCCATGTCCGTGAGCACGTGTAGGCATGATAACTCAATAGTGTAACTTGCCAAGATGAACAAAATTTGGAATCCTTTTATTCCCCTAATAAACGATCTGTGTCAGTTTTTTGGCGAATTTTTTATATCTATTGGTCTATATATGGGCTGTCTATATATAAGTGAACACTGTAACACCAAAATGCAGCTACTAAGGTGAATGAAATTCTATAAATGGTCTTGTCACCTAATTAATTAGTAATTGTAGATCAGTTAATAATTGTAGAGCATAAACAAATTTTGGTGTTAAAAGCAGGAGATCCTAAATGCAAAAACTGATCAACCAGATAGTTAACGGATTCTGATCGTTAAAGTTAGTTATTTTAAAAGAATTCACACAAAAAAATTAAATAAAAATAGAGCAAAGAACAATTAATTGAAATAGAACTCCTAAGAATATCGATCAGTTTCGCTGAGAGAGGGAGAGAGAACAGCTTGTCTAGCATAGTTTTCTGACATTAATAACTAGGAATTTCTGAAACTTTATTTTTAATATAACGTTGTATAGTATTATTAAAGAATTAAAAATGGTTCATTGCTATGATATTAGGTATCAATGTGCGTTCCTTCTTTATAGATAATTTTTTATAAGCATAGTTCATTATTTTTCACTTGTTGATTCGTTATGAATATTTTTGTAATGATACAAATGTTTGTTTAATCAATCAGAATTATTATAAGATCATTCGTTGTCTAGTTACAAGTGTTAATCATATATTTACTTTTAAAATATTTAAAATCATAATTAAATAATGTTTTAGTTCAAAATTATAATAAAATCTGTATTGCCTATTTTTGGTCTAGAGTCCATTAATTTATTGCCTATCCAGCGTACAATTAACCATTAGATAAGAATATCCTGGGAAGTTACAGGATCAGCAAAATCTACATGAGGGGTCGTCGGCCCAGAATCATAAAAAACATTTTTTTTTTTCAAAAGTCTCCTTGATAAATAAAATACGGGACTAGTAGGTTAGCTATATCCCCACATATAAATTTTGATAGAAAATGTTAATTTCCGCTGAATATAGAATTACTTTTATCGTAATTTCAAAAGGTCACCAGAAGTAACATTTTCACTACAATAGTTACATGATCGATGACCAAAAAGAACGTCCTGCTGTCCATTGGTTAATCACCACAAACATAACGCACATGAGGGACTATCCTTACACTGGTATGTGGACGCACATGCCAATACACTATCTAGAGGCATGCCTGGCTTCTTTTGTCTGTCTGAATAAAATAAAATACAAATAAAAGTGAAAGTGCGATGACAAAAGAAAAAATTATTCAATTTGGATTTTTAATACATCTCTAATGACGCACTATCAGCTTATGTATTTTTACTTTGTTGAATACGAAGTATAGATGAAGTACTGTAATTGACAAAAAATTCGAACTCGAGATTTTGAGATCTCTATATTTTAGACTTTCCTTAAGGCGAAAAACATATTTTTGGCAATACGCCTGTTTATCTGTGAGCAAGATAACCGAAAATCTTTTAGAATAGATACAAGGATTTACGACTAAATTTGCAAATTTCTATCAAATTTCGTACGAACTCCATTCATATGAAATCTGTCTGTCTGGCTGTTTGAGTGCACAAAACACAAAATAGATAGATAAAATCTGATACGCAAAAGAAATACGCAGCTTTAGCATCTAAGATGTAAATAACAAATTTTGAATTTTCAAACGGTTGATCGCCTGTCGGTTTGTACTTTCGTATGCATATAAACTTATAAACGCCAGGACTTAAATCAATTAAATACGATATGGGATTTTACGACTGTAGTTTCAAGGCAAATTTTAGCATTAATTGGCTAGCAAAGGGCCATCTAATAATACATACTTTGGCGATAAATTCAATAAAAATACTAGATTCACAACAAATATCTATATTTCGTTACTATCGTGCACCAGTACCATGCAAGACATTCGCGGCCTTCACCAAGATCCATAATTTTATGCGGAAGAAGACCGATAAGGCTTTTGCTGGAGAGTATACGAGAAACTTACTTTCTTGCATACGAAATATACATAAAATGAATTTTGTAATCGTGAAAAAATTCGAATTCGAGGGGTTTTAAGCATCTCCTCTTTCCAGACCTCCTTGTGGTGAAAGCTTATAAGCCAGTTAACAGCTACGCTACACGGGCAAATTCTTTTGCATTGTGGTCATGTTACTGGGCTGCGAACCACAAGGTCCCAGGTTCTATCCTCGCTCATAACAATTCACCACATTGGTGACCTCGGACGATGAACCTTCAACCTTCGTATAGCTGTTGTGACGTCATCTACCCACAGTAACCAAAGTCGCCAGACTCACTTGGCGCAACAGCATCATCAACCACTCACCCACACACGCTCGCCTTAACGCTTGGCGCTACTCAAATGGGTACAGACGCATTAGACTCAACAGCTAAATATATCACCACTCAACAGCCATATCGTTCGTCTCACCTCCGACTCACTGGAGAGAAAGTCTGTGGTGAAAGCTTATAAGCCAGTTAACAGCTACTCTACACGACAATTGCTTTTGTATATTGGTCATGTTACTGGACTGCGAACTACAAGGTCCCAAGTTCTATCCTCCCTCATAACAATCCGTTACATCCCTGAGTCCAAAAACACATTTTTGGAATTATGGATTCATATGAATATTCAGACGATCCATGTGAATATGATAACTCAAAACCATTTTGAGTAAGATAGATGAAATTAGGTATTTAGTCTTAACATGATTGATTGATTAGGTATTTAATCTTGAATTTATTGATTCTTATCAGGTTTTCAACGAAATACATTTAGAGGAAGTCTATCTGTCCGGTTATCTGAATACAAGTGAACTTCAAAGCTACAAGTCTAAAGAGCTAAATATATAAAAATAGATGCACAGTAGTAGTATCTGAAGTATCCGTCAAAGGGTTGACAGTCTGTCGGTATGTACCTCTGATATATGCAAACGCAATAGTTCAAAAACGTAGCAGACAAATTAAATTTAGTATCTGATTCTGTGACTACAGTTGTAGATTTGTGTCAAAATTTTAATTTTAATAGGTAGGAAAATCGAAAATATATATTCGATTTTCTGGCAGCTGTGTATCAATCACTACAATTAATCGCCAAAAAGATTCTTTTGTAACTATTAGAAAGGAAAATAAAAATTAGGAGGAGAAATATGCGAGAAAGATTGGAAGAAATCGCACCAGCTAATTTTAAATATAGAAATCCTTTTTTTATAGAAAAAACTCTTATTATTGGCATCCAATAACAATATCAAAGAAACGGCCCTTTTTGTAATTCCCAGATTTAGCCTTATAAAGCATAATTTTTTAAAATAATGATTTAGTTAAGAGAAGGTTCATATTTAAATGGATGTAGACATTTCTATTCTCTTCGCATTCTTTCTTCTGATGAAAACATGATTGAACATGCACTTAGAAGGAAGAAGAGGACAAAAAAGATGAATATGAAAGCAAAGAAAATTTCATACAAGGATGCAGGTACTGACTTACATAAAATTTGCTGCTATCTTCATGTTTGCCGGCACAGGATGCTGGAGAGTTTCACTGTATGCACAATGAATTTTTCAAAGTGTTAGTGAAAAATCATGTAAGCAAGCAGACATATATATATCACCTGTTAAGAATTAGGTAACCTTCATATGATAGATGTTTAATTTTGTTTTTCTGAAAAATGAAGTTGCGTTTATGTATCAGGATTTTAAATAATTGCGATGATATTCAATATTATAAATCAAAAACTATTCAATCAATTGGTACTGCAGTTTCTAAAGATGGTATTAGAAAAATTCTAAGAACATAATTATCTATAAAAAATTTTATCTAGAAAAGTGATATCTCGTTGTTCCATGTAGGAAAAATTCTACCAAATTACAAAAAAAAATGTAAAAGTATTAAAAAGCTATTTATTTATTGAAAATTTATTTTTAAGAAGAAACAACATCACAATGCCGACTTCATATGAACGATGTCATTGAAATTATCAATATTCAAACGCAGTTATCGAATTTGGAACAAACGAATAGTTTATGTGTTTAGGGCTATTTATTGAAAACTCTACTTATCTTTGTGTAGTTTGAAACGCAAAAACTATACAATTCCAATCGTCAACATAATGAATTGACTGTTATAAAATTTAATTATGGAAAAATGCAGAACTTAATTATTATTTTTTTACACATTTTGTGAAATCGAAATATTTAAAAATGTGTGCTAGTTCCCTGTTACTTTACTGTGTTCGTTTATAAAAAGAAATTCAAAAGAAAATTTCAGTACAAAGAAGAATTCACATTTCTTTCCAGAATATTTAAATGAAATATATTTGGATATTTCGTATAAATATTAAGGTACTTTTTCCCAATTCCTGATTTTTGTTTCTGCTTTACCATCTCTTTACTTATTTGGTATTGAAAGAATCGAAGCTTTGCTTCAGAAATACAAAGAAAGGACTTAAAACGTTTTAATGCTTTATGAATCTAATTAACATCCATACATTAAACATTAGGCACTTTTCCTACCAAGTTTCTGTTATGCTTTTTTGCGTATCATAATTAAATTCTTCACCGTAAAATTGACAAAAGATTCTAAAAATAGTAAATGCTTCCTGGATGTAATCAATAAATATTCAAATTAACTTATTTAGCTTTTGACAAAATAGTAGTAGTTTTAGCTTTCAGAAAACCGCTTTTACTAAGGGCACAAAATTTTATTGTATACATTTTTACTTTCTCGTGCATAAAGTATAAAGAAAATATTGTAAAGTTCTAAGTCGAGAAAAATTCCCCAAATCGGCAAAAAATTCGATGTTAAAATTTTGACAAATCTCTGCTTTTCAGGCCTTTCTGAGTTCGACAGACACATTTGCGGCATTATGTCTGACTGTCTGTCTGTGAACAAGATAATTTAAAAACGCTTTGAGCTAGACGTATGAAACCTTGTTTGTGGTCATTAGACCAAATTTGCATCTTTCTGTTGAAATTTGAATGAAATCCATTCAGAAGACTTCTGTCTGTCTGTTCGAGTACAAATGAGCGCGATAACTATTACACGCAAAGAATCAGATGAATGAAATTTGGTGCAGATGTTTAACAACTAAAATGTAGATTCTTATGAAATTTTCAACTAAATTTCACAACGCTTTGAACTTTGGTCTGTACTTTCGTATGTATATAAGAGCACAATAACTCATAAATGCAATGATACAGTAAAAATTCTAGATTCATGCTAAAGACCCATATTTTGTATCTAATTTTTGTCTATATCATGCAACTTTATCAGAGGTCCACAATTTTATGCGGAGATTACCTTTATTTGCGAATATGCTAGGAAATTTCGGGAGGACACTTTTGAAGATTTTTCAGATACAGATGAATTGCGTACTTGTTATCGCAAAGAAGACTCAAGAAGGGTTTTTTTGTATGCGTGTGTGTGTGAATTCAGTGACAAATATCAGTGGTCGATCTGGCAGTTAGCATTAACCTGGCAGTTACATCCCATTTTCTCATCGGAGGACTCGAAATTTGAATCCAGATTTCGACAAAGATATCTACCATAAATATGGACCGGTATATGTTAAATATACAATCAGAGATCAACCACCCTCATACACACATGCACTTATATCCTCTGCTATGATAAGGAGCTTTGGAGAGGGTTACTTCAGCTCCCTTTTTGCCCCCTTCCTCAAATGACGTGATTCGATCGAAATTAAATCTCATAGTATTTTAAAACAGTATGCTACTGCAATTAGATTGAAACAGCCTTTTTTTATATTTTCATTTAATTCACTTGATCTATTAAACATTATATATTAAAAAATATACTAACGTTTTAGAATATTTATTTTTATTTTGTGAATAATAAATGTTTATCTAAAAGTGGTGAATTGGAATATACCATCTTTTAATTCTATTTTCAATGCTCAGTGATTTACTTATAGAATTATGATTAGACTTTCATCGTTAAACAGAAAGATATTTGAAATATGTTTTTGGTTGTCATTTTAAGGTCGCTATGAGCACTACAATAACCAATAATGAAAGAGGGCAATTTTATAACGAATATCAGCAACAATACTCAGTTTTAAAAACATAATTTGGAAGCGCATTTTTCTATATTAAATTACACTGAGTTCACATTGTTTATAATTTTGGTTCATTCTTTTTTTTTCCACAGGAAATGCAATCATTAGTAATCAGTGAGTCAATGATATATCTGTAGTTGAAGTGAATTGCCTTTCTTATATCAAATTCACTGCTCCTAAATTTCAGTATAAAGCTGATTGAAGATTGTGAAAGGTACGAACGCTAAGATTCGTTACTTTTTATTCGTTTTTTTTTATATATAACTTGTTTTTAGGTTTTTTTTTGATAATTACTCTGATGGAATTTTGTGATCGAATTTTCATCCCTTCTTTTTTTCTTTTTTTTTTTTTGCTTTATTAATGTTTTGAAAATTTGGATAATTGTTGAATACAATATTTTATTATTTTTCAAAATTAAATAACCCGTTATTCGATTAATTTTAAATTAATTCTAGATTCATACAAGAGGCGCCATCTGATTTCGAACCTGAGAAAAACTAATTACAAGATATTATTATATGTAACACAATCAAAACCGCAATCAAATCAAAACCGCATATTTTTTATAGTATTAAATGATAAAAAAATTATTAAAAATCTGAGGGTCAAAACAAAATCGTAGAAGTGTGAGTACATAATGAAGAAATTGCATAATCCCAAATAATGTAGAAATTTCGTCCCTGTGAATATCACCAGGAAAAAAAATTCGGTTATAGATTAAATTATTTCATGAATGTAATTGAAATTCACGTTTACTTAGAATATATTTGTCTGTACTTGAGGCTTTAAGATTTTTATTTTTATTCCCATATTTTTGTTATAAAAAGGATTATATTCTGCTCCATTAGGGTGAAAAATGTGCATTAAAATACCTTTGTTATTTTTCTTGTTGCTATTCTACTTCAGATGCTAAGAAAAATTGCCCTATTTCAAATGATGAAATACTTCCTGAAAATCGCATAATACCATATAAAAATAAATATTTGAATTGAAAAAAAAATGTCGAATGTTAAATTTATTGTTATAAATACAAGTCAAAAGCGCTCTAAAATTGTTGCCTGCCTTATATTTTTGCACCTGCAGAAGTGTAAAACAACTCGCAGCGTTTCGGTCTAGCAATTTCATGATGACAAAGCAGATAACAATAATAATGAGAGCTAAGAAAAGCGTCAAGAAATATTGTTGTAAGACGCCAGGGGTGTCTAAAATTGCTGCAGACATAAGCTGTAAAATAAGGCATCAGTGCCAGGAATTTGGCATTGAAAGGAGGGCATTTATTTCATGAAGTCGCTTTCGAAGCAGACGGAAGTATTGAATGTGCTGGTAAATACAAGTAATATTTCATGTCTTTCGCCAAAAAGGCAAAGAAGCGAATATATTTATATATTTTCAAATTACTTTTTTCGGATGGAAAAATTCCTGAAAATGCACTCGTTTGGCAAATAATATCAAACTGAACACATCTTAACATGGGCTGAATTATGAATATTTTAACTGTGAAAGTGGGACAAGAGCTCCTTTTATTTCCGATATTTTAACATTCCTTATTTCAATATAAGATTTCTTTTTTTTAATTTCGTTCTGAAATATTTAGAAAGAAAATGAAATTTATACACTGGATGATTTGTATCTACCACTGTAATTTTAATTTCTAAAATTCTTTCTTTGGATTTTAATTTAGTTATAGTAAAACCCCGTTTTAAAGAAACCCTAGGGCAATTTCGAGACGTACCTCATAATTTTGAACTGCGATCAGATGACGAGGATGACACCTGAGCTCGCTGCCCCTCTTCTCCAAGTTCTGCACCATACCAGCGGGAGGGATTTAGCCATGGTTAAAGGTGGAATCGGGTCCCCATCCTGAAGCTCTCCAGTTCCGAAGCCGGGACCTTACAACCAGGCAAAAGCGGGCTCTGCTTTCTGTGGAAATTTGATATTAGAATTGAAGGCTCAGATGTCATCTTCATCACTTCACTGCCATTTAAAAATTGTATAACTCCCCTTGCATGGTTTTAAATCTGGTATTAATATCACTGAATTTTAAATCTGTTTCACTCTAATAAAGATTCTATTTTTAAACAAAATTACACAACAAGCAAAAATTACAAGCATTGTGCCTAAAGTGTGTTTCAATGGCCGTGTTATAATTTCTTGTGAAATCAACAAGACTTTCTGCTGATTCTCATTCCAATAAAGAGATTACTGATTAAACTATCTTAAAGGATTTAAATTATGTCCTACCTTTTTAAAACGTATTCACTAGGGTAATCATTTACTTAATTTTCTCTTGCATTAGATGTTTGCAAGTATTTTAATCAGCGACCTCTATTGGCAAATATGCGAAGTATCTATATAAACGGGTTGTGGGTTTTACCGATTTACTATTACTTTATTGTTATCATTTTGAAAACTTTCTATTTAATATTATTGAGCTATTCAGTGTATAAAGACCCAAATCAAGGAAAACGCTCCAAATTACATTTTATACATCCGTTGCTTTTTTTAGTTTGATTTAAAGAAATGTGTTGCCAAAGCCCATGAGACACTTTTAAAAACCTACTGTGATCTAAATTATCGGTTTTGGTTTGAACGGTTTAAAAGTGGTGATTTCTATGTGAATGAGGACTAGAAAAGACCTGGAGGACCAAAAAAATTAGAAGACAATGAATTGGAAGACTTATTGGAAGAAAATGAGAAAAAGTTGTAGAAAATGATGAAAAATATTTTGATTGATATATATTGTACCAATTTTTCTCAATAAAGGTCTTTTTAAAGTGAAAAAAAATGATCAAAATACATACAAACTCCTAATAAATAATTTAAAAAAATCTCTGCAAATGTTGAATAATAGGAGAATTAATAAAGTAACTTTCTTGGGATAATTTATAAAAAAAACTTGCTTTATTACTCAAAATTTTCCATTTTAAACAATGCAAAGGTAACTTGTAGATTATTCATGATATTACTAAAATAAGAATTGAATGTAATATCAATTTATTTTGAGAAGTCAACATTAAGGGGACAGTGGACTCTATTAGAAACTTTCGGGAATTATTCATTTAGGGTTATGAAATTTTTTATCCATATGTATTAAATAAAAATATGTGAAATTTCTTAAAAAACATATTATTTTAAGAAAATTTAAAAGATAAATAATTTTTAAAAATTTTAAAATATTCCAGGTGTTTTAATTTTTAATTTTTTTTTATTTTTTTCTTATTACCCAATGAAATTTATTTGGTGCAAAACTATGTATGATTTTGTAATTCCAATTAAGTGGTAATGTATTAAAAATATGTTTATGTACACTTACTGAATTTTCAAAGGAATTTTATATTTTTTTGAACTAAAATTGACATTTTACTATCTAAAAAACTCGAAACATAAAATAAATACCCAATTTCCTTTAATTTCTTCAAAAATTAAGATACCTGTAGCATTTCAAAGATATTTAAATCTTTTGGGAATATCATTTTGAGAAAAGTACTTTTTTTTCCCTCTTAACCCTTCAAATATTTATTTTATTGAATACAAACATATATTTTGGTGTGGAAATGATAAAAATAAACTTGTACCCTTTCGTCCATTTCTGCTTATTTCAAAGTCAACTTTCCCCTTATGTAAACGCGACCAAAACCCATTGTATAACTTTTCAGATTTGAACACAAAACTCCGGAGTCAATGAAAAAGTTCCAAAATTTTCTTAATAATGACTTTTAAAAATGTAAAATCCACTGAATTCGATTTATTGCAAAATGGGTCCCGTTGCCCTTCAAAGGCCTCTGACAAAATATCCGGGTTGAAAAACTTGGCAACAGCGATAAATGTCGCCTGAACTGCTTACTTCACGCATCTCTGGTCTGCTCTCCCACAATTTAAGCAGGGATTAACTGCCTTATGTGTGTTTACGCCCGAAATCTCTATGTAATAACTTGTGGTCGGGAGGCGGACAGTATTTGAAATTCTTTTTTAGCAGTTTGAAAGCTCGCAAGGCTGTAAAAATATTTCTTCTTTTTAAGAACTTTACGAAAGGAGAATGATTTTTTTATCTCTCGGAAGGTAAATAATGGAAAATTATTTTATTTGCCATCATCAGATTTTCAGTATTAGATAAATTAACGAAAATAATAAAAATTAGAAGAAAAAAAAAGAAAGAAAAGTGATAAGACACTGACATATTTTATGATTATCAAGTTTAAGTATGTGATTGAAAAGGAAATTTAGTTTAATATATTTATTTAGGAAACTTTATTGGGATTTATTTATAATCGAACAAGATTTTAAAATTATTTTTACATATTAAAAATGAAGAACGTCTATGTTTTGATGATCTTATCTGCAAAAATTTAATTAGAAGTAAGAATTCATAGTTTAAGATAACATTATTTAATTGAAATGGTGAAGTAATTGATTTACCGAATTACTTTTTTGGTACAGGGGTAGCGCTTCTTCTCCATGGTATGGGCGTTCCGGGTTCGAGTCCCGGTTCGGGTATGGTTGTTCTTCTTGTGTGTTCTATCTGTGAGGTGCATGAATGTGACCCCCTGCAAAAAGGGGTTGTGCAAGCGAATGTGACTCGTGAAGTAGCTAAGTCGTACTCTTGCCCTAGTTGGCGCAACTGAAAAAACAAGAGATGCTGACTCGGCTTAAATAGCTGACACTCAGCGGGCTTGTAAAGTGTCATAAGAACTCGCCAAATCAGCAAGTTCAGCGGACTCTAAAGTGTCATAAGTCACAACAACATTTTTTGGAGCATTATTTTTTGATACAATTTCGCCAACTGAAATCCTTAACTGTGTTATGCATGTTTACACGGAAAAAACCTTTGCAGTGGTATCAAGTTTTGACTAGGACAGTTTTCAAAATTCTTTTTAAAAATATAAAAACTTGTAAAATTAAAAAAAAAAAACTTTTCTTAAAATTTTATTGAGGGAGATTTTTTTAAACCCACTAGAATAAGCAAAAGGAAATTATTTTAGTTGATCACATAGAGTGCCCATTATTTATTCATTAAAAAAGTGGGCTAAAAGGCACTCTTCAAAACTTTCTCGTATACTCTCTGAAAGCTGTTACCCCACAGAACGCCTTGCCTAGCATTGGCGTACAATAGTTACGAAATATTTACCTTTTGCATGAATTTAGCATTTTTACTGAAACTATAGTGTCATTCTTGGCGAGTTCTTTGGAGATTAATCTCTAGTATAGGGATGATAGTATCCGAAAATCAAATTTGTGTTTTAAAGGTGTTTTTTTTTAAATAGAACTACACTTGAAATTACGAAATTCCATACCAAATTCTATATAATTAAATCAATATGTTTTAGATTTATCGCGTTTATAAATTTCTGCAATGTGAGAAGACCGACAGACTATCAACCCCTCGTTGGATTTGTCTTAAAATTTGATAGGTGTCTACAGCATAAGCGTTAAATCTGAATTCCAAATTTTATTCATCTAGCTCTCTTCGTTTCATAGATATCACGTTAACTTATAATCAAACAAAAGGACAGACTTGACCTGCACCGAATGCAGTTTGTTCAAAATTTGATAGATATCCACAGATTTAATGTAAAGACCGTATACCGAATTTCATCCGTCTAGCTGAAAGCATTTTTGAGTTATCTTTATCACAAACAGATGGACAGTTTTCAAAAAATTTGTTTTTCGAACTCGGGGAAGTCTGAAACGTGGTGATTCGTCAACATCGAATTTTTTGACAATTACTATGCTTTCTCTGTATTACGTATACGAGAAAGTGAAAACATCAAAATTAGGAAATAGGACTGGAAGAATGAGGATATTTTGTGGATTTCTAAGATATTTTTGAATTCCTTTCTATTCTTAAATTGTTCTGTGATATTAAAAGAAAATTGGTTCAATACATTTACTTGTAGTAAATTATGAAGACTTCTCAAATCAAAAAAATATTTCTAAGCATTTTTTATTATTCATTGGAAATGAACAGCCTGACAGAAGAAGGTTCCATCTATGTTTTTTCCTGCCCTGAAATTCATCTATACAGTTCCCCTTAAAAGGAAGGACTCATACTACAAAACTGTGATTTAATTAAAATATTTTTAACTAAGATAATTTCCTGGATTGCATTTATGACATATGATGTATTTGAAAATTTGCTGATTATTATGTATTAAAGTGCCACAAAACTTGGGAAATGTTTCTAGGTTACTCCACAACACCCGTTGTTAAAGAACTGCTTTATATAATTATGAAGTATAGTCGATTCAAAGCAAAGAAACCACGAACAAACTTCGAATTAAAAAAGTTATTTACAAAATTGAAAACAGCAATGGCAAGTTTTAACTGAAAGTAAGAGTAAAAATTAATTCTTAATTTTTTTAAAAATTAATTAATTATATATGATTAATAAATTAGTGGTAATATATAATTTGTTAATAATTAAAATTTAAAAAAAGTTTATCCATTTACGATAAAAGAGTAATTTAAATGTTTACATTTGTTTTCATCAAAGCAGTTTACATTGAATTTTTTTTCTTATCGTACATTATTTTTTCTTTCAACTCAAGTTGCAACATGCGTATCTTAAAAATATAATTGCGTGTACAAAATTTCAATTTGAGCACGCAATTAATTTTAAATTAACTTAACTTTTTTTAAATTAACATGCTAGTTTATCTCATCGTACTGAGTATTATTGTGATTTCTGGTTCGCTGGTTAGATAAGTAATTTTAAGAACAAGAATATTAATAATTTATCATATAATTTGAATAAATATATAGTTATGGCATTTGAATTGATAACTGTGCAATAGCGCCTTCTGTATAGTTGTAAAAACTTATTTAACAAACAAAAATAAATAAGAAATTAAAATATTGTTATGCAACTTTTTGTTCCGTTTTCAAATTAAAATAGATTCGAATTATTGGCAATATTTTAACATTGTGTGAAGACAAAAATTAACTGTTCAGAGAAAAAAAAAGTAGAATTATAGATAAATTTGAATTAAAAACGTTCAAATTATCCAGTTCCCCTATAAAATATGAAAACTGAAATATAGAATAAAATTCTTTCTAGCCACTTAAACCAGAAATCGATGTATCGATTTAAAAATTAATCGTCTCACTCATACAAAATTTTGGATTGCCCTTTCTGTAGCTTCTAACGACCGCTTTTATATTTTTTTCCGGCCCTTTTCGCTTCGTTTTGACGGAACTGCGCTCGAGTGAGGTGCGCCCTCCCTAGGAAACAGGAAGAGAACCTGAGAGGGGAGCTGGAGGTATGATTTTAATAAGCACGAAGGAAACGGAAGTAAAGCGCCGTGAGTAAGTTACTGATACTGCGGGGTAAACAAGGCAGGTCCTCGCTTTTATGTAATACAAAGTCACTACTTTTTCCATTTTTTTTTTCTTTCTTAGCTCGAATGCTTAAACAAGCCATATTTTAATCTTTTCTGACAAGGAATTATTTGGTACTTGGAAGAAAATTGTATCGAAAAATCGATTGAATGCGATTGTTATTAAAAAGGCTCAGATGAAATGGAATCTGAGATGTTCAATTGAAATGCAGATTTTCTTTTATCGAATGAAAGCGCGATTTTTTTTTTCTGGATGATTTAATGTTTTGTTATTGGAAATCGTTTGGACTTTTGAAGAAAAATCTAATCTTACATCACTGTTTCTAGTATAAAGAAATAAAAGGTTTCATTTTGATTGTAGCTTAGTGTCTAATTTCTGAGCCTTCGACACAGATATATAATTCCAGCTCGAAAAATGTTTTAAATAGCTAAAAAAATGTTAAAATAAAATATTTTTGACATTCTAACGTTTGAAATAAAAAATTGGGTTTTTTTTATGACCCAGCTGGCTTATGAAGCTTTGATCATTACTACTTTAGATGATAATAGATCATTTCAATAATCATGTAGAAGAAAACTGACCAATTAACAGACAGCACTTGATTGAGAAATCCTGTCAATACTGCTACTGTTCATTTCTGTATTCTGAGACGACCACTTTTCGACGATTCTATCTCACTAACTGGTGAGACGCGGAAGGATGAGCGCGCTCTTTGACCTTGATTCCCGCTCTAATAGAAAACTTTTTCGTTCGATTTTTGTTTACGTGTATGTTAGTATTTTGTCGTTTCAGATCTTATTATTTTATTTTAATTTAGTTGCGAGTAATCCGAGTTTATTTTATTGTTAAATGTAAACATCTCCTCCTTTCATATTTCCTATCACCCCCATTTTGACGAATTAAACCCATCCTAACGCATGCGCCGAAGTGCGGAGGATTTTAGAATCTTTTGTCAAACAATATATTAAATGGTGGCGGGTTGGTTGGCTGTATACAAGAAGAAGAAGCACTTGATTTAAATAATTTTTAATTGACCTAAAACTATAAATTTCAAAGTTCTGTGATTTGACAAGTTTTAATCATATAAAAATGCGATATTTTGATTATAGCAGTATTTTATTAATAGGATAAATATGATTAATAGGGTAGGCTGATTAGAAATTTTGACTTTATAATTTTTTTTTCAAAATTATACATCTGTTGTCTTAAAAAACATTAAAAAATTCTTTATATCATTTAGGAGAAATCCTTATCTCCGATGTTTAGAAATTAATTTTTGGAACCTGATTAGGGTAGAAATTATTCATATTCTAGGAAACATGTATCTGTATTAAAAAGTTTTTCTAAATGACGTAAGTTCATTCAGTATAACAATTACAAAAGAAGAAAAAAAATTCGAAAATTGTAGAGGAGTTAAAATATTTATCAAAATATGCCAAATTAAGAGGTTTTGTTGTATATGAAACGCAAAACCATTCGAGTCAGCTTATCCTTTAATTAAATTAATGATTTCTGAAAAATAATCCAATAAGTCCTTTCTTCATTTTCTATAATGAATGTATCAGTAGTTATAATCAGATTTGAAGAAAAAAAATATTACTTGTGCATTTCAACTGTCTGAAAAACATTTCTCTTGGAAAAAATAAGTAATATCTGTCAACTTTTTAAAATCCTGTTTGCTTCCAAAACTCGAAATAAAGATCCCAATACATCGTAATAAGATTTTAGAGAATAGTATTTGAGAAAAGACAGGTAAAAGCAACAGTAAAATTAAAGATATAGAAGATGTAGGTCAATGAGCAAATTTTTAAGTTTTGGCAGCAGGAAAATATGTGTTTAAATTACACTTCATTGTTATCAATTTCATAGAAATATTTATTAAATATTCTCTTGAATAATTCTGGGACTTCTTTATCACTTGGTATGCCGATATATTTAATTGAAACGCAGTGCTAACGAAAATTAAGTTTGAATATTGTCAAAATTGGAGTGTTTCAGCTGATATTCATTCAATATTGACGTGCTTTAGTTGATCTAACAGCATATTACGATGCACGGTTTTCTGCAGTTTCAGTACTTCATCATTATTTTCAATATAAATGGTGAAGAAATGGTGAAAAAAGAAATATGAGTATTTCTAAAAAGTTCTGCAATTTAATAAAAAATAATAATTCTTTTAATTAAACTGATAAATAAAATTCATATTGTTTGTAAAAACAAGTAATAAAAATTGTATTTTTCCATCAAATAAATTTCATAATTCGGAAAAGTGATTTTTAAATAACTAGCGGGTGTAATCTTCCCAAAATTTTATCCCATACTCTCTCATAAACGTTCTATCGCAGAAAACGTCCATGATATTGACGTACAATAATTACGAAATATTATCGTTTTATCTGAATTTACTATTTTTATTGAATTTCTCCTGTTATCCTTGGCGAGCTTTTAGGCGGTTAATCCCTGGCATGTGATTAAAAGTATCCAAAAATCGAAATTTAATTTTAAAAGGTTTTTTTTTTTCAGATTTTTGGCACAAAAATTTGGCACAAAACTACACTTGTATTCACAAAACCCCATATCAAATTTGATATATTTAAGTCATTGCGTTTTTGAATGATCACGTTTAGATATTTCTGAAAATATAAACTGGCAGATTTTTAGCCTCTTGTTGGATTTGGCACAAAATTTGAAAAGAGTCTATAGATGTTAAATATGTGCACGGATTTAGAACTGATCCGATATTATAATGTAAAATATGATAGAAATCTATAAATTTGTTATAAAAACCGCATACCAAATTTCATTCTTCTAACTCAAAGCATTATTGAGTTATCTTTGTCACCGACGGACAGACATTTTCCAAAAATATGTTTTCATTCTTAGGGAGGTTCTAAAATTTCCTCGTATACTCTTTAATAAATGTACTTGCGCATTATTAGCTACTGGCCATGGGCTAACAAAAGTTAAGAAAGAGCATATTAGCGTGCTATCTTTGGCGATTAATCACTGGAAGGCGGTTATAACACAAGTAAAAAATCATTGAATGTGTTTCTGAACTTTTTTTCCGGTCAATCGTAACCAAAATTGCTAAATTTGTCACTAAATCACATACCAAATTTCATAAATTTAAGCCATTGTTTTTTTCAGTTATCGTTTTAATATGCTTGTAAAAATGAAGACCGACATATGATTGACGGACTTGGATTCAAATAAGACACTTATTTATATTTTAGTGACTACAACTGTCAAATAAATTTTATCTGCCTGGGTCTTAATATTTTATAGTTGACGATTTTACGTGGACACATGGAGATATAGATTTTCTCTGAATGGATTTCATTCAAAATTTAATACAGGTCGACAATTTTGGCGCAAAGATCACTTACCAAATTTTATTTTTGTAATTCAAAGCTTTTTTTTAATAGTTTATGTGTTTACAGATAGGCAGACAAAATTCTAAAAATTTGTTTTTCTTCTTCAGGGAGATCTAAAAAGTGAAAATTTGTCAAAATCTGAAGTTTGAATTTTTTTTTGACGATTTCAATATTTTTCCTTTGTATTATTCCTTCTTTATTCAATATTTTCCCTTTGTATTTGTAGTTCATATATGAGGAAGTAAAAAATTACAATTAAATACTAAAGGAAATTTATAAAAATAGTGAGCTCAAATAATGCACCTAAAATATCTATTACCTATTTCTAGTTAGGAAACTAAATCCCTTTTCTGGGACAAATGTGGTGGGTGGAACTAATTTGAGATATCTCTTATTTATTTTGTTCTTGTCTACGTCTCGCTTTCCCAACAACGCAAGCATATTTTTGCTGTTTGAAACAGAATGATTTCCACTTCTATTTTTGGAGTTAATCTAACATGAAAGAAATATCTGTTTCACAACCATTACATTTATTAATATTCGTTTATAGCTTTGAGTATTTCCAGGAACCCATTTCGGTATGAGACAAAACCTTTATCTTTTGTTTGAAAGATGGGAATTATTTTTAGCTTTAAGATGCTTCTACTTCTCTAATGACATAATTAGTGAATGTAGTACTGTTCTTGAAGATTCTAGAATGTTGAGAATAATTGTGACGAACTTGAAAATAAATGGAAGCTAAATACAGATCATTAATAATACACAAACGGAACACAACTAGAAACCGAATACCTGAAATTAAAATGCCTGCGTTCAGTGTTAGTTTAATTTTTTTGCATTTAAATAGGAATATTGATTTCAAAATAAAATAACCCAAAATGGGGATCATAGATTGTATAGAAACGAAATACACCCAGGAACAAAGAGTTTGAAATCTAAATGTCTGCTTTCAATAATATTGTGGTTATTTGCATCTAGATCATCGTCATCCTCATTTTTCTGTACACTAAGATGGTGTATGAGGTTACAATAGTTGCATCAACTTGGTCTAAGGCAACTTCCCGAGTGCATTTCTAATGCGATCATCGAAAAGAATTTCTTTTCTTTATAGCTATATTTCGCCATGTGGTCCTTGGGCTTCCTGTGTCAGCGTAATTCTTGTTTTATCATTTGGCTGCATTCTATGTTCAATCTATGCCCAGAGTTAGTTTTTTTTAAATGTTTGGTGGAAATAGGTTTGACAGAAGTTTTAATGTAAAATTCAATATTTGACATTTTATTTCGAAATATATTTTAAGAACCTTTATGACACAAGTAGTTTGAAAGGTATTCATTTTCTGTTCTTATAATTTAGTAAGTTTCCAAGTTTCACTACCATAAAGAAGAAATGCTGGTACAATTTCATTAAATAAATAGAACTTGAATTTATTGCGTATATTTGAGACTAGGCTTTATAAGTCTAAGCATTGCTTTAAATCAATAGCGGGGCTTTCGAATTCTAATTTTTATCTCTTCAACCGTACCTATAATTTCCAAAATATTAAAAACAGCTGATTTCCGAAATTTCATTTTGATTTATTAAAAATGAATCATTACTTTTACTGTTTATTTTCATCATATTTTTTTGTTTTCATTTATCTGCAAACCTATCTGTTTGGCAATATTCTCGAGTCTTTCTAAGTTTTTCCTCATGTCGGCAAAATTGTATCGTCTGTAATAAAATAATATCGTCTGTAAAATCCAATGCAAACTGAATTTTCAGCATACACCTGTTTTTTTAATATCTTAATATCTATCTAATTATACAGTCTATTACAATTATAAAAACATTCCAGATATTAAATGCTTTTGATAGTGTGCTATTTACAGAGACTTATATAGATTTATACTTCCACAATATAGATTTTTAATAATAATGATAAATAATTCAGAAAATCCATAGATGCTCAACGTTTTCAAGGGCCAATTTCTGACATTGCGCCAAATACATTTTCAAAATCTACAAAATGAATACAAAGAATTTAGATCAATATATTGCTCAAGAATGTTCAAGCAAATAAAAATATGGTAAATGTACTTTTCCCACTTTAAACCCTTCTTGTTTTGATTTAGTAGTTTTATCTACCCTATCTTTCATTCTGTTAACAATAATTCTGGTAAAATTTTTTGATGTATCTATGTTTTTTCCTTCTAGCTATCGCATTTAGTAATATCTTTTTTTAAAGGGATTTTTACAATCAGCGATTCCTTCTAAGCTTTTAGTTCTTACTATTGTAGCCACGCAAGATTAAACATCCTGGATGTCAAAAATTTAGTATCAGCTTTGAATAGTTCAACTTTTATGTTGCCTTATCTGCATGCTTTCCCACTTTTTTTTGCATTTTATTAGTACTCAAAATTTCCTAAACTATAACTTCATTTATTTTACATCAAGTTCAATTTTTTTTACTAAATCTTGATAGCTCTGTCAATTTGAAACTAAAATTATACAAAATGTAAATCATGGATGATATAAAAAGCAACACACTTAGAAACCGAATATTTTTATTTAATGCATTTCAGTGGCAATGCAACCATTTGGATCTCGATAAGAGGATCGTTTTATAGTTTTTACTATTTAAATATTTCAATCTATACCATATCTCACAGTTTGATTAAATAACATAGAACGCATAGTAATCAATATTTCTGTTTCATATAAGTTGTTCCAAAATAACTATTAATGGGTCTGGTCATTTTATGCTGTACTATCTGGTAATATTGCAATAATGTAGACGTAATATTTAATGTGGGATACAAAGTGAAGATAGAGAAATACTCAGTGGTTAGACAGTGTCCAACCTCAACAACTGGGCCGAGCTCACCAATTTTCATCGCCAATTAATTTTGCAAATTTACAAGTATAGATAACTAATCGTAATCCACTATCTTTATTATATAATAGTAACTTAAAATTATTTTCTTTTGTTTTGATAAAATTTATTTCATCGAAAGTGGTCCATATGATTTTATAAATTATTCGCCATCACTACAATTACCTTTCGTCATTAATATCGTAGCTGAAGTTGACTAGTAATAATATTAATTTAGTCTTATTAATCAAATTCTAAATCTTATCGTAACAAAAGTATAATAAAAAATATAATTACAATAGGGCAAATTAAAGCAATTATATCACTTCTTTAAATTATATACAATAATGTTAGAGCGTTCTGATTGATTAGCCATACTCTGAAATAGAGAAATAATCAAGTCAGTGTTCAAAAGTGGCGAAATCGGTCCAGTAACTGATGTTGAGTGATCTTCAAAGTTTAATTTTGCACTATCTCTCGAAATGGAATGAAAAGGTGTAGGCGGCCTTTGATGAAATATCTAGGGATCATAAGCTTCCATATGAAATTAAAATGTTCAAAATTGGTCCAGTGATTGAGGTTAGAATATGTTGTCGCTGGCTTTCCCCACTGACAATGTATTGTGAAATAATGCTTTTAAAAAAGTTTGAAAATGGACAGCAGAGGAAGGCAAGCAGCCATTGATGTGATAATGAGGATCAGACACTGGATTTGTTGGGTTTTTTCTGACACAGGAGCCATGGTTTAGAGTATGTTGTACCAAACAAAGGTTTAAATCATATCAATGTAAAATAATCAAGAATGAATAGTGCACAAAAGTTCTTAAAAATATAAAAACAATTTTAATGAGTGGATAAAATTTTATCGACTTCAAAAATGCAAGAATTTGAGCATGTGGTATTTTGCCTATTAAGAAAAGTAATGGAATGCTCTTTTGAAAAAATTGCAAACGCTGATCATTGAAATTTGGGCATTCTGACAGTATATGTTGACAAACATTTGACAACCACATTGAGAACATAGATATGAATGTTCACCTAGTCACCCTCCCTCCCCGGGGGACACTTCGAAATGAAGATGAGAAGCTTCCAACATGGTGGTTGATTCCCGCCACCCTGAAGGGTACACGAAAAAGTGGGGGTCTGGCTCCTCCCATCGATGATGGGACGTAATTCCTAATGGAAGGGTTGTACCGTGGCCGGTGATGAACCTTAGGACTCAACCACAGTCCTCCCCCCCCCAGTGTTGCTGTAGCGGCAGTTCGCTCATTCAGTTTTTTATCCGTGTGCCTTCAGGGGTCGGAAAGTCAGTGATATGACTTTACTTAGTCACCTAATAACTATTGAAGATGAGGGAATCTAGTATATCCAATGCGTAAACGGGTTAACATTGTGTCTACTTTTCTATTTGGTAATGAAGGGTTGCATATGAAGTTTAATAGCTTGTAGTTTATTGTTAGTTTCAAGATCCCCCTTAGCCTGCCATATTGGACACTGGATGTTATATTAGAAGAAAATTAAATTATATCAAATATCATAAAAACGAAAACTGAAAATAAAAAAAATCATTAAAATATATAATGAAAATGATTAAATTCTAATTTAAAAAATTTCAATTTACGGCCATATATGGATAATTTTCCACGCATGATATTTTCATAAAAAAATTTAAAGGGTATTTTTTTCCCCATTTTATCTATATTTCTTGTTTCTTTCGAGCATTCTCATATTAGATAAATGATGAATTTATATATACAAGTCGAATAGAAGACAGCGTACGAAAAAAAGCCCACTTTCCAACAAAGAGTTCAATTACGATACGGAATTCGTGGTAACAGAGATGATGTCATTCCTAATACTTGAATCTTCCCACAGGGTGTCCATAGTCAAAACGCCGAAACTAATGGCAGAAATCCATTAGTGACTCCTTCCGCCTGCGCTACTTAACGAACTCGAAATATAACTCATCTCGAATCGCGCTCCGCTTGAGTCCAATCCTCGGAGGCGGGAAAAAAAAATATTCCATTTTGTGGAGAGACTGTCACAGAGAGGAGTAGTTGTGATGTTACGTTATGATGGGACTTAGTCATGAATTAGGGAAGTGGTGGGTTTTGGGGTCATAAATGTGTCTCTTGTTTCGAAAGACAAGAAAAGTTGTTCAAGATCTGTAAAGAGGGAAAAAAGTAATTCGTTTCTTTCTTTTTCTTTTTCCTTGCAGAAATCGTAAAATGAGTTGTTAGAAAAAAAAAACTATTTCCCAGCTTTATAAGTTCTTAGCCGCCTTTGGCAATTAGCTTATTCGTTCATAATTTTAATTTGTGAGACTAGATTGTATTTATTTAAAATCTCACCTTGTTATTAAATAACACTGAAAAGATATGGATTGAAGAGAATCAGTCTTATACAGTTGCAAATTAAAAACCATATATATTGTAAAATAAGTGGAAGATACTACTTTAAAATATCTAAGGAATGATTTTTTAATCTCAATATTTAATATTGACAAAAAAAAACATGCACACTGGTTATTCGGCTGAACAATTAGATTAGAAAATATTTGATTCAATATTTCATTCAAAAATATTATTATATATTGTGCATATTAAAATCCATTAACATTTTTTACTTTCTCGCACACGTAGTATAGAGAAAATATAGTAATCGTCTGAAAATTCGAACTCGAGATTTTGGCGTGACTCCACATTTTAGATCTCTTTGAGCTAAAAATTCATTTCTGGAAAATGTCCATCTGTATATCTCTGACAAAGATAACTCAAAAATGCCGTGAGCTAGATGGTTGAAATTTGGTATACGGTTTCCACAACAAGTTTATAGATCTATGTCAAATTTTGAGTAAAATATATTTCGAGAAAGTCCATCTGCTCGGCTGTTCGAATATAAGTTAACAAGATAACTACAAAACGAAGAAAGCTAGATGGATAAAATTCGGCACACGGATTTAATGTCTATTGTGTAGACACGTATCAAATTTAGCAATGATTTAAAGATATCAAATTTGGTATGTGATTTTGTGAACTACAAAATACGGTTTTATGTAAAATTTTTGTTTCAATCGATTGAGAAAAACGTGTCTAAAAAAATATTCGGGTTTTTTTTGGTACTATTAACGCATGCCAGGAATTAATCGCCAAAAAGATTCGCCAAGTATGACACGATAGATTCAGTAAAAGTGCGAAATTCATGACAAAAGTTGATATTTCGTAACTACTGTGCGTCAATGCCATGTAAGAGATTATCTGGCATGACGAATTTATTAGAGAGCACGCGAGGAAGTTTTAGGGAAACCAGTCCCGCTTCTGTAACTTAGAAAAAATGCATGGAAATAAAATTAGTATAATTATGAAATTAGTTATTTTAAGTTTTAAGAGAGTGTATAAATGAACTTTGCGAGTTAATATTTTCAGAAGTTATAACTGAAAAACACCAAAAACTAGATTATTTTTATCAAATTCTGATTTAATTAAATCGACTGGACAATGACCTCTCTCTTGTTTTGAAGACCATATGCTCCAAGTTTCATCAAGATTGGTTTAAACACAGTAAGTTTATTAAAAGATATAAAAGCATTGATCTTATGTATATTACCCGTGATGATTGAAAGACGGCATCTTACAGAAATGTAATACAGAATGCCGAAAAATTGACTGACAATGTCTGAAGAGATTAATATTTCACACATATGCTATGCATTTTGTAGAATGCTAGATCACAAAGAATGAAATCCATTTGAGTTAAGAGATGAGGCTTATTAAAAACGAATTTTAGTGTATAATTTTGAAAGACGAAATTCATTATTAAGATTAAACCTGTTCTTTGCTTTATTAATTGAGAATTTCAAACAGTACTAGAGTGCACATTAAAGTTCAATGTAATTTTTTTTGGCTACAAGTTTTTTTTTATCATGTGAGAACATGATGTTGTTTTGGTTAGGGGGTTTTGAAGCTCGAAATCGCGTAGGCAATGAATAAAGCATAAATGGCAATTTTCATCATCATCTTTTAATCGTATATATATTTT
>JAPMOR010085262.1:0-24396 GCA_026543865.1 Argiope aurantia
CACTGGGCAAAACTAATCCTGAAAAAAAAATTACCGTATGCTTAATATCATGTAGAGAGAAATAGTGAAAATCTAATATTCATAGCATAACTGTGAAGTAAAATTCTTCATTATAATATTTATACGAGATATAAGAATCTTTTTCATCAAAAACAAACGACTTAAACATTGGATGAAGTAATGAAATAGATTTGACTTAAGTTTTTAAAAAAATTACTTTTTCAAATTACATATTAATGTATTTTTAAATGTTTGTTAAAAATCATGGAAATAAGGCACGAAAGCTTTTTTTTTTATTTCACCAAAAATACTTATATCACTTATGGTTTACTTAATTAAAGTTTGAAAAAATTACTTCAGGCGTACATTCCTGTTTTTCAAAGTATATTTGTATAAAATTCAGTACGTTTTAAATAAAATGCTTTGTAATGCACCAACGGTCAGAGAAGCAATATACACACACAATTTCTTTTCATATTTGTCGAAATAATTGCACATAGTTGGACGATCTTTCCTCTAAAAGACATTATAAGGTTATATCCAAAAAATGTTTTTTAAAAAAAATAATCTTATAAAGACGTTTTGAAAAATTTTAATAAAATTTTGCTAAACTTTCTCGGAAAAATTTGATACATTATTATTTTAACTAGTTAAAAGAATGGTTAAATAAGAAATTTCAATCGCTCTTCGTGTGAAAACTTTGATACGTGATACTACTCAAATACGTTCATGTCATACTCAAAAATTTTAAGATAAAATCTTTACAATTCATGTACTGAAAAAAATCGGCAAAAATGAATAATAATGTGAAAATTATTTGTATTACTTTTTATCCATAGAAACTCTAAATATTGGAATATATTTCCTTTACATTTTACCAACCGAGTAGAGGTACTTTAAAAATAGAAATGAACACTTGATCCCTCATTATTTTTCGCGAAGTCGATATCCAATCCGTATAAAAAGGGAAACTCTAATGATTCAAAAGCTAGAGATAATAGATAGATTAATTATTAATCTCCTCTGAAAAGCAGCTGAAGATGATGAAATATACTGCTCTTTAATGAGCCTTCTCTGTAAACATGAGACTTTTAGTCATTAAGTCTCTGGAAAATAAACTCTTGTTTTGAGAAACCCAGCTTTATTTGGCTTACACGTTTTTAAAACAATGATATCAGATATGTTCTTCCATGTTTAATTAAAATCAATTTATTTTTTAAGAATCTGCGGAGCAAGAATTAAAAAAAGCGTATTATTTTAAATGCAATTAATAAATATTCCAATTTCCTGCTTTCTAGTATTGGTGCTCGAATCAGTTTCCTGCTTGCCGCATCTTTGTTAAGGAAGCTCCATTTTCACCTGTATTAGATATTGAAAAAGAAATATCTAGTAATCAAAAATCTGATTATAGCAAAACAAAATGTAACATTGCTATTCTGCTGAATAGTTTTCCCCAATTTTCTCTACCTGTTGAAGCTCTATCAGCACTTCGATGGCAACCCCAACACTAAAGCGCCAAGACGTGAAATGCCGCAAAACAGGTGGCGAGCTCGTCAACATCAGGGTCAAAGTTCGGTTCATGATCTATGGCACTGGGCCGGTAGCTTAATGTTCTGGAAAACCGCATTTATGGAGAACTGTTTTCGATTTCTCACTTCAAACTACCGAAAAGTGTTCTGTTCCGCATCTTTTTGAGCGTGTTTTTGTGTCAAAAAAATTGTTTCCATTTTATCCCTCTCTTTAATTTTTTTAGATATAAAATACAATATGCGAAAAATTGCTTTTCTCTTGAAACTATTAAAGGGAGAAGGGGGAAAATACAGCTTATTGTCTTGAATCATGAAGATACAGTTTTACATAAGAAATTTAAATTAAACCATTTGCATTAACAAAAGAATGAACTTTGCTTCTATCTTTTCAACCTTTTATTTGTAGCAAAAACAAATTTTTTTTTCTATCTCTATTTATTAATCATGCTTTTTCATTACTCTTTTCAGTTGCTTTCATTTTTAAGAATCTGTTTCTTTTCCGGCCTTTATTTGTAGGTCTTGAAGTTTCTCAATATAATTTAAAACAAAAGTGCCAAACTTATAAATATTTTCTAATAAAAATAATAAGTTTAAATTTATATATGAAATTCGTTTCTCTAAATTAAAGAAAGCTGAAATTTTTGGGGAAAAAATGAAACTTATTTATTTCCTATTTGTTTTATTTTTTTTTCTATTTTTCTATGAAATCTATATTTTAAAAACATTTATGACTTAGAAATTTTTTCTTAATATCCATTTTTATTTTATTTTACTTCTTTTTTTGAACAATTTGCATTGCTGTTCTATTCAATAGTTTCCATTCTGAGCTAAAAAAATTTCACTCTAGATGATTGAAACGCAGTGGATATTGTTCTAATACATTATTAAAATGCCAAAATAATGATAATTGAGAGACTAAAAACACCTGAATCTATCAATGAAAATTCAAAAACACTTAACGAAGGAAATATCATAGACAATGACATAGTGAAAGCTTTTATCTGTTTCAGATGACAAAGACAGTCTTATTTACAAGATTTTTTTCAGCTTGCTTTTATTTCTGCGTGTAGACTTCTTGAGGAAGAAATAAAAGAAAAAGTTCTTAACGTTATCATTTGTTTTATCATTTCTGGTATAAACCTCTTTTTGTTGATAATAATTTTTAAACATTCGATCGCTGGTAATTATATAGACTCGAGGGCTAAACAAGCAAGAGAGTAATGAAATGGCATTTTGATAGTTAATCATAATTTAAAATTAAAAATTGCTACCTTACTAAGCTATCATGTATATAATGATTACGTATTTGGGCGTGGAAACTAGTCGCCAAAACCAGTTAATTGATGATAAAAACTGCGAAGTTTGCTACCATAAGAAGATAAAGGCTTATTAATTTTTTTTTTCTAATTTACAAAGAATACTTTAAAATGCACGGTATAGATAAGTTAGGCATAAGTCTTAATTAGTAATTTCAAAGAATTTTCTGTTTTTTTTTTTTTTTTTTTTTTTTGTTTTTTTTTCCTTGAAGATTCTATGTAGTTTTAACTGAAAATCAATGATTA
This sequence comes from Argiope aurantia, assembly GCA_026543865.1. NCBI lineage: Eukaryota > Metazoa > Arthropoda > Arachnida > Araneae > Araneidae > Argiope > Argiope aurantia. The sequence goes on from JAPMOR010085262.1 coordinate 3,092, forward strand.
TTTAATTTATTTGTTTGGGCATGAAAATAAAAATTTCATTAAAGTCTCTAAAATCAGATAAGTTTTGTATCGCATACTTACATGATCTAAGCAGAAACTAAATGTATCTTTTAAGACTACTTGTGGAAACACGAGCGTTCATGACGGCAAATTTAACGACTTAGTAGTTATCATGTTGAACTAATAACTACGGACATTGCAGTAAGTGAAAAGATCAGATTGATTATCAGATTATTAGAATTTCAGTTGTTCGAATTCGTCCGCTTTTAACCTATTAGCACAAGTAGTCGGCTTAAATAAAAGATGTACCTAGAATTTTGTATGTACCTATAAAAAAGTTTAATTACAGTCAAATATTTTAATATAACTGAAAACTAAGGAAGTTTCGGTTGAAATTGCTCTGAAGGTTTTATATTATGCTGATGTTAGATCTTGTCTGGAATATTGTAGCATTATTTGGGATTCAAACTGACGTTACAAAATTCAAATTATTGAGTGTCCTCAAACCAATTTCTTTAGGTATTTGTTTTACAAGAAAAATTGACTTTACTCTAGAGCTATATCTTTTTTTTTTGTCTACGTGGTATGTTTAACTTGGCTACTCTTGGGTTCTTTTCTTTCATAAGGGTATCAATGGTTCGATCAAATGCATTGATATTCTGAGTTTATTAACTTCGCTGTACCTGTAAAACCATTAAGGAACCTGAGTAATTTTCCAAATGTTTATTCTAAATTTATCTATATTAAAAGTTTTTCTTTGCATAAATTTTATAAGACTTTTAATGGGATCCCTGGAGAACTTGACATTTCATCATATGGCTCCAAGCGTTTATAAAGGAACTTGTTCTCAAATTTTATCTATATCACCTTATTAATTTTTTTATTATCATTTTTTCAATTCTTGACTACACATTATTTTTAACTATACATATTGTGATATTTATGTGTACTCATGCTTTTGTGTTGCTATTGTGCTTTATTTTGGGACCCTTGATAGCTGCATGTATTTTTATTTGTATATGTTTTTAACTTAGCAGTCCTTTATTCTTTACTTTTCCTTTTTTATGTGTATTTTAATTTGCTTTGTGAGTGGTGTTCGTTTTGTGTTTTTGATTAATGCATTCTGTAAATGAAGTAAGTCTCTGTAGTGTGCTTATTTCAAATAAATAAATATTCTTATTTTTGCAGAATATTCCGCTTTTCGTGATCGGCTAGGGAAATTTGCAGAATATTCCGCTTTTCGTGATCGGCTAGGGAAATTTACGGAATATTCTGCTTTTCGTGATCGGCTAGGAAATTTACAGAATATTCCGCCATCCATAATATGGAGAGAAAAATTAGATGAATATTCTCCATTAAAGAAAACGAGTTAACTAACGCCTTTTCTAAAATTGACAAGATAAATTTGTTGTTTAGTGTTCTTCAGTTTGTCAATTTGAAAATTTCTATGGTTTCCTTTTCCGTTTATAACGAATGTGGAGAGAAATTCCTATTTTCTTATGCACTCTTCTCCTAAGTAAAGTACTTAGGAGAATATTTTTTTTTTCAAAATTTTTGTTTCTAAAACATTCTTAGACTTTCCGGAAGTCCCGCTTCCTATTGCTTGAGATAAATTTTTTTTGCTATCATGTTGTATAAGTCTTTGATACGCCCCTTGAGAAAACATCCAATTTTCCATTTCAAAAATGAAAGTAAAAGCCCCGTTTCAAGTAGGGACGGTGTCTTGGGTGGGCGGTTATGCAAAATTGATGGATCGTTCTCTGTTTAGGGGTCTAATAAGTACCCCTGCCTTTTACCAGAAAGATTGAACTTGATGGTAAATTCTACGCATTGATGAGTTTCGTCACACTTGACCATCTGCTCTGTTTCGTCTCGATGAGCATTTTTACTCAAACATAACAGCACGTGGCTGGCTGCCGTCATTTCCGGTGGGGTGCACTGAATATCCCTTATTATTTTGTCTACGAACAGTTGAAAGGGACATTAGGTATGAGTAAGCAGGCACAAATATCGGCCTAATTGGCAATACCGAGTTACGACTCGCTTGACGGAAGTTACCTGTGTGTCTCCGGAAGCTATAGCAAATATACTGTTTTCCAAGAGGTAAATTGATGACAGATGCCACGTGTGCAGCCACGTATTTGGAATAAAGGTACTTGGCAGGATTATTTGACTTTTCTGTCGGTCAGCTGGAGGTTTGATTGACATTGTGGAGGTTCAAAATACAAGTTTCCGTGGTTCATCCAGTTAGGCGACTTACAGATATTTTTGAACGCGATTGTTATATAATTTGTTTGTATTTGATTGTAGAATTCGAAACGATTAATTCTTGAGTAGTTTTTATGAAAACGTTACTCTTTTAATAAAACTTAATGTAAATGAAATATCAAGAATATTAATAAAAAATGCTTACTTTTTGTAATTAGTGCTTTTTATATAAATTAAAACTATTACTAATCTAATAAACCAATGATTGCTTATGAATTTTTAATATATTTTTAACCTATCATTCATTTTTACAGATAAAGCCAAAAAAGCAGTTTTTAGTAACTGTAGATATGATTGTAGATTAAATTTTTAAACTGTAGATTAAATTTTTTTATGAATTAAATATCAATACTATGATAATTATCGCTTTGTTTTCCTGTCAAAATGCTGAAGCCTACAATATACATAATTAAGATTTAATCTAATATCTGTTTAAAATATTTTCATTTGAAAATCTTCTAGTGAAAAACATCTTTTCGGATTTTTAAAACGAATTTGTATTGGCAGAATGAAAAGACTGACAAAACTGATAAAACTTTGCTACTATCAACAGTTGTTATTATTAACAAGTGTGATTAATTAATCTAGATTTGATCGTGAAGACACCTCCTCATGTTAATCATATTTTACTAAAGAGTAAAACGTATTTTATTAAAGAGTGAAATGTCAGCATGAATTGAAATACAGTGAATTATTTAAAACCTGCAAAGAATATTCCTGGACTGCATTTTTTGCTTGATAAATACTTTAAAATTAACTGCAAACAAAAATACAAGATTAAAAACTGTTTATAGTCAAGCTACTATAGACACAATTAAATTAAACAAAAATGAATAAATATCAAAATAATAAAATTCATTAAAACTCGGCAAATTGTTTCTATTTAGTTTTCCAACCTAAGTTGCTTTTTACTTCGGTTTTTTCTTCTGATTCTGATTTAAAAAGAAAATGATTACTTACATAAGCGGTTGTTTGATGGCTACTTAAAAAGTAATCAATGAAAATATTAAAGTTCTACACCCAAAGAAAGACATTGCGAAACTCACAGAAATAGATATTACTATCCTTCGAATCTACTATAAAAATATTAAATTTAATAAATTAAAATTTCTATTAACCGAATTATCTATACTTATAAGAAAAAGTTCAACCGAGGTAGTTACTTGAAACATTTTAATGAAATTAAAGAATTTTATAATTATGTTGTTGTTCTCATGTTGTTGCTTCTTAGTTGGCTAGTTAACAGAATTCCAAATAAAATCCCTTAAGCGACATATTCTAATATTAATGCATGATGAATATTTAACAGGAAAATTTTGACCGCGAAGAGCTTTCAACAAGTTGATTAATTAATCTGAAATTGATCGTGAAGATACTTCCTTATCTGAGAAGCCTACCTTAAATGACAACATACCATTCATTTGTTTTATTTTTTCGCTTTAAATATTACTTGCGGATTAATAATTGCAACGTGTGTTATTTGAAGATAAATATGTGGATCCTTTTTCTTTTCAATGTTATATTTATGCAACCGATAAAATGACCTTTGGGACCAGTTAGGTAGCATGTGCCGTGTGTTGTTACGATGCATTGAAAGTGAAATTATTTTTTTTCTTGACAGATTTATTTATGGTTTAATTAATGCAACGCATGCTATCAGATGTAAGATAATTCTTTTCTATTCCAATGTAATTTTTATATAATTAATAAATGTCTTTTGGTGAACCCAGTGAAATAAAATTATGTAAAATGACTTTACTTTTTTTTATTTTATAGAACTAAATTACGAGAAATATACCAATATTACTCTCCAGAGATTGATTTGGTAATTGGGTATCATCGCCTCTGGCTCCTTGTTCTTACATGAATGATTCCAAGAACCATTACAACCTCGGTCAAATAGGATATTCAAATCTCTAGTCTGAAATATCAGTTTGGAAGATTCAATATTTTATTTATTTATTTTATTGCATATATATTAAATAAATAAAACAGATTCATTGCAATAAATATTCTAATTGATATTTCCGAATGATTCTAAGAATCATTACAACCTCGGTTCAAATTAGGATACTCAAATCTCTAGTCTGAAATATCCATTTGAAAGATTCAGTATTTTATTTATTTTAATATATATAAAATAAATAAATAAAAAAGATTACAAATTTCAAATTATCAATTACAAATATTCCAACTGATATTTCTGAATGATTCCAAGAACCATTACAGCCTCGGTCAAAAAGGATATTCGAATCTATAGTCCGAAATGTTTGTTTGAAAGCTTTAATCTTTTATTTATTTATTTTATTGCATATGAAATAAATAAATAAAAATATTCATTCCAATAAATAATATGTAGTGATTGGACTTGGAACACTGAGAAATGCATGGCTTCAAATACAAATATTTTGAACAAAAACTATCTAAATATGACTTCTTTGTTAATGTTTCTTGGATATCAAGACTATCTTAGTAGTTGTTTTGAACAAATCTGGGGTTCTGACAAACGTTGTTTACTTTTACAAAAGATTTACTTTTATTTATTTCAAAAGTTACAACAGATTCAACGTTGATTACAATTAGGTTTTGAATACAAATATGTAAATGAAGCTATCAAAAATTATTAAGATAATTCCGTTAATGATATTTATTAATAATCAAGACTATCCTAAGTTTTGATATAGGCAGATTTTCTCCATTTTTCCTATTGGCTATTCCCAAAATCACCACGCCCACGCTATTGATTTTTTTTTCGGAGGACGTGACAGAAAATGGTCTGCTTCAAAGACTAGTTTTTTGGGCGAGTACTTCATTTCTTTTGAGCGTAAATTTTCTTTTCGTTCCTTGACAGAGTCTTATAAAATATTAGATAAAGATGTCATAACGTGCGTAGTTTAAAAACCTCGCAGTTGTAGGTCTTTATGCCAAAGAAAACCCACATGAAAGGTCAGATTTCTAAATGGCGTTTTATTGCCGCATTTAAATAAAAAAGAAATTTAAATAATTATTAATGTAACAGGGTGATTGAAATTTTTGCAGTTGCGATGTCAGGTAAATGAAATTAATTCAAAAATAATGTTAAAAAATTCAAAGTAATTTCTTATGAGTAGAAATTTAATATTTACTTCAGACAAATCCAATTTAAGACAAAATAAAAAAATAATTAACACCATTCAATACATCTTTTTCTTTTAAACAAAAACTTAAAATTAACTTTTTTCCTTACCTAAAAAAGTTTAACTGTGTGCGATTTCCTTATAATTTTTTTTCTATATTGCTAAGTATGGATAATCTTTATTAAAACTCTTCATTATAAGTTAAATGAAAAATAAATTGATACTGTAATAAAAATAATAATTGACGAGACCTAACAATCACATGACAAGCATAACTATGCATATTAGATTAATAAACAGATTTGCCCGTACAGAATCAAATTAATGAACAGATTTGCACGTACAGAATCAAAATTTAATTAAATTAATTGATTAACTGTTAGTTAAATTCTGTAAATATTAAAATAGTGTACTTCCACAAATTGATTTAAAATGCAATTAAAAGTAATTGAATGAAATCGATTGCGAAATGCTATGTTTTTAAATAGGATACAAGTCAACTTAAGCAAACGTATGTGAAAATGTAGGATAATGTAAGAAAAGAAATGAGTCATTATAAAGAGATTTATAGTGACATATTAATTTTACTAAGCGACAGGAAACCGTTTATGATCAAGGAAAATGTGTCTGCTAGAATCACTTTAAAAAAACAGTTTCTTACATGAAAGAGTTAATCAGTCAGTTTGCACTATCTGGAAGTAGTTTTCTTGAATTCCCGCATTGCGAATTCCGCATTAGCACTGTTAAATGAGCTTTCTAAATTTACTTAAGAATACGAAATACTTTGTCCCCCCCCCCTTTTTTTCTTTTGAACATGTCAAGGTTTCAGTTTCATTTTATTTGAACTCCAGTTTCAAAATTGAGTGAAAAATTGTCCTAAGAAACACGTAAGATATGATTTTAAGAATAAAATTAAATTTTTAAAGTTAATTAAATATTATTTCTAAGTCGTAAAATTTTTGATATTCATTGGGGGGATATTATCGGTTTAAATACTTAGAAATAAAAAGACATCGGTATAATTTTATATAAACAAATTTTAAGCACTTCTTAAACAAAAAGACACTTTTCACTCTTTGCTTTATTTAACACTAGCCGCCTTTGGCGACCAGCCGGTTCGCCAGTATTACCGCTCACTACAATTTTCAATTAAATATTTTAAGTAACAGGTCTTTTAATAGATTCTCAAACAAAACATTTTTAATCTTCAAATTTTGATAGTCATACCAAACTTATACTGTTGTTTAGATCGTTTCTTTCAATTTACTATCTATATTTTGCTAATTTGTTGTCATTTCCGGTAAAACTTCAACTTTAATTTAAAGTGGAAATGATGAAATTGCAATTAATATAAAGATATTTTAAAATAAAACCAAGTGTTTTATTTTATTTGTCATCTTTATTGTTATTTATTTATTATTATTATTATTACTGAATATGAGTATTGCAAACAGAATCTCTCGGTATTTAAGTCTTATGTGAACTACAAAATATTTTCCATAATTTATGTAATATCTAAAACAATAATTCAACAAAAATTTCTCAGATGCAGCATAAAATTCAGTTTTTAGTTTTGCTTTCAAAAGGATTGAAATGAAATCAATAATAATATTTTGTTCCGGCCTATAAATATATTTCAAAAATTATGAAGTCTAAATTTAATGCAGTAAGGTATCATATTCTGAGAAATATTCTGGACACACCAAATTTTAAATAAATGAATGAATGTTTCTATTTTCCACGATCAACTAAGACTTATTTATGAAGTTTTGAATGTTAAAAATTTAGAAAAACTCAACATTTTCATAATCTTAAGCCAATTAATCTTGAGAAACCTGCACGCTGATTGGCGTATTTTCTTTGAAACGATCAATGGAAAATCTAAAATTATCCTTTTTTTATTGAATAGTCATATTCAAATTTTCATAAATCAGTCAGTTTAAGTGATTGATTTAGTTGATTGGATATTAATTCTTTTTATTTAAAATATTAGTGCTTCAAGAACATTTTGTTATTCGTAATTTCCACAGCAGAAACTTAATGTAAAATCAAAAATTCATTATTTATTAGAGCTTTTATTAAATCAAGTTACATAAAATATAATCATTTTCCATTTAGACCATTTTAGCAGATCTGTGACTTACTAAGGTTTACAAATCAGCTGTGTGGCCCTGATTTCAATCGATATCCTGTTCATATTAAACAAAACTTGCCTTAAAATAAAACTGATTTATTGGATTAATAATATAGAGAGTGTAAAAGATCATAAAATAATTTTTCTTGAATTTATTTTTTAGAAAAAATAATATTTCATATATGTTTCCTTTCCTACAGACACGTGCCGAAAATTATATTTTTGCAGATTTTATTTCCAAAAAGATTTAATTTATTTTTAGTTGGAGCTTTAATCAATGTGATGGCAACGCTTTGAAAAAAGCTGATTTTTTCCCATGAATGCGAAACGTGATTAATCTTAATTTTATTTTTTACGAAAAAAATTATTGAAAAACATAGTTAAAATATTTATTTAAAAATTTATTAAAAATAGAAATGTAATTTTAAGATTAAAACATTAGTATCATTTAAAAGATAAATTTTTGATCTTTAACTTGATGTAAAAATCTTTTTTGTGCGGTAATATTTTCGGAAGTTATAGCAGAAACACGCCAAAATGTCGCTTAATTTTTAAATAAATAAAACTCTAATTAAAAATTCGAAAAAATAACCCCCAGGTGCACATTCCCGTCCTCCAAGGTATACACTTGCCAAATTTGGTAGCTGTAGGTTGAATGGTCTGGCCTGTAGAGCGCCAACACACACACACACATTGAGCTTTATTATAAGTACTACATAGAACAAACACATCAAAAGTAAACATAACATTTCAATAGTTGCCAAAAACAAAAGAGAGAAACATGCAATTAATAAGCAGACGATATTTAGAAAAGTACAGATATTTAGACTAGAAAAGGAAATTAACCACAGCGCAGACGATATTTACAAAAGTAAAAATATTCAAACCTGAAAAGAAAATATATGAGTTATTCCATCAATAAATGCCATAAGTTTGTTTATATCTTCATTATTTTAGGAGTCATTAAACATCAAAATGGGTCCGGGACTAAATAAACACCCTGGATAGAGAGTGTAAAAGATCATAAAATAATTTTTCTTGAATTTATTTATTAGAAAAAATAATATTTCATATTTGTTTCAGTTCCTACAGACACGTGCCGAAAATTATATTTTTGCAGATTTCATTTCCAAAAAGATTTAATTTATTTTTAATTGGAGCTTTAATCAATGTGATGGCAACACTTTGAAAAAAGCTGATTTTTCCCCATGAATGCGAAACGTGCTTAATCTTAATTTTTATTTTTTACGAAAAAATTTATTGAAAAACATAGTTAAAATATTTATTTAAAAATTCATTAAAAATAGAAATTTAATTTTAAGATTAAAACATTAGTATCATTTAAAAGATAAATTTTTGATCTTTAACTTCATGTAAAAATCTTTTTTGTGCGGTAATATTTTCGGAAGTTATATCAGAAATACGTCAAAATTTCGCTTAATTTTTAAATAAATAAAATTCTAGTTAAAAATTCGAAAAAATAACCCCCGGGTGCACATTCCCGGCCTCCAAGGTATACACGTGCCAAATTTGGTAGCTGTAGGTTGAATGGTCTGGCCTATCGAGCGCCAACACACACACACACACATATTGAGCTTTATTATAAGTATAGATATAGATATAGATAAAGAAAAATTATCTTATAGATAAAGAGAAATTACTTGTATACTAATTTAAACAATCACTCGTATGAGCAAATTTTTTATAAAATAAGGCTCTCAAAATTAAATAATAAAAGTCACGTTTAATGTAAAATATCATTTGTCATTTTATTTACCCGTCTAATATACGTCCAAATCTGTACAGCATATACCCATTTTTCTGATTTATTCTGCCTTGTAAATTCAAAATGCAATGGTACTTGGCTGATTTAAATCCGATGGAATTAAAATAAAAATTCTTTTTATTTAAAAAAAATAGTAAATTTGTAGAAAGTTAGGGTTTAAAATGAGCACAATAGGAGAAATCAACATTTTTAAATAAAAAAATAGCAGTTTAAATTTATTTTTATTTTACGAAAGTATTAATAAATAATTCACAATTAAATAAACAGCGAGAATATAAGCAAAGAGAGAACGAACTTTAGCAGAAAAAGAGATATAAATTATTAAAAAAAAATAGATTAATAATTTTGGAAAAAATAATTTCAATACATTTGTAAGTAATGTTAACAAATAATGAGTACACATCACTTTGAATTCAACAAATTTGTACAATAAAAATAAACTAGAAATAAATGTAGAATAAATAATAAATGGTTCGATATGTATGTAGCGCATTCAAAGGATTAAAAAAAAAAACTCCGAACTTCGTATTTTTATTGAATTTATTGTATAACAATGAAATGAATGAAGAATCCTAAAATATGTTTGCATATGACCATGACGGATTTATAGAACGAACGACTCCCACCTGGAAGCACTTTAGACATGGGGATGGGAAACTTTCGTTATGGTGGTTGGTTCTCGCCACCCTGGCGGGTACAGGAATGGCGTGGGGTCAACTACCCCCAGCCGATGATGAAACGTGCATCCTACAGGAGGGCTGGTACCGTGGCCGGTGATGGGTCTTAGAAGTGAATCTTAATTTCCGCCAATGCTGTCGCGGTGTCCAGTCATTCAAATTTATCCTTGTATCTCCGGAACTGTCAGAATAGCTGCCTACGGTTAAAAAAAACGAACAAGAGAACTTAATTAAAAAGAACAATTCTGAAATAAAAATTAATGTTTAATTTTGAATTCAAATTAACCTTAATAAATTCGAAAAACAGACATTAATAGGAAATTCAAAGGACCCGAAAAAAATCTGAATTATCGCAAAATTCAAATTGAAAACGTTCGTATTAGCCAAGTTTTTTTGCGCATGCTTTCATTATTTGAGAAGAAATGCTATTTTCTAACTACTATTTGCATTATCTTGCACCAATTTCCTAACTATTGACTTTCCATCAATCTTAAGATTCTCAAATTTCTTCATGATTTAGCTATAACACAAGTTTAGTTCTTAGAAATGAAGTTGAAAAGGAAAAGAAAAATAAGCTCTCAAAAGTTTTTTTTGTTTACCAAAATGTATATGCGACTTTCCTAAAAATAAGTGGTGTGTGCTATTTATTGTATTTAAATCAAAAGTTTTTATCTTAAATATAACAGGAGAGAGAGTATTATGTGATTCTTCAGAGCGTTATATCTATATGAACGATAACAAATTAGTTTTTAAGAAATTCTTCGATGTTGTAAATTTAAATTAATGGAAAAAAAGAAATTAAAATTCTTTCATATTTTTATACTGTTTGCTTTCATATAAAAAAAGGAGCAGTTTCAATAAATGTATGAAAAATCTTTATAAATATATATATATAAAGAATCTTATTTGGCCAGCATTTATTTTCAGTTAAAATAAATTAAATAAAACTACGAATTTCAAATATAAATTAAAAGAATCCCGAAGTTAAAACCATGGCATGATAAATAAAAATCATGCAAATGAAGAATGATGCATCAGTTTTTCATTTCAAACATTTCGCCAAAGAAATCATTCAGAATTGTTAACTAAATTAACGGAAATGAAGTTTTTTTGTTCTTTCATATTGGAAAGAACTTCCAGTTTCCAGAAAACCACTTCCAGTCCAGAAAAAACTTCACTCGGTTTTTAAAAAAATATATGACATAGCTTTATAAATACCAAAAACTTCTTTATGTAATATGATTTTTTTTTCAACTCAAATAAATGAAAAATTCTGAAGTTGATGCAATATCATAATAAATAATAATAAGATATATTTTATTTTCTAAATGTACTTGAAAATAGTCTCAATGAATAGTGATTAGCTTGATCCATTTATTTTTCCTAGATGATAAGCGTAATCCTTGGAAACGGGTCTCTTCAAAAATGTGGAAATGTCATATTGATACCATCATGAAGCCTAATAAAGCGCTTAAAAATTCACTTTTTTCTGTCTTCCAAGAATTATGTCGAAAGATGTATGAGTATTAATTGATATCAGACAGAATTAAGATTTCTGATGTTGTCTGTCGACAACTGAAGACGTTAAACCTCTTTTAAAGAAGGTGACGTTTTAAGTATGTAAGGTGTTTTCTTGACAAATTCATAACATTTTGTATTATTTGCTTGGTATTATTAATGTTATTTACTTGAAATATCTTTCGAAGCTTTAGTTTCATACTGACATATTTAAGGAAAATCCTTCTGGAAAATAGAAAGAAAGCATAAGGAAAAATATGGTAATATAAAAGTACTTTGATATAAAATAAAGTAATGAAAGGCTCGAAGTGAGTTGTAGCTTTACAGAAAAATAAGGACTTCTACAGGAAAATTAATATGTTGTATATCTAGAAGTGCATCTTGAATGTTCTTGAGAGATAACATATTCAAAATTTGAACTTCTACATTATAAGATAATAATTAATTCAGCTGGCGTCCTGGCATAGGGGTAACGCGTCTTCCCCGTGATCTGGACGTCCCGGGTTCGAGTCCCGGTTTGGGCATGGTTGTTCTTCCTGTTCTGTCTGTGAGATGTGTGAATGTGCCCTCCTGTAAACAGGGGTTGTGCAAGCGAATCAGTGATGCGTGAGTAGTCAAGTCGTATTCTTGGCCCAAGATGACTCTACGATAAAAACAAGAGGCTCTCCCCCTTAGGCTTAAATCGGCTGTCTTCGAACAGCGGGCTTGTCCGATTCAAGTGCCATAAGAAACAGTAACAACAATAATTAAATCATTGAATAGCCATATAATAATGCAGATATAAATGTAAAACCTTGCCGCAAATTTAGGAAGTACGAAACAATTTCAAGCTGTAATTTTAAAATGTTTTTGAAAAGAATTTTCATGCTAGTAACTAAGAAGCAACAATGAAAGCTAAAATCAAATTTGTACACTGATACTAAGGTTCTATTCTGATAAGAGTCAGAAACTTTATTCATATTATTTACTTAAAATATCTTTCAAAGCTTTAGCTTCATATTGACGTAATTTAACACAATCTTTCTGAAAAATAAAAAAGAAAGCATAAGGATAAATATGGTATCATAAAAATAATTGCATATTAAACAAACAGAAAATAATGGAAGGCATCGAAATAAGTTGTAATTTTACAGAAAAATAAGGCCTTCAGCAGGAAAATTTTTATTTTTTATATCCATAAGCGCATTTTGAAATCAAACCTTTTGATCAGTTTTAGCTGTATTGTTTCAGTTAAGTAATTTAAAAACAAATTATAAAGAAACATTATGAATAAAAAATAAAAATGCACCAAGCCATGCTTAGCATTAGCTTCTAAAAGTAACGTCATGAAATTGATGGTTTCACGTTTTATTTCTTCAATGATTAGAAAAATATAAGGAATCTATGAACATTTTAATTACAAAACGGTATTCTTTGTCGTTAAATGGAAGCCCGTAATCGTTTAATCCAGCATTATAGAGCTAAACTGTGGATCGCATAATTTTAGTATTTATTTGTCACAAAAAAACAATAATTTAAAAGAATTTCTTGTCATTCTAATTTATTTGTGCCTTTTTTTTTTCATTTCATTGTTGTTTCATCTTGTTTTTCTTTCATTTATTTATTTTTCTGTCAGTAGCTTGTTTTCACATTTGGACGATAGCAAGTTCGAATCTCGAGGCCATCAGCGAATCATGAATCAAGCATAATTTGGTTATGGATTCTCTTATTGCTGAAATGTGAAGGAGTGGATTACTGAAGCGGTTGCGCATGTATCATTTGCCAAAGTCAAATTTCGTATCTCCTTACTCTACAATCAATGGAGAATTCTCAAAAGGTATAATAACTAAACTGGTGAAATTTTCACCTTTTGTGCATTTAATATGAGAAGATTTTGGTATAATTCCATAATTTAAAGGATACAAAGTAGAATCTTTTTCCATAAAATATCATATGCGTTTTATTTCTATTTATCCTAAAAATTCTTGTTAATCAGACTATCAAAATCAATATTTTAGATTCTAATTTCAGCTTTGTGTAATAAACGAATTGTGAATGAAATAAAAAATATCGTATAAAATTTTTATGCATTCATTTCACGCTTTTATGCATTTTTAAATTTTCACAATTTTCAGCGATGTAATTTTTGTTTTATAACATCTCATTATTCTCCATATTGTTCTGAGACTTTTCTGAAGCTTTACAATGTTAGAGCGAAATCATATTGCTTAGTTTTCTACCGAGGTTTTTCCTTATTCTTTAGCGTTATTATAAAAGTAATATAGAGCTGTTTTTTGAGTAACATCCTCGGACCTTTTTTTTTCCTTTTGGTTTTCATACTTTTTTATAGTATTACTTTATTTACTTTTACATTATCGTGGAATACAATTTTTTGTAGAAATACTATTTCGTGTACGGATTTTCATAAAAGTTTTTATTTATAAGCAGATTAGTCTCTCTGTTAATAGTTTTCTTAATTATTTTTTCAATGAATTTTTCTTTTCATTGCAATTTATTTTCATTTCGTTTTCTTTTCAAGAATAATAAGATTTATTTTCTTCAAGAAATCTTATTATTCTTGTATTATTTCAATGATTCATAGGCATTATGATTTTTTTGGGGGGGGGGGAGAAAATCTGTTTTGTACACTGAGTGAATTTTCCTTTTATCTATTCACTTTGCAAACTTCCGTGTTCCAATATGGTCTCACACAAGAAATTAATTCATGATCAACAATAAGAAGAAGAAAGTCTATGATCCACCCATCTCTCAATATCAAAACCTGCTCTTCTTTCGATTTTTGTCCATCCCATTCGTCCTAATCACCACCTGTTTCAAACAAATTCCGTTAAGCTACGAGACTGAGTGACCTAGTTCTTGCTACTTGGGGATAAACACCTTGGGAGTGAAGTGAAAAGCAACCTATGGTGAAGGTTAAGCAAAGTGTTGTATGATCCCAAATGTAGCAGAAGAAAAAAAAAATGGTACCAACAACAAATAATGTATAAGATTTGCAAGGATTGGTTCTATCGGCTGTTTTATAGCTTGACTGATGTACCGAGAGCCTCACTACTTGCTGGCAGGTGGAGAAATCACAGCAGGAGCCAACTTGGCACCCCTGAGCGTAGGTAAAAACACGTAGGATTACAGAGAAAAAAACCCATTTTGGCTTCATTTATCGCTCGCCAAATTTATTACCCTAACATGCAGTTAGGTAGAAAATTGAGCACAATTACCGTATTTGGCTTCTGTTACAAGGGTTTCATTTTTCACCACGAAAATGCAGCTGAATGTGATAGATGTGCCTTTTTATACAAGCAAGTTTTTATATCAAGCACTCATTAAAGAATTAGTTATATATTTCATAAATACACGAAAAATAATTACGCATTAATAAGCTGTACCATTTGTGAAATTTGAGATCTAAACCTCGAGCTTCTTATATATTTCACATGTATCAAAAATTCTTGAGTTTCAATGAGCAGATGTCACGTTGTACGTAAACAAATGACTCACGCCATGCTTTGTTGAACGTTGCCCCTTTCATATTAGTGATCTCTATGTTATTCGTTTGTTATTATTGGTCCTTCTTTTTAACGGACGTTTTTCTGTTCCAATTAAATACAAATAAATTAGGTTCTTTATTTCTCTTCTATTTAATAATCCAGCAGAGTCACTATTGTTTAACTATGGGATAGGTCGTGTTATTTGTAACATGATATATTTTTTTTTTTCTTTCTTCGATTGAAATAGTATGTAAATTATTTTTGACAAAATAGAGAAACATTTAATTTTGATTTGGTTTACTTGATGGTTAGCACTTCAATATCCGAGCTTTTATTGAATTTGGGAAAACCTGACCAAATAAATTTCATTATGGTTTGTTATTTAAGAATCACTAAATTTTGGCCATAAATTCTTATAGTTTTGTTTCGTGAGCAAAACGGCCTTGAATTTTACGAAGTACACAAGGACATTAAAGAAAGGATGCCCATTCAGAAAGTGTTCAAGGTTCATATACAGGACGATCAAATTCATAGATTCGCAATTTATGAAGTGCAAACATTGAGAAAAACCGTGATAAATAAGATTCTTCATGGGTTTTATTTGTTTTAAAACAAATTTTGCAACGAGGGGAAAATTCGGCAATAAGTTTTTTTTTTTTTTTTAACTCTTTATTTTTAAAATTTTTATTTATTTATTATTTTTTAGATTATAAACAAGTTCAGAACGAAGCTGTATAAAAAGATGATATAAACCAAAATACAAGAAACAAATTGATGGACTTTGGTGTGTACATAATAATAATAATAAACAAATTTGCTTCCTTTGAAATTTGCCAGTTTTTAACATATTGTGAACACGCAAGATTGAAATCAGATTTCGATGATGTTTAGTAAACTAAAGACTAAAAATTCGGTAGCGAAATTTCAATATTTCTGAATTGAAAATGGCAGAAAATTAGCAAGCAATTGATTATCTAATTGAAGAATCTGAAATAAATCATTCAGTTTTATGATTTTTAATCATACTAATTGAATGGTAGTTGAGATTACACATAATTTTTATTTCTGATAAATTATTTTACTATGTTCTCTAATGGTTAAAATTCAAGAACATTCCAGAAAGCACAACCAAAATTTAAATTCTGAATTTGACAATTTTACTTCAGCTTTAAAAGTATCCTCTAAAATTATATATCAACGGAGTCAATTCAGTGACTTCACAGTCACATGATAAATGCAATGACTTATTTAAACTAGCATCTGCCGTATCTCGTGAAATTCTGTTCAGTCACATTTTTGCCCTTTGGCCAGCAAGATGTGCATTGGATTCCGAAATGAAATTGAGTTAATGAATTGAAAATGCGTGACCTATGTAGGAATTAAGTTCATTCTGTTGGTAAAATGAAAATTATTATTGATTTTAAGATTTATCTCGATGAAATTCATAACTATCTTAAAAAATATCCAGCATTTTTTATGGATGTTCATATCTAACAGACAGATATAGATTATAACAACTTAATGTGTCCTACTTATTTTCAAAGCTTATTATAAATTTTGTTTCAAAATACAGCCAGTAAAGCTTTTACTTAAAAAGGTAATAAGACGATAGATTTTTTTTTTTAAATTTGAAATGCCATTGTCATTGTATTTGGTTTTGTTTACGCAAGCGCATTTTAAGCACATGTTATCTCATGGAAAACTGGCTGAGGTCACAAATTCCACTATTATCGAAGGGAATTACTTACTAGAGGTTTTAAAGTCCCCATTATTAGCATGACCCAAAGAGACATTGTTTCCAGGTGGTCCCGATAGTAGTTTTTCCCTCCGCTCGGTGAGTAATATCTCCACTTAAGTAAAAACAAATTAGATCACGTAATATTGCATTTTATCGGAAACTGTGTACTGTGATCTGATTGTTTTCTGGAATAGTAAATTTATTTACAGTTCACAAAACAATATCAAATTAATCTTTTCATCAGGGACTATGCAGATGTTTAAATAGTAGAATATCGCCGTTATTACATTGAATTATTATATTTTAAATTTTCAAAACGCATTTTTTTGATGTAAAATGTTAATATAAGCTCGCTACATCTTCTTTGAAACTGTAGTATGTGATGCATGATTATTGTATGTTTTCACAAAATGTCAGGTGCCAATATCGGTTCCTGCGGTTGCATCAAAATTTCGAATACTTCATTGTGTATATTGATTTGGCAAGCGATATTTTGATATTACAGCGACAATATTTTGTTTGAGGAAAAATCGATATAGGTATTGCCACAACTCTTAGAAATTTAATCCTCTCTAGGATTTTATCTGCCAGTTCCTTAATCATCTTGTATATAGTTTTACTATCTTACCTTACCATATCACCAAATGTGTGTTCGATAATTTTCTGCTAATTAGGGATTAAAGTAATTAACCCTACTAGGAATCAGAAGGACCACAAATCTAATCTTTCAGTGAATGTAAAAAGAAGGAGGCATTTCCTATTTCTCAGACAGTATCCACGCTTTTGACATGGATACTGTCCTATGGAAGGAATGTTAGGTCCATACGTCAGGAATGCTTCTGATCATTCAATAATTCGAATTCTTCATTATGAAATAAATGGCAAATCTCTTAAATTTTTTAAAAGATGTGAACTTTGTGACTCTCTTATTACTTTGTTGGCTTTATGATTTTTTTCGACAGAAATACTCTTATTTAATGCATCAATAAATATAAAGTAACTACGTGGCGTTGTATTTCGTACTTTATTATTTATTCTCCGGAAGGAGGGGAGGGTATCATGAATAATAAGAAGTCATAAGATAAGTTAGCATGTTCTCGCTTCCCTTTGGGATACAGGAATGGTAATGTAATTCATCGTCAATAACGGGACTCACATCACTTCGATAGAAGTAGGTGCATGGCACAATAATGGTCATTTTGAAACTGACCAACATACCAGTGATACTATTCTTGGCGATCTAGTGATTCAGGGGCATTAGACGCCTAGGGCTAATTTGGAGTGAACCTCACATGCTATACCTCAGCTCTTACTACTGTATTTAACACACTTAAAAATTTTTAAAAATCAAATTAGCTTTATTTGCGTTTACTGTTTTAAGACAGGTATAACTTCTTCGTTGCTTTTCATTTGACAATCAAGATTAGATTAACATCTATTTCTAAAAAGAGGTCGAGTAGGTCTCGTATCAGAGTCTCGTCTTATTTATTTTCAGGGATTTAATATCAGCTCTTTTCCACGAAACACCCGCCATATATAAGGAATTGGTGAAGGTTAAACTCGTTCAAGGTCCAGATGTCATCTTTCTAGTGTGGAGCGCAAGTTTAGAGAGGGCATATTGGATCAAGTGTCGTTTATGTCAGCTGACCGTGGTTCAAAATAAGAAAGTCTACCTCAAAATATTCCTCGTGTAGCCTTAAAACGGAACATTATTATAATTAAACTAAACACGTTAGTAAGCTTGTCCTCATTCTTTTAACGTTTAATGGATAACGGAAGATTCACCAAACTATGCACCATAGAAATGGGAGTTATGTATCAAGAATCCAGATAAATTAGATTTGCGAATCAAATGGAAAACGCAGGAAAATATAGCACGAAAGAGGACTTCGAATTTATTCAGTGTTCTTTTTAATAGAAAGGAAAAGTTAATATAAATTTTAAAAAAAGATTTAGTGATATTAGGAGAACATATTCAAAATTTTGAATTTCTGCATTTGAAGTATTCAGTGTAGAAATATTTGGCTATTTAATATCTAGCTGCAGAATGGAAAATCCTTATCACAAATTTAGAATGTACGAAACAGTTTCAAACTGTAATTTTATATTTTTCCAAAAGAATTTTCGTACTTGAACAATGAAAGCTGAAATCAAATTTGTATTCCTAGACAAAGTTTCTGTTTTGATAAGAGTCAGGTACCTCGTGTGTGGGTAAATGGATAAAACGCCCATCAGCAGCTTGGTATTTCTTTCTACGCAATGGCATTTCAGATTCGTACAAGTACAATATATGATAAGAGAAGGCATTTACAAATAGATATCTTTAAAATTTCTTGTTTAGAATATCAAATTGGAAAGATAAGGATAGTTATTGGGTCTAAAAACTCAAAATTTGGAAAAACAGTCATCTTGCAAACATTATTTTTACATTTAAGACTGAATAGAACACTGATTTACAAATAGCAAATTTTATTTATCATTTCAGATTCTATTAGATACAAATACGATAAAAAATGGTTTTAAAATGTTCAGCTTAGAATATCAAATTGAATAGATAAGCATAGTTATTGGGTCTTAAAACCTAAATTTTGAAAATATAGCAATTTTGTAATAATTTATTTAAATAAAAATTTGAGGGAGAAAGGAACACTGATTTCCATTTCTAAGCTTTCAAACAAATTTTATGATAATAATCAATTTTAATATTCTTTTCTTAGTTAATTTCCACATAATGGATTACGAAACGGCTTGTAATTTAAAAGTTTGATTTACTGATCTTATTATTTACTTCTTTACAACTAACATGCAAAAAGTCAAAATTATTTTTTTCTCTTAACACTTCGCAGGTGGGAGACTATGGTCACAATCTGGAAAAGAGCTAATTTTGAATGTGGAAAACTGTAATCTCTGCCTGATAGACATGTGCAATAGATGAAGCTGCGGCCAAGAACTGGAGTTACTGTCTACGCTTTTAAAAATGTTGAAAATTGCCCTAGCATGAATATTATTGAACTTTCTGTATGAGTTGATTATGCACTAACGGTAACTCAAACTAAAAGAAATATCCTGAGACAAAAATTAATAGTGAATTTTAATAATTTCTAAAAAATATTTTAGGCTTTCGTTAACTTATTGAAATATAGGTCGATTTAGGATTTTAATGCGAAAAACCTCTTTGAGTATAACAGTATCTATATTTGTTGTCACAAGATGGCTTACCAAATTTTTTTTTTTTTAAATCATTGCATTTTTGAGCTATTGCATTTAATGCATACGAAAGCATCAGTCGATGGTCAACCCCATCAACCAATGATTTTTACTTATCACATTCACTTTTAATTGGACAGCTGGACAGTCCTTAAATTTCTAGTCATTAAAAATCTGACTAGAAATTTAATGAAAAGACCACACACTAAATTTTATCCGATTAGCTTCAAACGTTTTTGAATTATCATGTTCACTTGTAATTTGACAGCTGGACAGACAAATTTTTCCAAACGGATTTCATTAAAAATCTGACTGGAAGTTGGATGAAAAGACCACAGACTAAATTTTATCCGACTAGCTTCAAACGTTTTTGAATTAGCATGTTCACAGACGTACAGGCATAATTCCAAAAATGTGTTTTTTAAATTCAGATTGGGCTGAAATGTGAATATTCTTCAAAACCTCGAATTTGAATTTTTTGATGATTATATTTTCTTTTTGTGTATTTCGCATACGAGAACTTAAAAATAAAATTCACCAGTGAATGGTGAATTTTAATGGTGAATGGTAAACTATATGGTTGAAATGAAATCAAACAGAATTCGGCACTTCTGAACCTGTGTCAAAAGACGTTTTTGAATTATTATGTTCACAGACTGACAGGCATAATTTAAACCTAAAATTCAAAACCTCGCTTTTGAATTTGTTTGCGATTGTAATATTTTCTCTTTGTATATTTCACTTACTGGAACATACAAATAAAATTTACCTGTGAGTTCTTAACGTGCACTATAGGGTTGACATGAAATCAAACAGAATTCGACACTTTTGAACCTGTTCCAAAAGATTTTTTTTAACTCTTTCATTTTTCAAGATAACCAAAAACAAAGAGTCAAATACTTCCACCGTAGATAGGTATTTTTCCAATCCAATCCACCAACTGAGAGCTATGGAACGCGATATCGCTGACCCCAAAAGTCAGCAAGGTGTGGTATGTCTTTGTCTTTCGGATTACCACTTGTTCTGTCGGGCTGGGTGTTTGCGAGTGGCGACCCAGGGCGTGGTTGGGACAGAGGTGAGGGATAGCCCTGCGGGGGAACCTGTGATCTAATCACTAAATCACGGGTGACGTTGCGAACATTCGAAGGTGTGAAGATTCTGACAACCTGTTGCTTCCAGTGGCTTAATACGGAGGGTGGACTCGACACCAGGGAGTGGGCGGCGGAGGAATAAAATCGATTACAGGATACAGATAGAAGCGGATCATTCACGGCAAGAAACAATATCCGGAAATTAAGGAACCGGTTTTTCTTTTGTTAGTTTTATTCCGTGTTACTTCAGCATAAATGCATACATTCATATACATTCAGC
This sequence comes from Argiope aurantia, assembly GCA_026543865.1. Lineage (NCBI taxonomy): Eukaryota > Metazoa > Arthropoda > Arachnida > Araneae > Araneidae > Argiope > Argiope aurantia. Next base: position 24,392 of record JAPMOR010085262.1, read on the forward strand.
ATACA
>JAPMOR010085262.1:24406-63509 GCA_026543865.1 Argiope aurantia
CAATATCCGGAAATTAAGGAACAGGTTTTCTTTTGTTAGTTTTATTCTGTGTTACTTACGCATATATATATATATATATAGTATTTGATAGTTGGCTGAATATAGTTGAAATGATGAAATGAATTAAGCTTGTATACAGTTTATAGTATACAAGCTTACGTTCTGAATCCTTTGATAAGTTAGCCATAAATTTATTACGCCAGATGATGAACCAGCTAAAAAATTCATTTCATTGCTGATACATGGAAATGAATTTGCTCTTTTTCCTCCACGAATAACACAGTTTCCTGTTTGAAAGAAATTATTTTTCAAAAAATAATAGTGAATACGAGAAACAATATCCGGAAATTAAGTAACCAATGATTTCTTTTAATAAATTTTGTTCGATACTGTTTCTGCACATATAAATCTGATAGCTGATTGGATATAGTTGTGCTTACTAAAATTTATCATATAAATTTCCGTTTTGAATATTTAGATGTATCAAATATAAATTATTACATCAACAGAGTCAAAAAAAACTTTTAATCGGTTAAAAATTCAGTTTCTTATTAGAGTGTGATTATATGAGCATGAAAATGTTAAGAATTATTAATAGATGATTATATGAGCATGAAAATGTTAAGAATTAGTAATAGGTGATTAGTCTTGAGAAGAAGATGTGATTAAGTTCTATTCCAGAAATAATTTAGATTTTATATTTTACATTGAACGCAGTGTTTCGACACCTTTCAAGATATGGTGAATAGGAAACGAACTAATAAAAACAACCGTAATAGTGTACGGTAACCTTCAAGAAACAGGCCATGTAATAAATTTTGTAATGTCAGGTTATTTTTAATCATTATTTAGATGCAACTAATAGGCGATGGTAGGTCGTGAAATTTAATTGTAGAGATGTTATGACCTTTAATGTGCGATGATGTACATTCGTACCCCAATGCATATTTGTAATATTTGCATATAATGACGAATATTTGTATACTTAATTTTTTTTGTATTTTTTCACAGATATTAAGCAGTTTAATATTAAGTTAATAGCTTTATAACATTTTTTATTTCAAATAGGTATGTGCTTTTAATTAATATTAATGAAAAAATGAAGTTTGAACTTTGCTTTTCAGTTTCTTTTCCTGAAAGGCACATAAAAATTCACATAGTTACTGCTGAATAGTAAAATGAGAGTGTATTGTAGTATTAAAATAATTTCCTTATTAATTAAGAAGAAAAAAAAACTTCCTTGGAAAACTTGAAAGTGTCGGATGCTATTTATTAGTATTATTAATTTTTTTTTAATGAAATGCTTTCTACCCTGTTTTATTTCCGGTGAAAATATCAAAAGTATTACTTTAATGCTTCACGTCTTAAAAAATATTTTATGCCTGGAAATCAAAGTAGTTACAGTAAACTGTATCGATTCGTATAATGCTAATAAATATTTTATTTCCTTTCTAAGGTTAAAAAAAATAGAGTTCAGACTTTGAGGAAAAAAAAATACTGCCAAGTTGGAAAAAAGAAATATATATATATATATATATATATATATATTCTATAACATTTATCTGAAGGAGTGTTGTGTTCCTTTTAAATGGGAATACACTAATTGATGATCTAGGGTATTTTGTTCCTTAAAACTAACTCTGATTTATTCATAGTCCAAGCTTTTTGAACTGGAAATCACAATCCCGAAAATAATTCATCAATATTTGTAATAAAAGAATGTCGGGAAAAAATAATATGAAGTAAAAATTTGCCATTTAGTTTCAACTGTAGTAGAAAAACTATTTTCAATTAACTTTTTATTTATTATTAAATGTTCTTCATTTCCCCCATTTTTTTTTTTTTTCAAATTTTAGGCTAATGAAAAAATTTTCCGCCGTAAGAAAAAAATTAAAAACTCAGTATATAACTTTGCCGCTTGACATACATACCTTTACAATACTTCCTTCAATTACAAAGTAAGTAGCCAAAGGCAAGAAAAGCATGCGCGGAGAAAAATTTAATACTGGAAGGAAGGGCATTTCTTTGAAGTAGTTATTTTTCTACGCTATCTCCTGCAGTGGGAAAAAAAAAAAAAAAAGGCCTTGGTTTTTACTTGTATTGTGTCAATTGAAGATCGAAAGATAATATAAAATTGCAATAGATTATTTGTAGATTTGGAAAATGGAATGAATTAATATTTAAATTTATTTACATAATAAAAAAAGCCATGACGCCAAAAACTTTTACATCGATGCGAGCTATAACAGTATAATTCTTTTCAATAAATCTGTAATGAGGAATATTATATGGAAAATTTGTTGCGTGATGTTTAAATTATGTGACGCAAGAAGATTGTTTGGTGGTGAATTTTCGTGCCAGTTATTTTAATTGATGAGGTAGAGTTTCAGTTCTTAAGATAATCCTTAAAACTTTGTTTTAAGGAAAGTGCTTTAAAAAGTGGTTCACGATTAACATTAATTATAAGAAGAATTAACATACGAAATTAATTAAATTGGGAAATGGAGCATACGATACTGGCTCAAATGTATAATTTATGAAGATTAGATGATTCGTTGATTTGATTCTTCTATAATTACATTTAGAGCATTTATTTCTGCTGATTGTATTCCATAAAAAGATAAAGGAATTCGCTTCTTGAAATTTTGAATTAGAAAGCTTTTTTGAATTAGAAAGCTTCTCGTTTGTGAATTAGAAAGCTTTTTTGAGAGATCATAGAGATTGATTGAGCTTTCATATTTCTAATTTCAATATTGCTATAAGATATTTAAATATACACACACAAAAAAAAGACATTAAATTTCGAATTTCATTCTGTTCTGTTCATTTTTCACTATCCTTAAACAACAATAAAAAATGAAAATACTGATTAATGCATTATAAAATTTGCTGAGTAATTGTTTCAAACTTATTTGTTTGAATCGTGTTAAATTTTATATTTTTATTTGCTATTCATTCTTATTCATTTTTCCGTTTTTGTTTCGTTGCAAAATCCTTAGAATAAAATTAATTGCAATTATTAAAGAATTAAATGCTTTTGTTTTATAGTATTATATCAAGAAATTTAATTATTAAATTTTATGAAAGTCTTTTAAAATATCGTAAAATTTTATTATTCGGCATTCTGCTTTAACCGATATCGATTATGTATTAAGTAAAAATCATTATTCAAAAATAAAAAAAATACTCCAGTTTTCATTATCAAGTACTACAGTTTTCATTATTCTTTATTTACTGGACAGCATAGTTGGATAGAATCCTTTATTCTCATAATTTTCCGCCAACTTTTAAAAAAATAGGTCAGTTTCATCTGCTTCCTACGGGACTTTTTTTTTCTTACAGAGTTTTTTTAAAAAATAAGAGTCGTTTTCATTTATGGATACATTCAAAGATTAGAAAAAATTCAATATACAAAAAAGATCCAGCTGAGATTGGCGCCAATCGTTGTAATTATTTTTGAGTGGGAAAAGAGTAGGTCACATCAATTAAAAGTATTGTAGTCAGTGTTCAAATAGTACATAAGATTTGTTAAATGCTATTTAAGTCAGTCTTAGATATATTGAAACACCAAGAGTAAATATGAAGTATGAATCTAATGCTTTTCATAACATGGCAAGATATAAGAGACAGAAAATATTAATAGGGAGGAAAGTGACTTATTATTTATAGATTCACCTTTAAGGTTGCTTTACTTTAAAAATAAGGCTTAATTAACTTTTTAGTACATTAGTAATCCCCGATTTTATGAAAATTTCTTTCTTCTGTTATTAATTCTTATATATTTCCCTATTTTTGTATCACTCAAAATTTTTTCGAAATAAAAGGATTTCCGTGTAAAAAAATATTTGAAAGCACAAACTGGGGATGAATCAAACTCCACAGCTGATTCTGAAATGAATAATAGGACAAAACATGCGCTATGCAACGATATTTATTCAACTTTTTAAGACTTTTCGATTATTTCATTTAGAATGAAATCTCGAATGTTTTGCAAACACAGAAATAAACACCTTATATAAACACTACTTTGAGCATATCGTACAACAACACAACAACTTTTAATAAATCTTAACATCACAATAAAATAACTTTCATCAAACAATTATCCAAGTTTGCTTTTTCTCACAAGCAAGCTGGTAAAACTGGCTTTTTACTCGAATTTCATCAATAAGCATTAAGTATACTTTCATGCTCACAAGATACATACATATTGAGAATTTTCAAATAAATAGCTTACAATTTTGTATATAATAGCTGAAATTCAGATAATATAAAATATCCATAGTATGAATACATAGATTACCATTACACGAATAGCACTTTATGATAAAAAATAAAAATAAAGTGATATTAACACGTTAAACGCCTTGCCAGTCACCGGTGACTGACACTTTTTGTTCGGAGAACATTACACCAGAATAGGAGTATTTATAAGGAGAGCCTGGGCGGTCGACCTATTATCTCCGATCTCTAATGGAGCTACTGAAAGATAGCAAGCATACATATTATAACTTAATAATGTAGTGCATAGAAAATTAAGAAGTTTAGTTCGGAGAACATTAGTCAGCGGCGATTGACTGCATACTTTTCGTTCAGGTTGCATCATTAGGTTCATTGTTTCATCAGGTTGACTGCCGATATACTATTTACAAAACTATATTCTTTCTAAAAAATATCCAAATTTACATTTTAAGTAAATTGGATACCATAAAAGAAAGTATCTAAACACATACAATCTAATCGTAACCTTCCACTGATTTCCGGATGGCAGCATATCCAGGAAATCGAATATCGCGGGCTTAATGGAAAGAATGCAATAACAGGCTTGGCGCTTAACATGTTATATTAATTAGCATAAGTGACATTAAAGATTAAAATTTATAGAATATATGGCAGTCCTCCATATGAAATAAATTTGTTCATCTTACACATCAGAACCTAATGTGTATTCGAATTCAATTTTAAAAAGTTGCGTAGTACAAAATGTATTGAGAGCACAACAAAAAAAAATTGTAAAAAATACATAACTTGCAAGAACGAAATGAATATGGCACAATGACAGTAATAACATGACTTACTAAAAGGGAGACTAGATTTTTTCGATAATGCTTTAAACGCAGTAGTAAAATTGGCTACATCGTAAAAAAGCATTCAAAAACTAACTACAATGTGAAGCAAATATACAATTCTTCAGAGATAAATGTAATATATAAACATTTTGTACAGCAAAAATACATATATATACAGCAATTAGATACAAGAGAAAATAAAATTCAAGTAAAAATATATAAAAGACTTTTCAAAGAATTGTAAACATTTGGCTTGATATTTATTTTCCATCAATTCAAATTTCTGCTGCACTAAATCCTATACTTTGGTAGTAAAGCAATTAATGTAATAAAACTTGAAAATTTTCTAAAAATAATGACACCCGTCCATATTTTGAAAATAAAATTTGGCACATTCGTGGATATCTTCATCACCCAGGAGAGCCAGCTCAACCCTTTGGGCGTGGAACCTTTAACACTATGCCGTCCGGGGACATCACATAGATGTCCCGCTAAAACTATCAGGCAAATGCCTGCGACACCACGTTGGTGTCTAGCGAAAACTTTTTGATCTAATGATAACTAAAATGATCTGAACCAGACCTATTGGTACCAAAAAAAAAAAAAAAAAAAAAAAAAAAAAAAAATCCCTATTAAGCGTGCGGACGGCATAGTATTAATAGTCCTAGATTATGGATATCTAACATTGCTTCAATGCACATTTAATGAAGGTGACGCCATAGTATTAGAATAACATTAAAGTACTGACACTTCATCGTCACATACTTGTTGTTATTTCTTATGGCCCTTGCCATACACAAGCCCGCTGACAATAAAGCCGAACTTGTGCAGTAGCTTCTGAGGGTAAGGGCCCCAGAGCATCCGAGTACAGTAATATGACTTCTCACTCATATGAAGATGACACACACCTGCACAATCCCTTTTTACAAGGGGCAGGGGGTGGATCATTCACACACCACTCTGAAATAACGCAAGGTAAAGAAGAACCAAGGTGCGAACCCTGGACTTCTAGATCACGGAGAAGAGGCGTTACTCCTAGGCCAGGACGCAGTCACCGACGCCTGGAAAATTACATTGGAAAATAGTTGTTTCACAGGATTTTGTCGATACTTCTACATTCAGTGGTGGCGGGGTGGTCTGCTGTACACACGCAGGTTGTTTCACAGGTCCTCATAGATTTACTGTTAAATAATTCTACCTCTCATTGGAGCCACCGCTGAATTTAAAAGTTTAATTCCAAGAAAACAAAGTTTTTCTCACCCCCTTTTATATTCAGTACTAATTAGATGCTTCGAAATCTGGTAATAGACAATTCTTTATCAACTTTTAATTTTCTGAAAGAGTGCTCAGTACTCTCTCTCTAATGACTGAAATAATTAATTTAAAAATATATGAATTAATATGAAATACTCTTAAATCTACCTTTTATTTGTGCAATAACGGTATCAATTATACTGTTAAAAAATAGCATCTAAATTCCTCAATTGGGTTTAATTTGCTATTTAGGAATATAATCTTTTTCAGAAAAATGTTCTGAAATATTCAAATTACACTCTATCACTTTCGCTTCTTCTAAAAATGCCTTACATTTTGCATTTCAGTTTTAATTTTATTGACTAACATTAAATCAACCAAGAAAAATTGCTTTTGATCGAAATAATTTATCGATATTGATAAATTTGGACAATATTGGAACCCTACTATTAAACAGAAAATCAATGGCACTTCTGGTATTGAATCCTCCAGACTTTTGGCTTCGCGAATGGTATAGTAAAGTCTTTTAGGACATTACAAATTTGTTCAAACTGTGTATGCACTGTTTTTACAGAATCTGTTTTGGCTTCCCAACGAGTGTCGTATAACTGTTTAAGAGTAATATTTTTGTAGAATTTCCCCACTTTTTGTAGCTGCAGAAAATATGGTAATTTTCCGGTAATAAGGTCTGGTAATTTTTCCCCAGCTTAATGCCTATTTTCCTTGTTCTGAATTAATCTTTCGAATTTGACAACACTCTCTGCGAACATGTTGCAGCGAAGTTTTCTGGTTCCCATTTAGTTTTTCTGGAATATCTTTAATCTCTTCAAACCTGACTTTTTAAAAACCGGTTTAAAAATTTAATTTCAAGATCTTTTACCTTTGTTATATCTCAATAGTTTGTGGAAAAAAATATTTTCTGATCAAATAATTTTAAGTCCCATAATTTTAAGGTACACATATGTGTACCTCAGGTCTTAAGCAAGTTAAAGCATCCTCGACAAAAAAAAAAAAAAAAAAATTATTTTATTTTCCTGGTTATTTAATAGCTATGCTTTTCCTATTCTTAAGCCTTATAAATAAAAAAAAATACTAAATTTATTATATTAATATTCTATTAAACCTAATTTTGAATGAGATTTAATTTTTTAAAAAAATATTACATAAGTAAATACTGCATTTTGAGCACTTGACTCTTCTAGATTTACATCCTGAATACCTGCATTTGGATTCATACTTATCGTCCATGTAATGTTGTAGATGGCTCGACATATCTATCTTATTTCTTTTTAATTGGGAAGGGACAATTTTTCTTGCTCTTTTAGAGGTATTTTCACCAGATGGTGGTAATGAAATCTCCAATGGTCTTTTAGTTGCATTTCCCTCATTTGATGACCCTTCTTCTATTAATTTGTTTTCATTCAAATATGATATTTTACTTGTTCTTTGTTTCCTTTCTTGCTGATGATGAGAATTCCCTCATATTTCAACAGGGACAGAATTATATGAATTCGAAATTGCATTAAGGTCATAACATTTTCGACTTCATTCCTAATAGTTCTGCATCAGTCCTTTCTCTTTCGCACAAGTTAATATCTTGTTGGACCGTCCTTGCTCATTATGATCTCTCATAATCTATTTGGCATGGATTGGATCAATTTTTTGCAAAATGACCCATCGATTTTGGCCCACTCTGTACCAAATGTTTTCTTAAATTCTGCTTGTTAGAAATTTGATATTCATACAGTTTTTCCTGCAAATAATCTCACATATGCTCAAATGGAATTAAAGTTTGGACTTTGTTCAAGAGTCTTACTGAAACTAGGACAGTGGTAGAGGACCCATAACTTGTAAATATCAGCATACTTTATAAATATGTTTCGGGTCATTATCTTGGCCTATCTTAAAATATCTTGAGATTCTCAGCCTCCTTGCATTCTGCTTTATATTTAGTTTGAGAATGTCATGATAGACATATTTATTCATTGTATCATCAATAAAATGCAAGTTCCAGTGCTTACCATACAACCCCAAACTATTTGCTTGCTATCTCCATATTTGATAGTAGGTCGTACATTTTTGACATGCATTACTGTATTTGGTTTCCACTAAACATTTTGCTTGCCAACCGATCAGAAAATGTTATATTTTCTTTTATATAAAAAGGTTACTTTTTTTTGTTCAAAATTCTTTTTGCTGCTTTACATACATATTAGCAAATGCCAGTTTACCTTGTCGATTTTCTTCGCTGAAGCAGGGCTTCCTTTGAAGTGCTCTGCTATGATATTTATGTCTTTTAAAAATATTTTTAACAGTTTCAGGATTTACAGATTTCCCGAACTAGATTTTGCCTTTCAGAGTCAATTTTACTGCACTAGTTTTTGGATTAAAGTGAATTTGTTTTGAAAATCCACTTCTCTTCATGTTTATTAAATGCCCTTGTATGCCCTCCTCTTTTCTTGTTTTCAATACCATTTGCTTTCTTGAACCATTTAATAATGTCAAAAACAGTAGACTTACTCAATTTCAAGATATGTCCCATACAGCGAACTGATTTTCCACTTTTCCAACGACTTATTACAAGATCAACCGATATATTCTTTGTTTCTCACCATTTTTTCTATAAGAAATCTTATCAGTTGAAATTTTTATGTTTAAAATTATACTCTAAAAAAGTGTTAGAAAATTCAATTCTATTGATGTTCTATATGTTTGTTAAATTTCTCATTTCAAAAGTGTGCCAATACTTTTTTTACTCCTATTTGCCTTTGAATTATATTTGAAAAGCTAGATCAAATTATAATTTTTAAAAACCAATAAAGTTTTCCTTACATATTGTACACCAAATGCTAAAATATTTCTTGATTCCTTTTGTTTTTATTTTAATGTTATAAATAGTTTTATAAATAGCGTTGTAGTTATTTATGCCAAGTGTCCCCATGCCTTTTTGAGTGACTGTATTGTAAATTGTTTTTGGATATTGCAACGTTTATATTGCTTATTTTCTGCATATAAAAAAAGATGGGGGAATTCTACAAAAGCATTTAAACGTTATTCTTAAGCCATTATGCGATACTAGTTGGGAAGTCAAAATAGATTCGGTTAAAACAATGTATATATAGTTTGAAAAAACTTGTAATACCTTAAAATAATTTATTGGTGCAAATAACAGTAATGCAGAGGTATCCAAAGCTAAAAGTCTATCAGATTCAATATAAGAAATGACATTTATTTTCTGTTTAATAGTAGGGTTACAATATTGTCGAAAATTAGTCCTATCAATAAACTATTTCAAGCAAAAATAGTTGTTCTCGACTGAGCTTTTAATTTAGTCAATAAAATTAAAACTGAAATCCAAAATTTAAGGCAAAATGTAACTCATTTTCAGACGAAGCAAAAGTGACGGCACGTGATTTGAATAGTTCAGAACATTTTCCGATACAGCAGACGATGAAATTATAGAAAGCCCGATTCTGGAATTTAGATGTTATTTTTATAAAATCTGTAACAGATACTATTATTGTACAGATTGAAAATAGATTTAACAGTATTTCCAATTAATCGCTGATATAAAAAGTTTAGAAAAATATGAATTAGAAAAATGTTCCAAAACTTTGTAAAGTTTTATAACAAAAATGTAGATGAAAACCTAATCCAAGAAATTGTTTTGCTACGGGATTTGATTTTGAATGAAAGGTATGTAAATAACGCTTAACACATATTGGAATATATACTAATTAATAATTAAAATAATTTATTTCTAAATGTATTAACTCTGTTAAAACCTTTCTTTACTTTCCAGTTATTATAATAAATGCTGAGTGCTCTTTGCTGAAAGAGCACTCAGCGTCAGTGCAAATTAAAATTAATAAAGAATTGTCTTCGGTCAAGCATGGTGCATAACACTTAAATGCACTTGCTATACTAAGCGTGGAAAAAGAAATTGCAAAAAATTGTAATTTTCCTGAAGTAATTAATAGCAAAAACAAAATCACACATTAAATAAACTCACAAATAATAAACTTATGTGCTCGTGTTTGTAATTTTTTTTATTTACTTTGCAAAAAAATTAAGGGCCCAAAATGTTTTTTTGCACCCGGACCTCTTCATAGAGAAGGTCGGCTCTGAATAGAAGGGTTAATTAATCCTACATAATTGACTATATGGTAACTACCACGAAAATAGGTCACAAGGCGTTGTGAGGTCAAACATCTTGTGACCAAATGCAAGAAGCCCAAATTAACTTGATGACATATTCATCATCAAGAATATTCGTAATCTACTCCCTTACAATTCCTCTAGTTGAGAGAGAACTCACGGAAGCAAATAGTTCGACTTTGGTTTCCTGCAGAAGCAAAAACATTATAAAGCTGCTTTGTTCTTGTTTTTACTAATGGCACTTGTCATAGACAACCCGCTAAAGAAGGAGCGATTTAAGCCGAGTTTGTTCAATAGCTTTTGAGGGCAAAGGCCCCTGAGCACCCGAGGACAGAAATCTGACTTCTAATTGATATGAAGATAACACTCACACACTCGCTTGCAGAACCTCTTTTTACAGGGGATTTCTTTCACACACTGCTCTGAAAGAACACAGGGTAAAGAATAACCAAGCCCGAAGATGCACGTGAAGAATTCAGTGCGATCAACAATTTAGTTTAAATACAGATTTAAATTCCTGTAATTGTGTGCATATGTTTGACTCATTATTTCACTGCAAGGAGTATAAAATCCTTTCATTTAATTTATTTAAATAACATTGTCATTGTTATATGCTCTTGTTGTTATATTTCAAATACAAACTGAATGTAGCTTCGTTTAACGCTTCAAAAAAGAACGCAATTATAACTAAATCAAACCAAACATGACTGAAAAAAAAAGCTGATTTGATAATAATAATAAATGGCCGTTTTCAGCAAGAAGAATGAGTTTTTTCGATAAAATTCTGAAAAACATTTCAATAGGAAAACCCTACTTTTTCAGTCTTATAACAGCTTTTCTATACGCTACTAAAAATTAGTATAAATGAACACCATTTTTGTTTATTCTTTCATACAAAAGGCCGCGCTGGTCTGGTGGTAAGGTTTCGGCTCGTGAGCCGTAGGGTTTCAGGTTCGAGACTCGATTCGACAAGAACTGTCGTGTGAGGGGGTCTGTTGCATATTAAATCCGTCAGGGTCTAACGTCCTCCCACTGGTGTAGTGCGCAGAGGGGGAGTACCAGCTCAGTTGTTGTCCTCGTCATCTGACAGCTGTTCAAAATTACGAGGTCCGTACAAAAATAGCCCTAGTGTTGCTTTACAACGGGACGTTAATAAATAACTAAACTAAAACTTTCATATTGATTTATTAATCTTCTCTCCTAGAATATAATAACTTTGACTTTTCCTACGCTTCTTGTAAAGTTTGCAGGAAAAAAGTTAGCGTTATATGAAAATATTCTTACATGAATTATTAAAATGACTCCAGAAACGAAATGTCTGATATTCAAGATGGATCGAAGATCAGTATGAGGTAAACTTGTAATACATAGCTTCATAAATACTTAGACATTCAAGTAAATCTTGTCCTCCCGCTGGTGTGGAGAGGGGGGGTGCCAGCTCATTAGTCGTCCTCGCCATCTGACCGTGGTTCAAAATTACGAGGTCCATCCCAAAATAGCCCTAGTGTTGTTTTAAACGGGACGTTAATGTAACTAAACTAAATTTAAGTAAAGCTCTTAATTACGAAAACCAACAAATATAAATTTTCATTAATAAGATTGTTTTACTTTTATTGATAAGATTACTTTGAAATATAATCGTTTTTAAAGAATGATCCAAAATCTGTGAATCTCTTCTGTCACAGCAAATAAAAACTATATTATATTAAAACTCTGAAAATATCTTACACAAGATTCCGTCGATTCCTTACATCTCTGTTGCTGTTGTTTTATAGCACTTTAAAAGCCCGCTGACAGTTTAAGCCGAGTGAGCTTCTCCTATTTTTTCAGTAGCGCCAGCTTTTTTCAGTACGACTCAGCTGCTTCATACGTCTCATTCTCTTGCACAACCCATTTTCGCAGGGGGGGGGGGATATTCACACGCAAAACAAGAACAACCATGCACCAACCAGGACTCGAACGCGGAAAGCTCAAATCACGGGGAAGACGCGATACTCCTATGCCAGGACGCCGGCTTGCATTTTTGTAAAATGTAAATACAAATAGATTATTGTTTCACACCTTCACAAGCTAATAAAACATAATGGCGTGGGTATAATGGAGTGAATGCAAATGACATTGGAGCTATCAAATTTAACTACTAGTTTGCCCATAAAGAAAAACTACCCAAAGAATTTATGCAACTCCTTTTCTTCGGCTAAGCACTAACAGTTTTGCAACGCTACTGGATTATACACAACTTGCTGGCGTCCTTGAGCATTCACACACCCGCCGTCGTTGTGTTTCAAAAGTAAAGACATACGAGAGAAGGTTTTACTGCAAACTCTGCAGTTATACTTTTTAATATCAGAGTGGGTTTGTAAGTGAGCTCGAAGATTTGATCGATCAGCAAACGCACGACTGCAGTGTGGGCATGCAAAAGGTTTTTCTCCAGTGTGAGTTCTTATATGCCCTTGTAACAACCATGGTCTCGAGAAAGCTTTGCCGCATAGACTGCATTTACAAGGCAAAGTATGAGTTCTAATGTGCATCTTTAGTGCTCCCAGTGACACATAGACTTTTTCACAGTGCTTGCAGCTAAAAGCCTTTTTTGTTTGAGTGTTGCAATGAAACTGCTTGTGTCTAGAAAGCCCACTGAATGTCGCATAACTCTTTTTACAATCTGCGCATTCATATCTATGTGCTTGAGAAGATGTTGGACTGCCTGTGGAACTGCTGACAACAGAACTGTACTTACTTACAGATTCGGGACTGGATTCACCCCCATCGGATCTTGAAATTGGGGACATTGACTCTTCTTTTTGTGCCCAAGAAGAATACTTCAGTGAGTTGGAATCTAAAGGTACGTCCACACTGCTTAAAGGTGGAGGTGATTTTTCGTAATAGGAAGGTTCCGATGTGATGCAAGGTGGCAACTGAATTCTGGTTTGAGGAATAGTTATCAATGGGGGAGAAACCAAAGCTGTACCACCTAAGTACGGTCCAGAAGGGAGACAAAACTCAGAAGCAGGTTGGGGAAAAGAAAGAAGGGGTAGAAAAGGTCGAGGAAATACAGGTCTTGGCCATGGTGTGGCAGAACGGAAACTTTCTAATGTCGTACCAACAGGTTTCTGCAGGTGACTAGATGTTTTGTACGATACGCAATTCAAAGAAAAAGGAGTATAAGAAGAAGAGGTCACGATTTTTGGAGAAAATTCTATGACACCGGGTGGAGATGGCACTTCTGTAGATGCCTTCCTTTCATGTACGGGCTCATCAATCTTCTTCGGTTTTACACTCAAATCATAAGGTCCTTTGGAATCTGTAAGAAAATTCGAACCTTAGATTTATGTTGAAGTACGTTTGCATAAGCACTTGATACAAGATCAATGAAGACATTTATCCGCTTGTTTGTTTTCTCTCTCTAATATTTTACAACACATGATTGATATAAGCAAGTAATTTCAAGCATTCCAACTTCATGTTGTTTCGGAACGGAATATAATTTTATTCATAAATATAACATACGATGATTTTTTTTCGTATATAATATTAATGTCTTCCGCTAATCTTTTTAGTTAACTATTGTAAAAAATTTGATTTGGAACGTCGTTTATAATTTTTACAAATACCTTCAAATTATTGCAATTCAGAAATGAACATTCCAACCACCTCCCATGGGTTTTCTTTTGGAAAAATTTTGCGCTTTGTAATTCTATAAAAGTGTTGTTAAAAGCTTGAAGAAGATTAAATGGTGAGACGAATATGAAAATGAATGAGAGGGAAATTATTTAAAAGAGAAAAAAGCACATTTGAAAAAGAAAATTTTAAAATAAACGATTTATCCTGCCGCCTGACTCAGTTAATCAAGTGGATCGTTCATTTAACTATTTTATTTAAATTGAAAAAAAAATAATTCGAATCAATTTCAATAAATGACTGGAGGCAGAAAAAAATGAACTATTCAAATATATAAAAATCTAATATTCAGGATTTTAAATATTCTAGTTTCTTGGCTAAATGTCCAAGAAATATTATCATTACTGAAAAACTATTTAAATGCTATAACTATACCAAGGTTATTCCAACGAATTTGCAAATAAAAATATATCCCTAACAATCAAGTATAATTTTACACAATAAATCTACAATCTAAAATTCAAATACACAATGGGAAGAACAGGGAATTACTTTTCAAATCAACCCATCGGAGAAAAATAATTTTGATATTTTACTAGTAAAATAAGTGTTTCTACTCCATTTTTAGTATCAATAATTATTAATTCTATTGGCATTGAATGCGAAAAATTTTTGAAATTATGTAATTTCTCAACTGAGTTTGACTTTTGTTTGCCAAATGTTGATATAACTATTAAAATTTGACTCATCGGTTCATCCAGCTGTATTTATGAGTTACACTGTCTACCCATTACATTAGCAAGTCGTTAATTATAATTACAAACTTATAAATGAGTAAGATTTTTTAAAAATAAATTACATATTTCTGTTCTTTGCTTTCAGTTTTTGAGCTAATAAACTAATTCATTTTTAATGAGAATTTGCATTGAACTTTTCGTATCATATATCAAGTTTAAATGTGATAAGTAGGATTCCGTATATTTTTACTTGAATTTAAAAGAAAAATAGATTTTATTGAAAAAAAATTAATTCAATTTACTGTTCACTTCAAGTTAAAACGAAAATTAAATATTTTAACTGGAAAATAACGAAATGGCAACCATAAAATTGATGTACTGCAAAAATAACTAAATCAAGTTCTCTCAAACAGGTTTTAACTCATAACTATAGAATATGTATATATGAGACTGATTTATTTTCTTGCTGACCTTTCAACATCAAACTACTTTTAATGGCTATTAATACATTATCTATGATATATGAATTAGATGTAATCTCTAGAAAAGGCAAATAGCAATTGTTTTTATTCGAGATAATTTATATGCCAAAAAATCAAGATGAACCGATTTTGCTGACACCAATTAACAAGTCCAAATTATTAAAACTGATATGCAAATAACAAATATTCAAGGAAGATGTGATTTCTCGTCAGCGATGAATATGTTGATATACAACGCTTGCGAAAGAAGGATTATGTTGAATGCAAGCGATGAATATGTTGATATGCAAAGCTAGCGCTGCTACAAAAGATTAAATTCTTTTGCAGTAATAAAAGTGTAGTCAATTTATATGCATTATAATGTAGCTCGTGGAATAGTATAGACGTGACTGTTACATAACCAGCTTAAAACAGATAGTTGATTTGTGAAATCTTGATTAAAATGTCTCGATTTATCTAATCAGCAAAATCAGACATATGATTGTAAAGATATCTTATTTAAAAAAAAATGAGAAGGGTAAAGAAGCAAACTGTTGGCGAACGAAAGTTTTTTTTCCTCAGTACTAATACATCTTTCGAAATATTCAGAACAGCTCTGTTCCCTGTTAATTTATCATCTTACACTATACATTCGCGATAAAGTGTCACACCTGCCACAGAAAGATAAGAAAAACTATGAAAGTTGCACTCGAAAGGAGTTTATTCGCCAGTATTTGCTTTTACTGACACTACAATCTATACTCGCGACAAAAAAACATCTCTGCAACATATGTCACCCAAGCGGCGAACTATGACGTCACTAGTAGCCTTTATTTGTAATTTTTTTAAAAAACTTTGCCGTGTTTTATTATTAGTGAATTTGAAGTGACAGGAGAAATTGATCATTAGAAAAATTGCTGACGATACCGAAAATAGATTAATTTTCAATTTCGAATATAAGTACTTGGATATCTTTAGCTGTTTCCTGAGATTTTTTTTTAATGTATATTAAACTTTTTTTTTCTTGAGGAAAGAATTCTGAATTCTTCATTCGCTTCTGTGAATTTTATGTCTACAAAATTTGCAGTAATTAAAAATTCTGCATTCTCTATACTAACTATTTTATTTTATTCATTTATTTATTGAATAGTCTCTCCACAATTGGAAACAACATATATATTTTTTGTTTTATTACTCTACATGTATATTATTTATTTTGGTGAAAATTACTTACACAAGATTACAAGATTACAAGAAAAGAAAAATTTTTTTCTCTTAACAAAGCAAATGAGATATTGGCTAATATTTCGGTTTAGCGATCTTCGTATAATAAAAGAAATTGTATCAGTTTTGATTGATATTTGTAGAAATCGTTGTCACGTTTATTTTTTGGGCCTAATTGCTCGAAATCGCATTTCGTAAACCGATACAATTTGAATTTGGCTTTGCTTAACAAATCAGAATTCATATTGAATATTGTTGCAAAGGAATTCTTTAAGCATGAATGTTAATGCTAATATAAACCTGCATGCCGATATAAATTACAAATCATTACGCTTTAAAGAGTAGATTAATTCTGGACAAGAAAATTGTGCGTTATTTTACACACATCACTTAACAGAAGTCAAACAGTTACTTTCCATAAGTCTACTCTAGTGACCATATAAAAAGACTTAAGACTTGTCAAAACAAAATTTGAGTGCTGAAAATTTTAGTGAGATTAATTTTGCTATACATCAAAACATACAGGGTGTCCCAAAATGCCATTAATAAATTTTAAGGGTATGTTAGACTTGAGGAAACATAACATTTTTATAAAATAACATGAGGTCACAAACCAAAGACTAGTGTTAAATTGGTGCATATCACTATATATGTCGGATAAAGTATGCAATATTTGTAGTATATCGGATGAAGTGTATAAATTTAATGAAAAAGGAATTTACAATAGCATCATTAGTTGCCGTTCGCAACATGATAGAACAATGGCAAGTAGATAAAGAAGTATTCGCAACTAATCTTTGGAGTATTTAAAGCAAGTTTTCAAAGGACTTGTTGCCCCCAGTTACACTATCTTTGCATGTTTTTGCAATTGTGTCGTAGCTCTATTTTCATCAAACATGCTAACTATTAAACCTATGTCGTACATTTTATCTGCGTATATCCTTTTTTTTTAATTCATTGATAAAAAAACTCTGCAGCGTTTTGATACTCTAGGTTCTGTTGCAGAAATGATTTATTTTGATAAACCTAACTATAAAGTTTGTAAATGTTCTTTTCGGGGAAATCCTGATTAAATTTACTGATTAGTACATTTTCAGTAGTTAATGTAGGTGGAAATTAATTTCGACATTTCATTCCTCTTTAAGAAACAAATACCGAATATATTTATATTTTTCAACATCATTTCAAAATTTCATGTAACTCTTCAGAGATTACAGTAGTTTAATGTTGAAAACGGGCTAATTGCACGTTATCGCAATTAATAAGGATTGCTGTGGAAGTTTTAAATAATATCTTCATCTTTGATGAGGAGATGAATAAAATATAGAATTTACTCATATTTATAAGTAAATAAATATTAATCAATATTTTACCAAATATGATAATAAGGTACAATGCAAAAAATGGACATAAATTTCAAATGTTCAGCGATGTATCACAACTTACTTATCGTTTTCAACTTTAGTTGAAAGCGATAAATTTACTGAATATAACAAAAACAATATAAAATACAAACAACAATACAAAAACAATATTCATATGAGATAAAACATACAAATTCAAAATTCGATAATAAGATTAATAAAACGGAGAAATGAAAAACGTTTAAGCAAAAATAAAATCATATTAAGTAAAATATTTGTGACACGTTAAAATTTTAAAATAAAAAGAATTCCACTCTTTTGCAATTAAAACTGACCGACTTATGAAGCTTTGAGTAGCACTATTTTACTATCTTAGAACCGTTTCAATGACTATTTCGAAGATGAATAACAAATCAACGCTCTTGTTTGAGATCGCAGTTAATTTAAAAATATTCACAACTCGGTCAATTTTAGTCTTAGAATACGAAGTTATGTTTAAAATTTTGGATAGTCATAAATATTCTACTAAATATGATTTGTAGAATCAAAGGTATAAGAAAGTTTAAATTTTGTAATTTTTTCGCAGCGTATTTAATCATTCAAACTTAATAAAATACCATTACTTACATAATTTAAAACATAGCATTTTTTCAAATGGAACTAACTATATGAATATCTCAAACTATTTAGAAATTCGCCATTTAGTAATGATTAGAGTTGATATCTTGTGCACATTACATATACTCATTAATGAACACTATATCATTATACACGAGAATCACTATATTAAACATAAATTTAATTTTAATGAAATCATTTGCAAATTTCTTATTGTTTTAAATACAATGCAGTAAGTATTTTTTACAATATGTTGAAAAATAGATTTGATTGTGTTGCGTTAGATATACGACTCAGCTAATCAACATTGAAAATCAATCACCTTTAATTTTCTTTCAATCAATTTCCTTTCTTTTGCATTGATTGACCAGATATTAACTATATATGACAGCTATATCAAGTAAATGATGAAATATATTTATCATCGAAAATCAATCACTTTTAATTTCCTTTCTTTTGCATCGATTAACCAGATGTTAACTATTTATAACAGCTATATCAAGTAAATGATGAAGTATATTTATCATCGAAAATCAATCACATTTAATTTCCATTCTTTTGCATCGATTAACCAGATGTTAACTATTTATGACAGCTATATCAAATAAATGATGAAGTATATTTATCATCGAAAATCAATCACCTTTAATTTCCATTCTTTTGCATCGATTGACCAGATGTTAACTATTTATAACAGCTATATCAAATAAATGATGAAGTATATTTATCATCGAAAATCAATCACCTTTAATTTCCTTTCTTTTGCATCGATTGACCAGATGTTAACTATATATGACAGCTATATCAAGTAAATGATGAAGTATATATATCATCGAAAATCAATCACCTTTAATTTCCATTCTTTTGCATCGATTAACCAGATGTTAACTATTTATGACAGCTATATCAAATAAATGATGAAGTAATCTCGAAACATCTGAGATTTCATTTTTATTTTATACTTGAATTTTTATGCAACAAATTGGCTTGTATAACGAACGCATAAGTATGCAACAAGTTGGATAGTAAGTCGAATAACGTACGTAGATTACCTCACTCACTTCATTCACTCTCATTTCAAGCCTTTCATTAGTTTTCTTCTTTGAAGCATTTGTTCAAACTTAAAGAGATGCACTTTCTCTTGATGGTTCCAAGGAAATACATATCCATTTTTACAAAGCCGTAAAGAATGTATAATAATTATTAAAATCCGGATAGAATTGAATGTTCTTAGAATGTCACAAGCTAATCAAATGACGATGTTATTTTTTCCGAAATTAGATTTCTCAAGAAAATGATATCTATACATATTATAAAATGAAGTCTCCTGAAAGCGTATGTATGTTTGAACCACAAAAACTCGAGAAATAAATAATGGATATTGTAGATATTTATACCATTTTGTAGGACATTTATTGGGAAAGGTTTTAGCACATTAGAGTCATATCAAAATAAAAATAAAAGAGTTTTATAATTGCTATTTGAATTATTCCGCGCATGCGTGAAAATCTCAAACTGCGCATGTGCAAATAGCAAGAGCTGTAGCATGCATAGGCGATACATTTCTTTGTTTACCTCTGTCTGGAATAGGACATAGGCTACTATTTGTTCTAGTTAAATTTTTATTAATTATAAACTAACTTTCCCGCCAAAAATATTTTCATTTCTCCCCGCCAAATGAGTAAGGCTTCAGTCTTATTTTTCCCACGTTAATGAGATTAGGCTTAACGTTTTTCGACCAATTATTTCAAACGATTCTGTTTATTTTCTTAGTGTTTGATGCATTTAAAATTAAACATTGTTAATTAATCGATCTTTCGGATTCATTCTGAAATACTTTTAAATTAAAATAAAACATAATAAAGGAAATTAAAAATTTCTAATTTGCATGGCGTTACCCCAACTTGCATAGAAAATTCACGCACGCGCAGTTTTTTTATATTGTTGACAACTGTATTTTAATTAAAAGCATTTTTTATTTTAATTAAAAGTTTAAAAATTATCTGTATTATACTGTTTTAGCTATCTCAATCGATACATAAAACAGACTTGATTTTTAAAAAATACGGACCTGATTTGAATCTTCTGCTAGCCAAACTCTGCAAGGACCGCAATTTAGCTCTGGCTGTAGCTTCCTCGGGCATTGCTGCAACTTTGCTTAACGATGGCCGGACTGCACATTCTGTTTTCAAATTGCCGCTTAATCTTGCAAGCGAAGATACCCCAACATGCAACATCACCAAAAACAGCGGGCAGGGAGTCCTTTTGCAGCAGTGCTAGTTAATATTATGGGACGAGTGCACAATGTCGCACAAGCATGCATTACAGGCATTAAACCGTAGCTTGCAGGACATCCGCGGCAACCAGGCGATGATGGGCGGCGTTGTCGTTTTGCTCACAATGACATGTTTGCAATTTTAGTGAGCACATGCGGACTATCAAACCCCCTCTAGCTGTGGGATAAATACAAGGACGCTTTATCAGAAGATATCGTGCATAGGTTGGATGGCACACACAATGACCTAATCATTGACGGAGCTTAGATACTGAATGAGGCGCAAGATGCCTAGATCAGTTCTCATACATCAAAATTTCCATGCGAACGAAGTCGCGGGTAATAGCTAGTTTAGTATAAATTTCTTTTTCATATATATTTCAAAATTTGATCAAATGTGCTTTGTTCACTTGTTAATATTCTACTAAGGTAGATTATTACCATGAGTTTTCAAGTTTTCCTTCGTGAAAGTTAATCGCGCTTCATTTTGCGCATCGGTTAGTCTACATTTCCGCATTTTCAAATCACTAGTCATACTCCACAATTTATTGTTTGATTTAAGCACGCTTTACAATGCTTATTTGTTTAATTCCGTCGTATGATTGTATCATAAGCAATATTTATCAATCATCTCGTTATTTTTTGCGTCAGTTCAGGCCAGATACTCAATCATTCAACAACGTTTAAACACCAGCATTCTTAATTAATAGCGATGTATTAATTTAAAACGTTGAAACATAGAAAAGCAAATTCCAATTGCTATTCTACTAAACAGGGAGAGAAAGAAGTTCCCAGATGATAACCAGGTTTTTATTATTTTTTTTTTATAAGCGTACATAAAGTGGTTTTCAATATCTTAAAAATATTTTATTCACTTCCTGACGAAATGACGGAAGTAACTGGAATGTTTCAGCTTTAGAAGATCCAATAAATTTGACCTTTTAGATAAGAATAAAAATATTTACCTGATTACCTGAAGAGTTATTCCAAAAAATTTTACTATTGCATCCTAGTTTGAATGACCTTGATGCTATGATAGCTCAGGCAAAAAGTTGAATGGCTCCCCATATCACCCACCTCCATATCATACTGTCTAAAATCCCCATTCAGGCTTTCTTCAATTTTGCTCATCGGGATTCGTCAACGAGAATCTACTAATTTTTCTTTCTTTCAAAATATGCCAAACTGTTTGAACTCGTTCAAATGGCTTTCTTCTAGGATAGTATGGTATTGAAGTTATCTATGTAGATTCTATGATAGACCTTGCCTTGAAGTGTGGAATCAAGATCATACTAAAAATGAAAAAGTTGCTTAGTTACATTTATTATATTTATTATTCACTAAGATTCTACTCCAATAAGCTTCGATTCATATATTCGTAACTGGTATTCATTGTCATATCCAAAATTTTGAAATCAAATTAGATGAACAAAACTAGGTAAAACTTAGGCGACAATAAATCTACTCTAAAGATGAATACTTTTTCTAATATTCGGAAGTTTTGAAAAAACAGCCATTGATCATATCAGTATCTAAAATCAGAAAAGTTTCCTAGTTTTCAATGAACTAGAAAAAAATATTTTCGAAAAAATTCGAATACTTTTCATTTTCAAATTATCATCGAAATTTCAAATATTCATCCTCCAAATACAGTTCTCTCTCATTCATCAAAGTCTAAATCACAGCATTTCTTGAAATTTACTTAATTCGGCTGAATTAACTGAGTCAGGCGACAGGATACATCGTTTATTTTTAAAATTTCTTTTTAAATGTGCTTTTCTCTCCTTTAAATAATTTCCCTCTCATTCATTTTCTTATTCGTCTCACCATTAAATCTTCTTCAAGCTTTTAACAGCACTTTTATAGAATTACAAAGCGCAAAATTTTCCAGAAGAAAACTCATGAGCGGTGATTGGAATGTTCATTTTTGAATTACAAAAAAATTGAAGGTATTTGTAAAAATTTGGCTCATCTTTTTAACCCTTTGATAGATGTACTCATGTATCATAAGCGTATCAAATGATCGCTCCTCAAAAGTAATAATCTGAAATTAAACCATACAACACATTAATTGGATTTAAAAGCACACATCATCTACAAACACCTCGAGTATTCTATTCTATAGATATTAACTTAATCAATAGAACAGCACATTCCTGAATCGGGAGGCATCATTTAATTAGACAGAAAACACAAAACAGTTAAGGGGTTAATATAAAATTTATATTTATACAGAGAGTAATTCCTCGTCTAAACGCTACACCCTATTTACTTTGCTTAGTTATATAATATTGTTACTTGTTAAAGTTGTATCATAAAATAAAAGCAGTACGGAAGCTGATTAATCTAGACTAAGAAATAGACTAAGACTAAGAATAAAATAAATATAGTAATAGGTAAAAATATGAATTGTTTAATATATAGAGTTCATTTATAGAACAAACAGAGATTGAACAAATAACTTAAAACATATTAAGAATCCTTTTCAGTGAAATAAATATTATAAAAAATATCCATTTTAATTTTCAAAAGAATACAAAATTGCATGAAAATAAAGCAATTTCAGGAGTATCACTGCAAAAAGCAGAGCTTTTAATAAGCTCTTTGGCTTTTAAGCGGTACAGATGCTGAATTTACATAAAGATTACATTTCAAGTAACTAGTATAAAATTATTTTATCTGATATCACGGTTTAGAACTTTTAAACAGCATTATTTTTTTCCGAGGATATGCTTTTAAAAGAATGATCATTTTCTTTGTTTGCGACCTGAAGAATTAGAGGAATATGTCCTGTAAATGGTCAGCGGCTGTATCAATGGTCCTGTAAACCTGTATCAATGGTCAGAGGCATATTTTCGACTAGACAGCTACATGGGATTTCTGGTCTTAGGAAGGGCCTAGTAAGGACCATAAAATATGTTATTAGCCTAGTTTTCAAAGAAATAAATTTGTATAAAAATAAATTTTATGAATATTTAAACTTTAAAATAAGTGTAAGTTTTGTCAAGTGTAATTGACCAGGTTCTCCTATCCGTTTCATTACATTCCCTTAGTTATTACATTATTTGTTAAAACATTGCGCCTGTTTAAATTTGTTGAGACGAAGAAATAACGATATTATCCATTTCATACTAAATAAAAATATAATATTTTCACAAAAATACTAAAATAAAAAATTGCCAGAAATAAGTCATTAACATATTAGTTGAATCTAAAATGTATTGAAATTTGAATCTTTTTTCTGCTTAGTAAAACAGAAGCCTCTTGATGTAGGCTGCCTTGAACGGCAAAATGCTTAAATACATCACTATCTACAATTACTACATAAAGTATTGTTACTATCATAAGAACATAACCATCGGACCGGGTGCTACTATCTCCTAATTCTTGTTGAGCTATCGTTCGCACGCTTGACCCGCTACTAGGTATAAAGTCTCCGAGCTCTACATAGCCAAACGAGGAATTACGGACTTGAAAACTCCGTTTTAAATTCGTAAACGCATTGCTTACTGACGGGCAATTCGTTTAATAAGAGTTCCCCTCCCCTCCTTTCTTTTCTTAATAGGCTATAAATATTAAATTATTCAAGTGGTAGTCATATGCAATCTTTCTTTTACTGAATATTCATATGGTACGAGTTATAATTATTGTTTTATTTAATTCTGGACAAATAAACCAAAGTAAAATTTACGATTACATCATTTTCATTCTTTCTACTGTCGTAAATTCAGATAATATTTTTTCTGAAGTCAAGGAATTAAAAACTTCACTTTTTTTTAACAACAATAACTATAGTTACTTACCACAAGAAGACCATTATATATATATATATGTAATGATATTTTAATTCTAATTTCAATTTAATTAATTTCCAAGATTTTATCTTAATTTAGCCCATAGTAACTTCGTTCTAAAATATTCTCTTATTTCGTGATCCAATTCCACTTTCGGTTTAATTAATCCCTTTGTAAAAATAATGCGCATTCAGTACTACGTATTAAATGAAAGTGATACTTTTACTCTTCAAAAGGTGTCAAAGGTCACACGTGTATTGAATTGGCGCCTGGCCAGAAATCCAATGTTATATAAGGCTAGATGTCATCTGTTTGGCCATTTTTTTTTTCTTCCTTTTCTTACTTCTGTGCGTGCCGCGCTGCGTTTTCTTGTATATAATCATGCCTGCCACTCGGAATAAAATAAAACGTAATTAAAAATACCAAGTCTCTTCACAGTTATGTTTCCATGACGCTGATTATTCTTATTTAGAAATATAATGGATAAACGTTAGAACAAATAAATATTTCATACAGCTTCGATTCTTTAGCTTTAAATATTCATCTTAATTTAAATAGCATTCGTACTTTAAAATTTGAAATAAATTGTACTCGGGTACATTCAGTAACATCAGGTACATCAGTAAAGATACATCCGTTTTTGCTTTCATTGAAACACTGACACTTTTGACAAACAATGTGAAATAAAATACCTTTTACAAGCATTCACGAAGACTTGTATATAAACATTTGAAAGAAAAGAAGTACCATATACTATTGAATCGTCCATTTTTCTTAGGAAAATTTTTGAAATAAAATTGTTACTTTTGCTTTAATATTTAAAATCTGAAATAAAATATTGCAAATGCTTTTGTTTTCAAATCCAAAATCATCCAGTCTTTTCAGTAAGCGTATTTAAACCTGTAAAGTTTAAATAAATCCTGGAAAAATCATTTCCAGAAATCACTCATCAGAAAAAAAATTATCATATAATGTTAATATGAAAAAACCATCCACTATCTACAGTAAATTAAAACAAATAATTAAATTAATCCTAACAAAACTTATACGTAAATCTTTAAATGAAAAAGAAGCCAAACTTTACCAGACTGGGATAAATCCTCAGAATCATTGCAAGATAATATCTTCAGGCTCTCTGCTTCTGCAACCTGTTTCATCTTCACGCCATTATCTTTACCATTGTTGTGTTTTTTTATGAGAAACGCACGTGGCATGACTCTAGCAGTAAATTTATAAGAAAAGCGCTATCTTTCGTATTTTCAACATTTCATTTTGTTTTCCTTTCGTTTAAAATCTTCATGATCAACGGAGCGATCTGAACACAGCCAAATGGTTGTCACATACAGAACTTCCAACTGCTATGCCGACCACGTGCGGAAGGCTTCCCGCACAAGTGAAGCGCTCTGAGTTTCCCCCTGAAGTTCCGACTCTTCCCTAGGCGAGCAAGCTCTAAATGATAGTCGAACCTAGAAAGCTGAATTTCTGCGCATCAAGTGAGTGACTTCTGGGAAGACCAATCGGGAGACCTGCTTGCATCTGGGTCCACCAATTGGTTGGTGCGTGCGAATTGTATCGGACCTCGTAGGGTGCATATTTCAATGGTGGTAGGTAAGGGGGGGACTAATATGAAGCTAAATAAATTCATATGAGAGGGGAAAGTAGAGAAGGGGGGATTTTTTTTTCTATGGTATAAGCAGTAAGATCTGACAAAGTTTTTTTTTAGCTACTTAGGAGGATTATTTTTTTTTTATTTGGGCTATTGGAACTCGTCATTTTTTTTATCAACCATGCAGGATAACGGATTAAGTAAGTAGCGAAGGAAAATAAAAATTACGAAAATTCAAGCAAATTAATCCTTTTTTTTTCTTTTCCTTTGTGAGTGTAGTGTTCTTTTATAAGTGTAGCAACAAAAAGAAATTTCTATACAAAATATGGGGTTAGAAGAAAAAATAGCTGAAGCATGAGGAGTTAAAAACAGTATAGTGAGGGAATTAAGAAGTCTTGTATATTAAAGAGAAAAAAGCTCAACATTCATTAAATATTAAAATATAACGTGAATGCGATAAAAATTTGGATTTACTTAGAATATTCATATTTTTCTTTCTTTCAGAATTATTGTTCTGACTTCCAAGCTTTTAATAATAATTATTACTATTATTATTTTCTGCTTTTTTAAAGCAATTTTTTATGTTCATATTTTCTAATGTTTTATGATACAGTGATGATTATGAATACATTTCATAATTCAGTACTAATTTCATAATTCAGTAATAATTTTTATGTAATCGTAATCAATTTATTTCTTGTTGTTGTGAGTTATGGCACTTCACAAGCCCTCTGACAGTCTCTTGTTTTTTCAGCAGCGCCAACTAGGGCCAAGAGTACGACTTTTAAAGGAAGGCACATTCACACACCACAGATAGAACACAGAAGAACAACGATGCCCGAACCGGGACGCCCAGATCATGGGGAAGACGCGCTCCCTCTATGCCAGGAAGTGACCTTTTATCTCTTAAGAAGAATATATGCAATAGATATTCTATTTTCTTCTTACCGATTTTCTAATTTCTTATAACATTTCTTACTTTCTTATCTTAAGAAATACGAAATGCTCAGCAACAGTTAAAATCTTCAGTCTTTTAACTTTTTTCCCTTCCTTTTTAGCGATTGCTTTAAGTCTGCTTTTAGGTATTGTTATATTACTTCTTTGAAACAACGGAAACAAAAATAACTAGTTCAATGTTAATATTTGTAATAAATTAATAATAATTGAAAAATATTACGCAGAAATGAAATTTATATCATAAAAATTGAAAATTATTAAATTTAATGACAGTTTAAAAATATTTATTATGAAATGATTTCTCCTGAAATTACAGTGAAAAAAGGAAAATTTTGATTAATTTCTAATTAATTCAAATATTTAATTAACTTTTAAACTTTAGAAAATCGACAGCACTCTTTCTCTCGTCTTAAATAATAAGTGCGCAAAAATTGATTGAATTCAATCCAGTTATTTAGGAGCAAATTCGAAAGCATACACATAGCTGCATAGCTGTAATAAATTTTATTTATATTAATTTGAAATCTAACAACATTCAAAAATGAGCACGGTGCAAATTTTAAAATGCATTGGTGTCTCTCACAAACAACATCAAGACTGAGAATGTTAAATGTAACATCTTATTTTTGCATCAGTGTTCTTGTATTTGTTCATTTTTTTAATCATGTCTTCGTATATCACCAATGGACTATATTCAATTCGTATATTATACAAATTGACCTAACAAAACGCAATATCCAATATCATAGTTAACCATAATAGTTTATATCGTTATACCATTTATATCGGATAATTCCTTTAGTTCCACTAACGTCCCATTTTTTAGCAAAACGAAGGTTTTTATGGGACGGACCTTACAATTTTGAAACCCTGTCAGATGATGAGGACGACACTTAGACTGCGACCCCTCTCCAGATTATCGTGCAGAAGATTGTTTTTCCCCGACTAATTTATAGTGTAACAGACTCGCTTGCATGACTGTTCTTAGGTTAGTTTCGAATTTGGAGTCCTCCATACTGAATCAGGACATTACTATTAAGCAGCATTCACACGAGGCCACCTATTGAGCGCAATGGAAGGCCACGCCTACCTCAGGAATATGACGTGTCCCAAACGGGACAATGGAAATGGTTGCCTCATCGGGATAAGTATTTATCATTGTGGTCACGTGATCTTCCTGAAGTAGGCGTGACCTTCCATTCTGCGCCATCGTTGGCCTCGTGTGAACGCTCCTTTAGATGACCATAGCTCTCATTTATGTCAAAGGCTGAAATTGAAAAATATATGTATGAGATTCTTGCACGTTATGTAGAATGATATTAGAAATAAAATTTGGAAGGGGGAAAAAATACTCCGATTTGTATAGCATTCTAAAAATTTAACATTATTCAAATATTTTGGCGCTTTACACGTAACTAATTTAAATTATGTTTTTTTTAGTGGGTATTTTTTCTGGAAAGAATACACTTAATATTCGAAATATTTGGATTATCGAATTATTTCTAAAACATTTACCTCTGAGATTCCCTCGGTTAATTCATTACAGTTACAGTGAGATGAGCGAATATAGAGGGTATTTTTTAATTTTATTTTAGATTAATGCCCCGCATTCCAGAAACACGAATATTATTTGGGTGAATAATGATCGGCTGGTGAACCGTGCTCATCCGAGCCTACCCCCTCTCTCCAAACTTCCACACCGTATTAGATGCATATATTGAAATTAATATATCCATCGAAAAATGTTATGTTCATCAGCTGTATAATCTGAAAGGCAGCAAAGTCATAAATGTTATTGTTTTTCTGCAAAAGTGATTTCATATTATTTATAAATTTACCAACTGATTCACTCCTGTAGAAGAAACTCTAAAGCTTTCAACTCAAGGCACGACATTTGTACCAGTACGCACCTTCACAGCCACGGGAAAGTCAGTTATAAAATTACAAACTTATTTAATTAATTATAAACGGCTCGTAACAGTTAATAATAATTATTAAATTTAAGAAAATCAGAGGAAGCTAGGAGGATGGATCCGTGTCTTGGGTTGTATGCAGTCTTGCTTTACTTGATTCTCTATTATTCTGACCCAGCTTCAAATTTTTTTTTTTTTTAATGTAGGATTATAACTATTAAAAACTGTACTTTTCTCCTCGTATTCTTGATTTACCTCCAGTAATGCTTTTTTTTATATGTTTGTCATTCTAGATCTGTTTTGTATTTTCACCTTGTATTTGTGTCATTCACCTATTTTTCACTTTATATAGTGGGATAGATATATGATTTCAGATATTGGTACATTGTTTGATTCTGCTATACGTCTATGTCTACTATATTACTATATTTGCTATGTATTTCATCCTTTGGACATTGTGATATGTTTTGAATGCTTATGTGTGTTACTGCTTTCTATATGTATTTTTCAACTTAATCTCCTGAACTCAGAATTGGTTTGTTAACAATTTAATTCAAACATTTTATTTTAATCAAATGAACTATAATGTATACCCATATTTACCACTTATATTCTGGCGATGACTGATAGCCTTTTAATAAATAAATAATGATCAAGGTCAAGGTCTTATACCCTTTCGTGTAGGGTGTTGTTGTAGGGTAGACCAAGATAAAGTATTAAAATTAAAAAAAAAATGCAATCATGACGCAAAAATCGTTTAATTGATAGAAATAAATAATTTAATTTTAAACTAGTTACTTTCTGGTGTTTTAAAGACTGCCTTTGTAGTCTTTGCACAGATAAAAATAAATACTAGTTTATGTAGGAAAACTTTAAAGAAAATGATTTAGCTTCTTAATCTATCCAATTCACTCTCTATCATTTTATAAGCTATTTTTTTAAAATCTTTATTATTATTACTTGAAGATAATTGGTGTACTAAAAGCTGCTAAGACTATCTATATCGTTATTTAAATAAATGCTATTATTATAAACTATATGTTTATTACAGGAAGAATACAACCTGTTTAGGCTTAAAATCAAAATGTCTCGTTCGTACTATTCCAGTTTCGTCGCCTTCTAATTTTTCACAATTCGTTAGAAAGTGTATGCCACTAATTTCAATGATTCATCGTTTTGACATTTTCTTAGATTTTGATTATCGAACTATTATGAATTTAAAATTTTGGATTTTAAAGGGCATGTAAAAAATCTTCCCTAATTTCTCGAAGATTTATATTTAAATAAGTGTATAAACTTATTTTTATGTCTTTTCTCGTCTCTTGTTTGGTATATAATTGTTTTCATTATCCCGACTCTAATTTTAATCACGCCAATTAAGCGAGCGAATTGAGGCTTAGCTGACAACAAGTTATAGGAACGCATACAAAAATAGGAAAATTATCCGCAGTAGTTCACTAGTAGTTTAAGACTAATCAACGAGATCGCCTTTAATATATAAATAAAGTAGCAATTTAAGAGTCATTTTTCTCCTTTCTTCCAAAATTAATAGGATTCATTAATTAATGATTAGCTTTATTTAGTTACATTAACGACCCGTTTTACCGTTACGTTAAGGCTATTTTGGGATACACGCATGCAGAATGCATGGAGAAGGAGTAAACCATCTCCCTTGCTAAGCGACAGAAAGATCTTTTTTGAAAATAAATTAGAACATTTGAAATAAATTCGATAAACGCTCATGAATTATTCCTCCACACAATACTGCTCATTATGACAACAGGTGGTGTGGCTACAACAGACTTGGCTATAGCGGACACATAAGATTTTAAGGTCAGAGCGGACACATTTTCTCCCCATCTTAGAAAAGATAAAGGGTGCAGATAAATAAGTAAATAAATACTTTTAAAAATCACAAATATAATTTAAAACAGTGTTTTAAGTGGCAAATCTATTTCACTTGAAATACTGTTTTTTTTTTTTTATACTTAAGTTTTCTGTTTTTGCACTCGATTATCAAATTGCAAGGATAAATACATTTTTGCCAATCAAATTTAATTATTTATATTATATTATCGTGCGAATGCATTTTACACATAGGGAAATGTAATAAAAATTAAAACTTTCAGAGAAATATTTAAAAATTAATCTGTATTTTAGAATCAAATAAATATTAGAACAAGTGCAATTGCCACAAAATTAATTTGTTTCGTTAATGTAAGTAAAAATAAATACTAGAAGTAAAATATATAAAACAGATACAAGTAAATAAAACAAAAATAAATACAAGTAAATAAATACTAACTAACCTTTATTATAAAGGCATAAATATCATTTACCATTGGATTTAGTCCAACTTAGTTAAAAAACTTAAAGATTTTAGACATTTTTCTAAATTGTTTGATATTTCGAATTCTTTTAGGATGTTTTCAATTCTTTCAACCAGTTTTACATATGTTTCTTTCCTTTTTATTCCAGGGTCGAGGGTATTCTTCTTTTAGTATTTTAACTAATAAGTGGACATTAGGCTGGTTTCCGCCAGAGATTACATTTAATTTGGAATTCCACCCTTCAAAGGAATTATTTGTCCTATGACGCTGTCCGTATACATTCCATACTTTAATGGGAATATTTGGATTGTCCATCCACTGCTCGACAAAATAATCAATGAATCTGGTAAGTTTGTCAATGCTAAAAGCTTTTCCCCATACAATGCTCTAAGCATCATCTATGTGTTCAATTGGCAAGTAAGCTAACGCAGAAATCATTCTACAGACATTTCTTATATCTTCGTTCTCTTTACTAGACCCATTTCTTGTATCTTACGCCACAAACACTGATTAAAATGAAAATTACAACTGGAAGTAGTCGAACTGGGAAATTCTAACATACAAATATTGATGGCTGCGGCTTCAAAATCCAATTTTATGATGTCCGGCTTCCACTTAGGGCACCAACGTTTCACTTCCTGAAACATTGCAATGTAAGTTGCTTGTCTCTTATCAAACAGAAATGTAAAAAACGCTGGATAAACGTTGGTCTCAGTTGCTATACTCCTTAAGTCGACGTGTATTGTATATATTTGAGCAAATTGTTTCGAACAACTTTTAAATGTTCCATCTATGAAAAAGATCTTTCCATTTTTCAAAAGGTACCAAGATTCTTCTCCTCCAAATACTAAAATCCTGTTACATTGGTTATTTTGAAAGTCTAAACGAAGAAAGTTTCTCCATTAAAAAGCATAAGTGTATCGTTTGCAAACTGAATGTCGTTGGTATTTTGGGGATTTGGGGTAGATCCCAAAGCCTTTCTCCTCTCCTTACATAAATCAGTCTTAGCATTGGAGTATGTCGGTATTTTAGTAACGAAATCATAACCTTCCTGATATAATTCTGAAAATTGTTCTTGAAATATCCGGGGAACGGGAACTGATGTTTCTTCTCAGACTTTTTTTCTGCAAGTCTCTAACTTCCTTTTAACTTCGATCTCAGCAACGTTGGGCACGCAGGAATGTTCAGTTTTCTTCAGTACTTCGTATTGAAAATTTGTCTTTACATTTCCTTTACAGCGATGTGTCTTTTCTTTTACCCAACTCATTCCTAATTTATTTTTAAGGTGTAAACGGCGTGGGTAATCATCTACAACTAAACATTTTTTTTTTTTTTTTTTTTTTTTTTTTGTAGAGAGTAATTTCATTGAAATGGCTATGGGTTCCATCACAGATTTTTTCGACGATATAAAACGACATACACACTTCATAAGGATCAAACATCTACTGAAAAAATGAGAAAGGCCTTCTCTCTCAAAAATATTGGCTTATCTCTAGAGCAGGTGCAAAGCTCAGAACTACACAATAGATAACATGTGATTGATTAGGGAAACAACATAATAGGCGCAAGAATGTCCGCTCTGCCCACCCAGCTCCTCTCACGTGTCCGCTGTAGTCACTGTCCACTCTGGCCACGTAACATGTAAAGCGACAGAAAGATCTTTTTTGAAAATAAATTAGAACATTTGAAATAAATTCGATAAACGCTCATGAATTATTCCTCCGCACAATACTGCGCATTATGACAACTATGCTATATCCGAAATTTTGTGATCTTATATATATACAAGTTTTTCAATTTCTTTCAAAGATATTTGAAAGCAAGAAAGACTAAAATTCTGCATTTAAAATATGGGGAAAATATCCGTTATTATTGTCCGCAAAGCTGTCTACAATCCTGTCAATCCCCAACTATTTAGGCTTTACCTACAGCGTCGAAACATACAACTTGTCTCCTAATGTATCACGATCCCCTTCCTAACAATGCCTTCGTATTCCCTTCTCTGAATCTTTTGAAAAGCTGTAAAAACCCTTGAAGCTCTAATGGTTTCACGACTGAGTTTTCCCTAGAATTCAGAGCACCTGATTTAGAATAGTAAAATTAATGGTTTACTCAACATGCCTCAGGTAGGTCGACCTCGTTGCCGCTTGTGATTATGGGGAGCAGCAACCTTAACGATATATAATAAAAATCTTTATAAAAATTTCGTTACTTAATACTTTGTTTGTCATGATCATTAATACGACTTAAGATTAAGGTATAGTTTAGTCACCACGTCTCAAAGTGTTCGCCAATTGTTAAAATTCCCGCCAAAAGATAGCGGCAAATAATCAAAATTTCTAATCAGAAATGTTCACTTTTCGTTTCACAAGAAAGGGGAAATTCTATCGATTGCTTCATCTGGCGAGTTACCGCTTTAAGAAAATTATACCGTACCTTTATTTGATTAGGAAATGCGACAAATGGATGGTTAAGCATAATTTACATTAAAATTCGGTTTATGTATAGTAATAAATTAAATTTAGGTTAAATTACATTGCATAAAGCCTTACTTTTAAAAAAGCCAAAATAAGTCTTTGAAAAATAAACTTTTTTAAAAAAAAATTTGTTGCGTTTTTCAAGGAAAAGAAGATTCATTTCTTACATTAATACATAACATATGATATCTCAGGGTAATACGATCAGTGTTGCTGAAACGGCCATTGATGATTTGAGCGCTATTTTTTTAGGTAAAAATTTTAAATAAATCTTTATTATTTTGAGAAAAAAAATGGCAAAAAGAGGCTATAGCAGTATTCCGAGCTCAATAATCCACATGTGAATGAGGAAATCTAGGTTCCCTTGCTTTCTAAAATCTTTTATATTTGAGCTTTTGTTTACCCTTTTTCTGTATAATCATTAGATTAAAGGAATATAACTTTTTACTGAGCCTGATAGGGTTTTTTTATTGTTTTTTAGTAATATAAGGTGAATTTTCTAAAAAGTTTGTGGCCGGCATGCTGTTATTCTTTCAAAATTCAAAAATTATTTTGTTGAAATTCTTATTCTACTTCATTTTTTATAACGGTTTCAAATTTTTGACTGTTTGAATTTTTGAAAACATTTTGGAAAGTTAATTCGTTGATTTTTTTTTTTTTTAATAATCCCACTTTTTTTACATTCGAGTATTTCTAATAAAAAATAAGTTATCCTCATGAAAGTAAAGAACTTCTTTTTTTTTAATTTCTTTTTTTTTTCTGCAAAAAAAATAAAATTCATTGTATTTATTGAGAAAAATAGGAAAATTGTAGAATTACCTTCATTCGCCTTATCACCTGAAAAAAAAAAGCGTTCTACGAATTTTTTAATTTGAATGTGAAAACACAAATTCTTTTAAAATATTAAAAAGAACAAACACTAATAATTGCATGCTATTTTTATATTTTGAAATTACCACAACCATCACAACTTTAGTTTGAAATAAGTATGGCCATATTACCCCCCAGTACTTGCTAACACTAATAACAGTATATTATTTTTAATTTTTAAAAA
Source organism: Argiope aurantia (assembly GCA_026543865.1). Classification (NCBI taxonomy): domain Eukaryota; kingdom Metazoa; phylum Arthropoda; class Arachnida; order Araneae; family Araneidae; genus Argiope; species Argiope aurantia. The sequence continues at coordinate 59,316 of JAPMOR010085262.1, forward strand.
TTATCACAACCATCACAACTTTAGTTTGAAATTAGAATGGTCATCACCCTATAGTACTTGTTATCACTAATAACAGCATGTTATTTTTAATTTTTTAAAGTTATCACTACCAACACAACTTTAGTTTGAAATTAGAACAGCTATATTGCCCTACACTACTTGTTAACACTAATAGCAGTATGTTATTTTTAATTTTTAAAAATTACTTCAACCATCATAACTTCAGTTTGAAATAATAATAAAAAATATGTATTTCTTACCATTGGCGTTTATGTGTGGTTTATTTTTAAAATGTTGCCTTAATGATAAATTTAGAAAATCAAAAATGTCCTGCAACAAATAATTTTGTGCATGTTTTTTTAACGTTATTAACATGATGCAAAAAAATTATAGTGCAAAAAGCCTTCCACCAGAGCGAATTCATATAATACATATATGACCTCTCAAATTCGTTTTGTGGAGTTAACCATATAATTTCGGCATGTGCAAATGAACAGCTGAGTATTTTACCTCATAGTCTGTTAATCCTCTCATTGAATGCTTTCCACCAGCTTATAAGTTACAATAGTTTTGTTAAATATTTAAACGATACTCGAGGTCGGTGAATGCATAAAGAATGTATCCCCCCCGCCGGTCGGCAAACTAGTAAACGTTATCTGCCAACCCTTTGCTCTCTACATGGCATGCTTTAAAATTTTTCTGCATTCTTTTCACAAAATGCCCGTTTCCGGAATGTTGTTGTTTAGACTCACAATGATTCAGATACTTTTCAGAGTTGCCCGTCACTGAAGGTTCAGTTCGAATATCTGACTGGCATATTCTCACTGTTATTTCAAAATGTCGTATTTTAAAACTACACGGTGCAAAACATACACGACATTTTGCTGAAACCGTTGGAACCATTGGCTACATGTAGCATTTTGTGACAACATACAACAGTCTGAGAGCAGATGACTTACTTTATACAACTATTTAACATAAATAAAATGTTTTGTCAGATTTGACGTGTAACATTTTTACTAACAATGACGATATAGATTCTTTTCTTCATTCGGCATTTTGCAGAGGATTATATTTTAGATTCGTGCTGCAGTAAAGGCTAAATAATTTGCTTTCTAATCTGATACTTCTTTTACGTTTTTAATTTTCGTCTACGATGAAAATTATTGTAATTTTTTAAAAAATTCAACTTGGCATTTTTCATAAAACTTCCCATTTTTGTCTTTGTTGAGCCCAAATAGAAAAAAGTAAATTTAGAATAATAATATTTGTCTTTATTATGTAAGTACGAACTTCATGACTCCAATATGTAACAAACTAGAAGCATAAGGTTTGGTATATAATCCTTACATTATATCCACTTTCTTATTGAGCTATCTAAGCTTCCTGAATTTAAAAATGAAACAATTTTTTTTTTTTAATTCCACAACTACTAAGTGCATATGTTACAGATCTTGCATGGTTTGGTAGCTATATTATACACGAGTATGAAGATTAATTATATATATATGCATTTGTATGAATTTGTATATTATAGATCCAACTTATTGCGGAATATTATTCAGTATGAGATTTATATATTCATACATTTTGGAAAAACAAAACAAAACTCACCCATCTTAAGGGGATTGGCACAAAATCCATTCTCCCTTCAATTACGGATTAGTTTCCAGTCGATTCATTTTATTCTGTTGATAGCAAAAAAAAAAAACTATTAATAGTACATTAACAAAATGCATAGATATAATAATATTATATTATTTATAGTGCTTAAAAAATTGATGGAATACAAATTTTGAATAGAATTTCCATAGAATTTTTCTAAGAAATTTGATTCCAAGTCATTAAAAGCTGCGAAAACTTTCAACTAAGTCATTGAATCACTGAAAACTTTCAATGACTAAATCATGAGTCATTGAAAGTTTTATTGGATAACGAAATTTTTGGATTCATTGTCCTATAAAATATTTTATAACTGGATTAGTTATTTAATTATCAATGAATAGTTTAAATATAATTTACGACAACCGATTAAATAGATTTGATGTCTTAAGTATTGTGATGTCATGAAAATACAGCCGAGTGAATAGGCTAAATTTGTCTTTTAAATTTGTTTATTTATAACATCACAGTCAGACAAAACACATAACATAAAAAACATTCGCAACATATAAACAATAGAAAATTCATACATTACAATATTTGTAAATCCATTCCCACGACCATTATCTTAATCCACAAGATAGAACACCATCATCAGGCATCAATGCCTTCTCAACACAACATCACATAGCACAACACCATGCTGACTCTCACCGAAAAAAATCTCCGTCTGCCAAACGTACTACCGGTGTGATGTCATCACATTTTTGATCTACATCAATACGATGCTGCCATCTATCTTCTGGCAATTTTCCGGTCAAATTCTTTACAGTATCTAATGAGTGAGACATTTTAATTGTTCGAAATTCTGGCAAACTTATTTATTTCAAATAGAATAGACTTCTTGGACTTTTTACCTTCATATACAGACTACAGTGAAATGTTAAGGTCTCAGCCTCAGGACCAGAAAGTTTCAAGTTCGAAGCCTGTTTCCTCAAACAGTCTGCCTTGTATGTGGAGCTGATTCACCTTAAATTTCCGAATGACGTTCCTCCCATTGGTGAAGAGGCGTGTCTGTAAAGGCAGCTCATATAGTTTTCATGTCATCGCCCTCAGGATTTAAAATTATGCAATATATCCTAAAAAAGTCCTCGTTTTGCTCCTTATCACTATATAAGTATGGCTAAATTAAACTCGCAATCTCATTTTCAAGATAAAATTTTGTTGCAATTACAGACCAGAATTAATTTTTAGATTTTCAGTCGACTATCAGCTTAGAAGCTCGCTCAAATGAATTAACTATGCTTTCTTTATTACCTGTTAATCTCTTCGTGTACAGAGACGCAGCTGACACGCGCATACAATTACTAAATTTTTAGTGTAAAATTTGCAATTAAGTAAAAGCATAAGTGACTTAAAATGCAAAAACTACATATAAGTGCTCCAATATCTCAACCGCCTTATTATAGGATAAAAATATCTAAATAGGATATGTCTTCTAATTAGAAAGTAAATTCTTAGGTTCAGGGATTAACTATTGAATAAGTAAAACTTTTTTTAAATTGTTATATTATTTAACCCTTTCTTGGGCCGCGGGAAGTATGCAAATTTTTTTAGTAAGTCAGAAACTTCAGTTCTTTATCTCAGAAAAAATGATGTGTCTTGATGCTTCAGTTCTTTATCTCAGAAAAAATGATGCGTCTTGATATGTTACTTAATTATTAATTAGTGGGTTATTTAGCTGGGATATAAAATAAATTTGTTTGTCAATGTATTAAAATCTGTTTTTTAACAAAATTTTAGAAACTATTTGTTAACGAATATCTAATTTGCTGTCTCTAAATCGTGAATGGATGTATTATCTGAACAGAAAAAACTGCTATGTGGTGACAGTTGGGCGTGAATAACTCTCACAGAGGACAAATAATGAGAGAAGAGGTTGCAATGTCGCCTGGGGGTCGGCTGAATAGAAAAGAGGACCATAACCACAGTCACCCCTTTTCCCGCTCTATACGTTGTAAAACTCGTGGTTATTTCTTACGGTGGATATGGATAAACAGAATGGTTTGTTACAGAGAAGAATACGATCTAATAATTTTTATGTCATTTCGAGTGCGTTTTATTTCGAAATATTTAAAAATCTGATGTTTTCATGCTTAAAATATGATCATGATGTGCTTCATTTAAAATATTAAGCAGATGTGCGCAGTTTCAAGTGTATTTTAATTCGGAAAATAGTAGTTATTCAGGATATTTTTAATCCGAATTCATCGATGATGATAATTTTTCCTCTGGTCTCTGAAATTTCCAATTAAACGCAATATTAAAATATTTTCGAATTCGTTTTGATTCATTATAACCAAGAGTTGTGCCACATTTGCTTATATTTCTCAAAGCATTTTTCTTAGTTAAATATCTCAATACTTTAAGTTCGCTGTGACCATAATTGAATAGTTTTTTAGCCCTTTCAATAAATTTTAACTTTAATGCTTAAATATTTTTTATGTGAAAGAAATTCTTATTTTTTCTTTTTCTTTTTTTAATTTCCAGCTTATTAGATATGAATCGAATTATTTACTTTGAATCTTATTA
>JAPMOR010085262.1:63519-77580 GCA_026543865.1 Argiope aurantia
GAATTTCATTTCAGATAATGTTTTTGAGTTATTGCGTTTGCGTGCATGCGAAAATGCAAGGTAATAGATGGTCAACCATCTATTAGCTTTGATGGTAGCTATTAGCTTAGATGGTAATAGATCTGGTTCAAAATTTGATAAGTACCTATATTTTAGGGGCTAAACCTGAGCATCAAATTTTATCTACCTAGCGTTTTGCAATTTTCGAGTTCACTTGTACTGAAATAGCCAGGCAGACAGACTTTCCGTGAATGGAGTTTGTTCAGAATTTGATAGAAATCGACAATTTTTGTCGCAATTAAATCTAACAAATTTTAGCCATTTAACTTATAGCGTTTTTGAGTTACAGTGTTCAAAGACAAATAGAACAAAACGACAACAATTTGTTTTTCGAACCAAGGAAGGCCTGAAACGCAGAAATGCATCAAAATCTTGATTTCGAATTTTTTTGAAGATTGCAATATTTCCTTTAAAAGATAATAAAAATTGCAATATATAGTACGAATAAATAATATAATAAATATTCATAAGGTTATTTAAATAATATTAAAATGGTGTATTTTTTACCTAAAAATAAATAAAACATGGAAATCGGATATTCTCATTTATATCATTAAAAAGCAATAAAAATTTGATATTTTATACTTTTTATGATGTTTTATATTTCATTTTTAAAAACTTTTTAGCATCTTGAATCGCCTTTAGGTATAGTTTAGTTCGATTAACGCTATGGATGAAGCAATATAATTTTTAGGCAGATTTCATTATTTAAGAACCATAGTCAGATGAGGAGAACGACAACTGAATCGGCAACCGTCTTTAAAGTTACTCTCCAAATCGGTAGGAAGACGTTTGTCTCTGGATATCAGCATACACTACAAAGCGTATCGTTGTTACAATCGGATTCCGAAATTAGAGTTTTACCAACTAGCCCTCCAATGTCTTAATGGGCTTGAGTTTTACTCTTACTTTCTCTTATATTTTCGAAATAATACTTATGCAAAAGAATGTTAACTTTTTACTATGTTGGCTTTCGATAGTATAATTTTAGTAAACTGGGAGAGGGGAAAAAAGATGAAAATAATGGGAAGAAGTGAAAAATCATAAAGAAGAAAACTATTTGTGAAACTTATCTTATTTCAAATTTTCCACTTCAGAGCGATTAGCTCCCTGTTGTGCATTGATACCGTTAGGGTAGTGGACACGTAGTGGGAGCTGAGATGCCGGACAAGTGATTAGCGATACTTTACTCAGCACTTTTTCAAGAAATCAGAGAAAAACTGGAAGAGAAACAGTGTCATATATGAACACTCCCCAACTGCTATCAATCTATTAGTATTTATGTCGCTGATAGCTTGTCTAACATTTTGTGTCGCTAATAACTTGTTCGATGCAAATCGTATTCCTGCTCCGGTACTGTCGATCGGCTTGTTTTTTATTAACAAGGTCTTGATATCTCCAGAAGTGGTCTATATCCTGATTTCCCCTCTTTCTTTCCATGAGCATAAAATCTTTCCATTTATCAGTTCTCAGGAGTTGCCCGCCTTTGCTACAACCAATATCTGTAGAAAATCTACCTTTTGAAAAAGAGACTATCAGTCACTACAGTCACAATCCTTCTCTCGTTAGCGACAACGTAGTTCCCAAAATTTCTTGGGACACACACTGAGATAAGATCTTCCCACCAAATAGGGGGCAAAGTACATTTAACAAGTGTAACAGAGAATAGGAAGAAACATTTATTCTTCTTCTTTTGTTGACAAACTGTCAGCCTCAAGAAAGGTTTTTAAGTAATGATGCAAATTGTTTCGCACAAAACCCAGGAATTCCTTGTTAAGAAGAAGAAATATCTCCTGTCACCGTATACACAGGACTGATTGATATCCGAATTGTAATGCCCTTTGGAAGGGGTTTTACGGATATCGGCAGTAGCTTTCTTACATTGAGGAAAGTACAGCGTCAGCGGTACTACTAGAGTATGATCTGTATTGTAGAATACTGTATAGCTTTAGCTACGAAAACATTTTTATTTGTTCTTCTTCATTGCTTCTTCATCTTTATTTATTCTTGCTTCCTAAAAAGCAATTGAATAGTTGAAATTGCATAGTCACATTGTGAGCATAGTTGCATAATTTCCAGTGAACGATTTTTGAAAACTGGGATGAATGTTTCTTACACTGATGGCAAGCAGGAAAACTTACAGATTTGTCCGTCACATAAGTAGGGGAATATCTACAAAGATCACATAAATTATGAGTAAATCTTTTTTGTTTGTAACAATTTTTAATTGATTTCATTAGTGCTAATACATTACAAACCATATTACACCTTGACAAACGACAATAATCTTTTTGTGGTGACCACATCTGTCAACGTTTTTTGATGAAAACAATTTAGCATGAAATAATACTAAATGAATGCCGTAAACGATAATATACAATTAACTATAATATCATGTTTAAATCTGCTAAGAAGCTTTATTGACTAGTTTTCATAACTGTATATAGTATTTTTTTAATTGAGTTTCTGAGGCAACTATAGGGTTATGATCACATTCCTTGTCACGTGAAACCCTGTAACGTTATTCTTTGGTATGTAATGTATCGAAAACGAAGGCAATTTCAAGTTAAGGAAAAATTCTCATCCATTATAATTGCATTGGAATTATTTGAAAATTTGACTGTAGCATACATATTCGACTGAATTTTCTGTATCAATGATAAAAAAACAAACAGAAAAGGTTCCCTCCCACTTAATGAAACACAAAAACGGTTGAAAATATCTTTAGAATCGCAAAGCCGGACAGTTATTTTTTTTTAAAAAATGAACTGTTGATTTCTATTGAAAAAATATGAATTAGTGATTATTTCGCAACTTGGGCAACAAGAGCGTAGATAAAATAATTCTGTGTATTCACTCGACAAAGTTTCCCTTGTAATTAAAGCTTGAAAAAAAAAATCTGGAGCTTGCTTCATAAAAGACTACTTACGATTCTCGCAAGCATTTACTTGACTGATATATAGGTATTTTTTTTTAAACCTTTCTTGGGCCGTGGGAAATATGCTTCCCACCAAATTTATCAATCTTTGTATGAATTTATGTAGGTTGGCATAAGTTCTGGCAAATTTTTTTAGTAAGTCAGAAACTTAGATGCTTCAGTTCTTTATCTCAGATAAAATGATGTGTCTTGATTTGTTACTTAATTATTAATTAACAAAATTAATTAATTAATCAAATTAAATTTATCTAATAAGCTAAATGAATCCCTTTTCTTATTCTAATTTCACGCCTAAAAATATTTTAACATAATATGACTAGAATAAAATGGCCCTTTAAAAGGATAAATTACGTGATCGTGAATTGCGTGAAACGGGATTAAGTAATATGGAACGTATCAATATATATATATATATATATATATACAAGAAAAAAATTATAAAAAATTAAATAAGTAATAATTATGAAAATTAATACGTAATTGATTTATAAATTAAGCATATGATTTATGAAATATAATAAATATATTATACAGGGTATCCACTCTAATCTTCATCCAGCTGCTTATCTCTAAACTGTTAGAAATAAATATGTACTTCAAACTTGAAAAATGAAATTCAAAAATTAATAATTTTTAATTGGGTTTGAGTTAACAAAAGACAAACATAATATTATTAAAAATAATTACTAAATCGAAATTTTTATACAGTCCTCTGATCCTATTAACTGTCCTAAGTAAAACAATCTTAATAATTTTTTTAAAAAAACTAAAAATGACCGAATTATGAAGCTTTGAAGCAGAGTTTGATTTCTAATTTTACTTATTTTCATTAACTTTTATTTAATGACGATGCCTAGTATCATTTGGGTCAATTTATCAGCAAATGGATTCTAATGAAATATTTAAGAAACTGATAATAAGATACTGGTTTAAATTTTAATATCAAATTCCTTCCAAATGTTTAGGAAATATTGAGGTTGCACAAGAGTAATTTTTGAATGGTTAAGTAATTAAAAAAAAAACTTTTATCTTCGATGTTAGATTCAACGTGCACCTCGTTCACTTTAAATCTTTTGGTAAAATCAGAACAGCAGAATTTCGTTCTTAATTGGCAGAATCGGATTTCGACCCACCTGTCTTAGGCACAAAACTTAGGCATCAGATTATCGAAGCCATTTTGCTGCCAGTATTCTTTCAGTAATTTTGAAAAGAGATATCTTAAAAAAATTGTATAATAAATGCAATAAAAAGTTTCAAAAATATACCATTATTAGTGTACTAAAAGATTGATTATTAAAATTTTTATCAGTTTCTGCTTTTTGGTATTAAGTTTATAATTCATTATAATAAATATTATGTAATTTTGAAGGTTTTTAAAAGTTTTTCCAGGGAGCGCAACAAGTGAAAAATAAAAATTTAATTAAATTGATAGATTTATTGAAAAAGTGTCTGAAAATATTAAATAGTATATTGGCATTGAGAATATTTAAGTGTAAAAACTTCGAAGCTTTAATACATGAAGAAGTGAGTGAAAAGTGGAATACAAATTTCGAACTTTAGAAATATGAAATAAGTCAAATTAAATAAAACTGTGTAAAAACTTACGATGCAATTCTAGCAATTTTTCATCTTATAAGTTTCCATACTGCAAAGATTGCAACGCCTCCACCAGAAAATTATATTTTTAATCTGAAAAGAAGGAATAAAATTCAGAATAACTTCATATGAATAAATTATATATATAAATGTAAGCATATAATTTTTGAAGTAGAAGGCAGTTTCGAAGACACTTTGAAATTTTAAGTTCGCTTTAATCCATCCCAGGAAGGCATATTTATTCACAAGTGGCGCGGCACAAGAGCGAAAAATGCAAGAAAAGAGAGAAATAAATTATCACTGGTCTTATATAACATGGGATATTGATAGGGAAAATATTTTTTCACAGTGTTTATATACTATTAAGATTCTGATAGGGATTTCTCACACATGTCGATACTGATAAGGGAAACACAGGGATCTTTTAAAAGAATGTGCTTGCTGGACATTTTTCTATCCCTTCACGCGAGCGTGTGAAAGTGCAAATGTAAGCATTTTTACAAAACTTCTCTTGAATTAATTAAGTAGAAAAAGTGGAATGGGATCAGGAAGTAAGAGAATATTTTCGAATGACTTTGATATGGGCTAAATTAAACTAAAAGTTAGGAAATTTATTAAGTTTAAATTAAATTTTAAATTATCATTACATATATATATCTGAATCTAATTTAAATTCTAATTAATTTCCAATTTTCATTAAAATTTAGCCCATATTAACTTCTAAATTCTTCTATCTAATTCTAAAATGGTCTTTCCTACTTTTCTGTTTAATTAATTCTACATGCGCTCTGTAAAACTGCTGCAATCAACTTTTTCCCACGTTCCAAGTGAAGGGATAAAAATCCTTAATGTTTGTAATATTCTTTTAAAGATACCTAAAATTCCCTTACCTATACCGGCAGGTGTCAAATAAATCCCTATCGAGATCTTACTATAAAATCACTGAGAAAGAAATTTCTGTCTTTTTTACTCTCTTTTGCTTTTATGTCGCAATGCAAACTGACGTATTTCTAACCACTTATTCTTGTACATAAATTATACCTCCCGGGATGGAATAATGCGAAGAATTAAAATTTTCAAAAACCTTCTTCTATTCAGCCACGCAATTGCTAATATATATATGTGTGTGTGTGTGCGTATCATATATATCATATAATATAATAATGTACTTAAGCGTAACGAGGGCAACGCCATCTATGGTAGGAGAAATGAACTACAATAACTCAGTCAGTACTGTGGATATTAGAACCTGCCGTTCCACAAATTTTTTTAGCTAATAGCAGTTAATGTAAATGTTTAGTGCGTTTGTTTTTTGTATTTTATGATTGTAATAAATAAAAATAATTTAAAAAGAGCTGATTGGTGACATAATTACTTTAAAGTGTCGAAAACAATATTGAATTTCTCTGGCATAGAACAGTGTTTCCTAGTTACCATCTTCCGATTTCTTTTATAATAAAATTTTTAATTGTATCTCTTTATCAAATAAAAATTATCCTGCACCCTGTTTCTTTTTCCCCAAAAAATATTCATCGTTTTCCTAAAAATTTGAAAATGAATGAGGAAGTGAAGTATAAATAGGGATAATAATAATAATAATAATGAAAAAAGACCAGTTTAAAATATATATACAGCAAGTATATGATGTTTTCTTTCTTTATTTTAATGGAGATAATTTTCTTAAGTTACTTTTGCAAACAAATGTTGAAAAATAAAAATAAATAAATAAAAACCCTTGAAAGTGTGCGTTATTCTATTTGTAATTAAAACTTTAAGAAAGCTTTAATTTAACCACGGCAATACTTCGACATGTATAGTTTTATCCAGTTAAATTAAAATTACTCCAAGCAAATAATCTGTTGAATAAAAAGGTAGAAAAGTGAGATCGATATTTCTGACTCATTGAATTCCTAGAGATATTAAAATGGATAAAATGTATTCAAACAAAAACCTTTTTCCCACTTTTTTTTTTAAAGAAACACAGAAAAAGAAAAAAAGAAACAAGTTCTTTTTTACCTTATTTGTCCCTTACTTTGCGAATAACGATTTTTGCTATATTTTTTCCAACAGATATAAGATTGACAAAATCAAACCCATGTCTGATTTTAATTTCTTGTTAGTTGTAGTCGAATTTTGCCGGAGAATGCTAACAATGATCGGATTTCAACCTGATTTAACACCTGATCTTTAGCTTTATCTGGAGTTAATGACTTCAGAATTATTATTTGGCCACACTGCGACAAAGGCAATTTAATAAAATTGCCAAAATTCTATAATGGTAAAATGAATCATTGAAATGTAATTTTTTTAAAAGAAAAATTGAAGTTTTTTTCATGCGAGGTTAAAATTCAAACAACATAAGAGAGAGTCTTGAAAAAAAAAATTTTTTTTGAAAAAAATTTGATGGTTTTTTTTTTTTTTTTTCCTATATGAGGTTAAAATTTGAACAAGGTAAGATAAGTCTTGAAATTTAAAAAAAAAAATTGAATGCAAAATTTAATGATTTTTGGAAATGCGAAAGTCTAAATACGAGAGATATGACCCATTAGTGTGATCAATGTAAATGAAGTCGATTAAAACTTTGGAAATATTGGATTTTAAAACGGGACATTTGATTAGTATGCGTCTAAGCGATATTATACAGCTATAGTGAGGGCATGCAGAAGGTTGTTTGCCAAGGAAAAGATGACTGGTAAAGGTGTGCTCGTAAGAAGTATCTTCACAGATCGTTCGACAAGTTCTCAATGAGAGGATCAATACCATAAAATTTGTAGTGAAACTATAGTAATGATGTAGAGTATGAGAAATTGAGGACTGAAATTATTAAAATATAGATCACTCCAGTGACATTCTAGAAACTCAGCTGCTAGTTAGTTGACACATAGTTCTTAAAAAGGAAGAGGATATCCAAAATGAACATATCTTTAAGGCTCAATAACTGGCTTTATTTATTAAAGCCAAAAATTTAAAGAAAATAACATTTTTACTTGGACTTAGGGTTTGCTCTCTTTCCCCTTGATTCGGTGTTCTCCCATACTTGTCACTTTTCAACACTGGCATTCCTCCCCAAATAAAACTGGTTACTTATTTCTAGAGGAAGTGGGGAAGATTGAGCGGTTTTTACAAAGAAGTTCTCTAGTCTCTCTAGTTCCACCTGCTCTTGTGTATGGTGGTCACTTTTCAATGGAACTGGGAGGCGCCACATTCCAGAGAAGAATAGCCTCTCTGAAGGGGGATGGTAGTCAGTTTCTATTGTATTTTTAACAGTTCTGTCAAGATGGGGTCTTCAAGAAGGGGTAAGAAGTAAAAATAAATTGCTGAAGGTCTGGACTATTGACCACTACGTGTCCTTGAAATGGTTTCTTAGAAAAAGTGCCAATGACCTGAGTGGGTTTCACCTTCGGTTCTATGTCACTTGCGCTGTATAAATTTCCCCCTTTCCGCTCAAGTGTCAAGAACGGCTACCGCATTATAAACTTTATCTTTGCATGTAAGATTTAGCGATTTTACAATGTACGCCAAATGGTCACTCACTATGAATGAGAAAGATACTCCTTGTCTCTGATAACGAAACGAAACTTTCTTGAGAAAAATGCTGATGATCCTTACCACGTTTCAAACGAGTGTTGAATATAATAAATATCAAGTGTGAGAAATTTGCTTTAAAAATGTATTTATTAAAAGGAATAAGTTTATAATTTTCCCACACGGAAGACATTTATAAAAATTATAATTCTGATGTGCATAATACAAATTTAATCTAATAAAATGAATTATAATTTTGAGTTTTATGAGAATTTAATCTTTATATCTCTTACGGTTTAACTTTATTTAACAAAATGAAAAAAAAAACCTTAGAAAGGGTTTTAAATTCAAATTTAAATGGATATCAATAATGTTTAGTTCTTTCTATATGTATGTACGCTTTCATGTATATACATTACACAAACTGATACATGAAATGAGCTAATGTATTTTTTACGTTAAAACTGTTCAAATAAGTTTTTTTTTTTTTTTTTTTTTTTTTTTTTTAAAAAAAAAAAAAGTTTTTTGGCTGGCTAAAATAAATGATAGGAATCATATTAATAATTTTAAAAACAGCTGCTGGTTAATTCTCAGGAGAAAAAAAAAAACATTTTCAATAAGAAAATGTTGATAATTACTGAAATTCCTTCAAATCTGAAACATATTATTTCATTTTCTAGCTTATTTTACTGTCACATTTAACTATACATAATCCAATGTACCGCAAACGCCATTTAAATGCAACATCTAAACGTGCTACATTAAAACGCTTAATTCTCAAAAACAGTATCATGAGCTTAAATTTTATTAAATCAAAATCAATTTTCCATTATTGAGCTTAAAAAAAATTAGTGATGTAATTTGTGGAATCATTTTCTTTAATTGATCCGATGAAACAATTTTAATAAGCTATATTTTTTTCTACATTAAAGCGTATTTCTCAGAGTGTTTATTACATTTTTTAAAGTAAATAAACTACAAAAAATTTCTGACTTTCTTTATTGAAATTATTTTTCTCTCAGATTTCATTAAAAACTATTTTGGTGATTCAAATATGACAAACTTCCCTTATTTCTACTATTTTGAAAATACTCCTATTAAAGTAAGCAATATCAAACTAATTTTTTTTTCTTAACCAATAAATATAATTACGAAGGAAACAAAATCTATAAAATGATGTGGAACGCACTAATCATTCTATTTACTGGCCAATTACATTAGATTTTTTTTGTTGTTGTTAATTGATATAGTTGTATTACCAAAGCCTGAATTTGAAGTCAAAACTTATGTCTTTGAAAATTTTAGAGATCTTTTATACTGGCGAACTGCTGGTCAACAAAGGCGGCTAGTTTCTTAATAAAGATATTGCTAAGTGAACTATTGAATATATACATATACATACATTTTTTCTCCTTTTATGAGTATAGATAATAGCGATTTTCAAGAAAATTCATTCAGAAATATGAGATTGTTTAAATATTAGTAAATAAAACAGCTATACATTCTCTTATATCTTACTTCATTTTAAATGCATTTAATTCCGCTATTTATTTTTCTGATAAAAACAGTCTTACTTTTCTATTAATAATAGAATTAATTATCATTTATTACAAGATATATGAATAAGATAAATGTATGTACAAGATCTCATAAATTCAAGATGAAATAAAATTTTTACAAAAATTATCACTATTCCCTTATCAACAATTAGCCCGACCGGAAATGCAGCTATGCAAAACTAAACCCTCAAAACTAAACGTCACCCCTCTAGATGCGCGCCAAGTTTTCTTGCCAAAGGTCCGAATCCCAGTAAACCTACAATGCAACAGGGGTAGGGAATAATTTATGAAGCGCAAATGTTCTATTCCCTCACCTTCAGGTCTCTTACAATACATGCACTTGTTAAGTGATTTAACTAATTTAAATATGCTTAACATTAATAATATATTCATATATACCTTTATATGAAGCCTTTGCTTTTATCTGCAAAGACTAAAGTCTCATAATTACAATTAATTATTAAAGCATTATTATTTTTTAAAAAGAAGGCGAAAAGCATGAGACATAATTCTAAAAATAATAGTTTAAAAATTTGAATTATTTTTCGTAATTTAACACGGTTTTACTTTGTATAAATTTATATTGTAATTATACCTGTTGCAAAAAATATTTGGACAAGTTCCTTGTAATTTTTATAAATTCAGTGCTATTATTTGGAAAACTATGCAATGCACGAAATTGTTTTCAGAATTTTACGAAAAGAATTTAAAGCATACAAAAATGGGATGCTTTATTTTTTTATGATTTTTATGATTTTTTTTCCACAACCCTAATTTTTTTTAAGCTTTAAAATCTCTAGGTGATTAAAATCAAGTAAAATTATTTAAAGAATTCCAAATACTTCGGCAATTGCCTAAAACTGGCCCAATTAACAACAGTGAAATTTAGAGTGCATAGATTCAGAATATGTTTAATGAGGTAATTTCATTTTGCAGTACTTCAGGATAACTCATTTTATTTTTTGTACGGAATTCAATCGCTTTTTTAATTTATAAGAATGATAAAGATATCTTCCATGTTTCGATTAGGAAATAATTAATTAATTGTTTTTATATTTCTGTAGTTAACGCCAAGTAAATTTAAGTGGATTTTTATTGTCGGTTTTATTCAAACTATTCAAAGTACATTACAAAATGAATACTAGAACTAACCAATGAGTATGGTTTTAATTCCTTTTCTAATTAATATAGTTGCTCATTTACTCCAAATGTTAAAAAAATATATACAAATTAAACCTCTCTTTTGACTTTTAAACACTTGCATTAATTTTTAATATTCTTCAGTCCATGTTAATTCAGAATCTTCATACTGCGGCCGAATATTGTTACGACAGATTTCCAGATCATCCTTCCATTACGTTTCTGCTAGCCTACAGAATCAGGTTCTAACAGGTAGAATTCATTTCAAAGGCTTATAAAAACAGCAAAGAAAAAAAGAAAGGGGGTGTTTTCCCCAAATTCTACCTGTTTTCTCTTTTATGCAAAGAACTCCCCGAGTCTAGAGGGTTCCTATATCTATTCAAAATACTCCCCGACTTACGCTTCGAACAATACAGTCTGCGAGGCACCTTATTGAAACTTCGACTGCGCCCTCAGACGGATAGGAATGTGAGTTTTCCCCCTTCATGTCCTCTTTGTACATAATGTTTGTTTCGACCTGGCAGGTGCTTCTGTTATTCAGTAATTTATTTACTGAATAGATCGATTATAACCCAGTATATCTTTACTTTCACTCTTTCTGATTCATCTTCTGCAAAAAAACTGAGAACCACTGATAGCCAGCAAAATATAGCTTCTGCTGTTAAAAAACATACATTGGTACCAATAAATTATCTTCTCTATTGGTACAAATAAATTATCTCCTTCATTGGTACAAATAAATTATCTCCTCCATTGGTACATATAAATTATTTCCACCATTGGTACAAATAAATTATCTCCACCATTGGTAAAAATAAATTATCTCCTCCAAGTCATTGCAAAGAACTGGGCCATTAAAATCTCAACAGTCAGTGCTTATGCTTTAAGCAAAAAACCTTTTTATAAACTTTTTTTGCATTAATCAAAGTAAATTAAAACTAAGGCTTAAGGATTTTCCGCTACATCTTAAACAAGTGCGACTGTTATTCAGTTCTTTATTGACTGGATCGATCAATTACAGCCTATTATATCTAATTCCAATCTCCCAATTCGTCTTCTGCAAAACAAATTTGAGGCACTGGTAGCTTGCAAGATAGTGCTTCTGCAGTAAGACATGCTTTAATTGGTTTTAATAAATTACTTCCTCGAAGCCACTGTACAGAAATGAGTCTCGGAAGACAGTACTTGTAGTTTTAGACAAGAAAAATTTGATGGTCTTTTCAGGTTGCCTTTACTTTACGAAAGTAAAACTTGCTTCCATTGGAGGCAAGTTTGGTCTCAAATTATATATCTGATTATAACCTAAACGGGCTGAATTTTTTTTAAAAATCATTTTCGTTTGGTGTAATGCTAAAGGCACTGCAACACTGAGCCACTTATATCTCAGGTGACATGTTTTGTTGTTAAACAAGAAACAGTCAACCAAAGCAGAACTTGTTTTTCATTAAAACAAGGTATCTTCTATATCTATCCATATTCGGACAGCAAAAATTTATTATATCTAATTCTTTTATAGATTTTTATTGGGCTCATGGAATTTGAAAATAAATAAAGTAATTAAAGACTTATTAATTAGAGCAAGGAATCTTAATTTTCTTCTATATCTATCCATATTCGGACAGCAAAAATTTATTAAATCTAATTTTTTATGGATTTTTACTGGGCTCATGAAATTTGGAAATAAATAAAGAATTAAAGACTTATTAATGGTGAGTAAAATGATTAATTCAATTCAAATTAGTTGTTCGACAAATTCGAGAGATTCTTCAAATCAAGATGATTATTGTGACTCTTTTTTTTTTTTTTTTTTGCTTACAAATGTTAAAGAATTTGAAATATGAAGTGAAAAGTTTCACAATCCTAATATTATGTGATGCGATTCATCCAAATGCTATCATCTACAGATTAGAATGGTTGATCAATTTTCGTTATCTTAAAAATGAATTACAGAATTTCAGAAATATAAAAACAATGTTGGTAAAATGCAAACTCACCTAAGAAAAATTATTCCCATGAATTTCATTTATATTTTTATGCAATTTTGAAAATAATTCAGCACATATGTAGTTAACAAAGTTATTAAATTATTTTATGACTTAATTATAAATATTTTCTTATTATCATATATCACTATATAACATGCTAATATAATGATTTCTATGAAACAATATTTATCCGACACTTCTTTAATAAACATTGTACTTAAATGGTATAATCATATTTTTCATGCTAGTGATCATTCAATACTTTATAAACAAAGTATTCAAGTAATAAAAGTAGTATACCCAAGTTAATGATATTATAAAACTAATACTACCAAATTTAAAGGTCAAAGCAAAAACATCATTAATAATAGCAATAATACCTCTGACAGCAAATAGGTTAACATAATTATATCAGTAAATGAACGGAAGTTTAACTAAATTCATTACATTGCGTTTAATTATCTAGTTGTATATTCATGAAAAGAAAATCAGCAAATAGAACAATTTCGATACCAGTAACAAATGGAATAGACAACCTCAAAAAGAAAAACAGATAATTCCGAATTAAGTAACAAGGTGAGGAGGAGAAAAACAAAGGTTAATGTTCCACGATAATAGTCTTTTACAAAGCCACAAAAATAAAAGAATTTAAGTAGGGCATTTACAGATCTAACAAAAAGCAATTACAACTCTCGTTAAAAGTTCGTTCATTCCAACCGTAACCCTTTACTCCCCCCCCCCCCCACTCTTCTTTTCCACTTTTAACCAAAAAAATGAAAAAATCGTGTCACTTTCTGACTTCCCTATCAGAAAAAAAAAAAAAATTTAACGCTTAATAAATCTAAGCAAAAAAAAAAAAAATGTAAAACAAAAGAAAAAAAACAACGCCAAAATAAACGCCTCAGTTAAGAATGGGCAAGCTTTAATGTTAGGATCGAGTACCGGCTGTCAAGGGTTAACGAAGAGCCCATGAAGGCCGAGTGTCCCCTAGGGCAGATGGAAACAGGTGGCTACGCAAGCCTAGCACGCGACGGTACGAGGGGTCGGAAAAGGAAATCCCGTGTCATTGTTTTCAGATTCAATCATCGCACTTCCCTGGTAGGAAAACCACTTGTTAGAGGGTTAGATTGAGAAATTGTGGGAAGAGAGTAATTAGAAGTCAAGTTATTTCCGCTCTATTAACAACTGACAGATTATGAAATTGAGTTGTTATTTATAACTTTTTTTTCAGTGCTATAATTTTGAAATGAAAGGCTCA
>JAPMOR010085262.1:77590-93610 GCA_026543865.1 Argiope aurantia
TAATAAGATTCAAAGTAAATAATTCGATTCATATCTAATAAGCTGGAAATTAAAAAAAGAAAAAGAAAAAATAAGAATTTCTTTCACATAAAAAATATTTAAGCATTAAAGTTAAAATTTATTGAAAGGGCTAAAAAACTATTCAATTATGGTCACAGCGAACTTAAAGTATTGAGATATTTAACTAAGAAAAATGCTTTGAGAAATATAAGCAAATGTGGCACAACTCTTGGTTATAATTAATCAAAACAAATTCGAAAATATTTTAATATTGCGTTTAATTGGAAATTTCAGAGACCAGAGGAAAAATTATCATCATCGATGAATTCGGATTAAAAATATCCTGAATAACTACTATTTTCTGAATTAAAATACACTTGAAACTGCGTACATCTGCTTAATATTTTAAATGAAGCACATCATGATCATATTTTAAGCATGAAAACATCAGATTTTTAAATATTTCGAAATAAAACGCTCTCGAAATGACATAAAAATTATTAGATCGTATTCTTCTCTGTAACAAACCATTCTGTTTACCCATATCCACCGTAAGAAATAACCACGAGTTTTACGACTTATAGAGCGGGAAAAGGGGTGACTGTGGTTGTCCTCGTTTCTATTCAGCCGACCCCCAGGCGACATTGCAACCTCTTCTCTCATTATTTGTCCTTTGTGAGAGTTATTCACGCCCAACTGTCACCACATAGCAGTTTTTTCTGTTCAGATAATACATCCATTCACGATTTAGAGACAGCAAATTAGATATTTGTTAACAAATAGTTTCTAAAACTTTGTTAAAAAAACAGATTTTAATACATTGACAAACCAATTTATTTTATCTCCCATCTAAATAACCCACTCCTTTTGGGAATTTATTGTAATGCAATTCATGTAAGAAAGTGAGGTATATCTGAGATTTTTCCCGTGACTAAATGGTATTTGTCTTTGCTGCTCTGACTTAATTACAAATTTAAATGCCAACAAATTTTGTGATTTGATGAGTGAATCAGGCAGGTCACTGTGAATGAAATGTTTAAACGTTTCTCTATTTATGTGAAGCAGTAAATTCAAAATTATGGCTCTTCTGCTTTTAAATAATTTCTATAAGTCAAACAAGTATCATCAGTCATTCATTTTGAAATACTGATTAGAACATTTAGTTCAATGATAAAATAAGAAAATTTATTAGCTATCGAATACAGACTTAAGAACCAATATCTTTTCAACCAGAGGGAGTGGTCACCCCTAACCTTTCTGGCGCACTCTCCAATAATTTTTAACCCCTTCTCCCTGAGTAAAATTAAGGAACTTCGGAAAAGGCTGCGATTACCATGCATGGTATTGGTGAAAGATAATTAATGAAATATAGATCTTTGGTGTGAATCTAGAGTTTTTACTGAATCCATAGCGAGAACATGTATTTTGGATGCCTTTTTGCAAACCTACAACTGTAGTTACAAGAAAGATAGATAATATATCAAAATTCGTTGATTTAAGTCATTGCGTTTTTCAGGCATACAAAAGTACAGGCCGACAGACGGTCAGATGTTTGATGGATATGGTTCAAAATATGCTAAGTATTTATATTTTCGATACTAAAGCTGCTAACCAATCTTTATTTACATAGTTCTTTATGTTTGTAGATAACAAATTCACTTGTACTCAAACAACTCGACAAACAGACGTCTTGCGAAGGGATTTCGTTCAAAAATCAATAGAAATCTACAAATTTGGTCGTAATTTTAGACATCAAATTTCAGAGATTTTGTTTAAAGGATTTTTGAGTTATTGTGCCCACTGGCAGATAGACAAACTCAATACCAAAGATTAATTTTTCGAATTAAGGAAGATCTGAAATATCTCGAGTTCAAATTTTTTTAACGGCAATAGTGCTTCCTTTATACTTCGTATATGAGAAAGTAAAATTCAATTTAGAGACGATGGGAAAAAAGAAAAAATGAGTAATAATTATAATTAAAGGACACAAATAAAACCCATCAACAGAAATTTGGGCTAAACGTTGTGTTCTCGAACTTTCAAAGATGACAATATAGGGCAACTGGAATTCCAATCCATCAATGACCTAGAACCTGTACAAGTTACAATCCTCAGGTAAATGTTATAAGGAATCGTGAACACAGTGAATCCCTGAAATGACTGTCTTTGGGGCTTAAAAAACAGAATCACCTGGCCTCTTTCCTCTGTGGCCTCCGCTCAACTTGCGCAAAATACACTTTTGATTTCGTTAGACTCTTATTAGCTTTACAATCAGGTCATTCCCAGAATGCAGAATTTTTAAGTAGGGCCTCTTGCCAAAATCAGCGTTAACTCCCTTAGCAGGCTATTTTTAAAATAGTATAGTCAGAAGTCTTATTGGAGATGCTACTATAAAAATTATTACATTTTCAAGAATTTTACAACGGAGCCTCTTCGAGGACTATTCTTTCTTTTATTATCTTTCTTGTAAATATTTAGAGAATCAATTGCTTTCACATTGTTTCTTGATTTTAGCTGCAGAAAACAATTTTAACGTTTTACATCAAAACATATTCAGTAAATGTTGAAAATAATTTTATATGCTGGTACCTCATTTTTAACTGCTTCGTTATTCTGGAAACATTTTGGCGTTATTTGAACAGCATTCAGACAGTAGCGTAGCAAAAGGAAATGGTAACAAGAGCCAAAATATACCTATAACATTTTGTTTCAAAAAGTGAAAAACAGGGTGCTCTCCCAAAGTGAAATATTTATCACTGCTATCCACCTTCTCATTTCTACCCTATCTCTAAATGAATAATAAATATAATGTAAGGAAAAGCAGTAAAATAATTAAATTTCAGTATTATTTTCTAAAATTAATTTATCAAGTAGTTGGTAGTGAGTTATAATATCCTACTCTGCAAGAAAAATTTATTGAATTACCAAAATTGAGATTATCCAGGGCGGAGCAAGGTTAAATGGCATCGGAAGGGAAAATGTTTTATTCTGCTCCAGGTTTGGTTTTAAAAAGCAAATTTAAATCTGTTGATATTTTTTTTATTCAGCGACGCTTTCTCCCCCAAGGATTGCTTTATCTCCTTGACCTTTCCATTGTTATCAAAAAATAGATATGATACTTCATCTGAAGCCACAGTCATTAAGTCTCAGCACTATTTTAATTCTATCTTAATTAATTTTTTGAAGCTTCTTTCCCAGCTTAAAAGAGGATCATTTAATCTCAATATCTTCCCGTTGCAAAGCCTAAATCGTTCTAAAAAGCCACATATACCCAGTTCATAGTGTGAAGTTTCAGGATAACACATGCTTTTCAATTATGATCTTAGATGTATCATCTAATTGCAGCGTGGATTATTAGCATATCAAAACTGCATTAAAAGCAGCTTCAAATATAAAATAAATTTCCTAAATAATTTGATATGTTATATTTTACTAAATATTGAAACAGCAGTCAATAAGTAAGGGCCATTAGCAGTTTTTATGGTCTAAGGAAGTGCTCATCATGATACTTCTGTTTTAATTAACTATTCGATTTAATTTCAGATTTCAACACATTATCAGGTTAATCAACATGTTTATGATTTATTTTCAATTAACTTTTTTATTTTAAGAACTTTGTAAACAGGATTTTTTTTCGTTTATTTACAGTGTTACATGAGTATGCAACATTAAAGTATGTATATAATTATATTTAAGTAGACATTTAGGGTTTATGCATCTGATAATAACTAAATAAACGAAAAAAAAAAGAAACTTGACCAATTATAGTCGATAAAGTGTTAATATTATTCCATTATTTTATTACTTATAGAATTTGATTTTTTTTGGAATTTTATGTATTTTTATTAGTCAAAAATATAGTTTAATCGATCTGAC
The DNA here is from genome assembly GCA_026543865.1 of Argiope aurantia. Lineage (NCBI taxonomy): Eukaryota > Metazoa > Arthropoda > Arachnida > Araneae > Araneidae > Argiope > Argiope aurantia. The sequence goes on from JAPMOR010085262.1 coordinate 81,467, forward strand.
AGAGATCCCTCTTGAACCCAGCGACCCTTAGCAGCTGCCTGATGGGAAGTCTGCTACTGGTTGAGACTCGCGTAATGCCGCGCAGTAGGCAAAAAAGCAAGTTATAACTACCCGCTCCCTCCTCTGACAGGCAAATTCTATTTCATGATGCACAGAATGGCTCTGAATTTATAAATTTAATAACTTTGTAATAAAATTAATATAGGTCACATAACATGTTTAATGAAATTTTTTTTATTAACTCTGAAGTTAGTCCAATGAAAGATATAAATTTACCATGGATCTATGAAGATCTATATCTGATACACACTCTGCAATAATACTCTTTTGTTAGCAATGCAATTCCTTTTCCATTTAGAGGTATTCCAAATAATAATTATTTTTGTAAAAATCCTTGTACATTTCAAAGCTATTTTAATAAAATAATGATGATAAGAAATACTCTGATTCGTAAAGAAAATTCAGCCTTTAGTTATAGATAGGTTAAGTCACCTGACTACTGTTCTAAATTACGAGATCTGTCCCAAAATAGCCCTCTTGTAACTTTAAGGTGGGACATAAAATTAATTCAACTAAACCAATTACAGACATTTTAAGTTATTACATCTCCGTTTACAATGCAGGACATGACGGCACAAAAGAAAGACGTTGAAAATTATCGACAAACATTCACTGGTCATTACAAAAAACAAATCAGCCGTAAAACCAAAAAGGTGTAAGCAAGCCCAGGCCGACGGATAAACATGTCAAAAGCGGGCTCATCTAGGGGGTATAAAACAAGATCGAACCTGAGCACAAGCCATAAAATACAATCCTATCCCATAATCATGCTGCCATCTTATCAACTCCCACCACGTATTTATTACAAGTGTTGCCAAATTATAAGTCGGAAAATGCTGACCATGACACAGGTAGACTAACTGATTTCCGGTGGAAGTACAGGGATGGTACACCTTTCTACCTTTCCAGTCTCGCTAAGAGGGGGATGGAATTGTGAAACGGGGCCGTTCCAACCACCTGTCGCAAAATCGCACCCCGCGGCTTGTGCACTTACACCCCACTATTGTGACCCCAACTTGCCAGTTCACTGTCTCTTTCTCCCCTCCCTCCCTCCTCGATCACAAGCATGGCTGTGCTCGGGGGGAGCTAAGTAGGGGACAGGAACTGTAGATGTCGTCCCCTTTTCATTTAAAGGGATCACGCGATTGCAAAGCACGGTTAGGGACTATTCGTTTTTGCTCTAATGAAGGCTCATTCTTTTAACCCCACGGTTATAAAACGAGTAATTTGGCTCTGCTGGTGAATGGTTCCTCATTACGTTCCTCTTATTGACGTAGTTGACTATAAAAAAAAAGGAAAGGGAATTCGGGGTGGATTTTACGGAGATTGATTGGAATTACTTGTTAAATGTGCTATTATTTGGTATTTTGAATGCTATTATCAGCGAAAATTTTTTCACAATTTGTTATTATTTGAACCTCGTTAAATATAAAATCATTGTACTTGTATTTCTTTGCAAGAGATGCAAATAAATTTAACAGAATTTAATAATCTCACCAGCTCGGAAGGAACACTTTTAATATTTTTATCAGATGATTGTCAAGAATATTTTGATGAAATCTGATAATTACTATTTATTTTCGAGATCGGCAAAGATTTTATGTTTTATTATCTTTAATAATTGAAGAACATCCTTTTAATCAAACAGTTTTGAAAAGAAAAAAAAACTTTTTCGAGCGATAATTGGTTTTTATTTTATTTTATTTTTTATTATTATTGTTTGCATAGTTATCTAAAGGTATAAAAGAATTTGAAGAATTTATGAAAAAAAAAAGTGCTTGTTAAATTCACTTATTTTACGTAACGATCACTAACATCCGACACGATTTTAACTATCCTTGTTTTCCTTTCTCAGATTATTTTATCTTAACCCTTATAAAACATTATATCGTTGTATTTACCACATGAGGCAAATAATGTTCGGTGTTGCATTCTTACTATTCTGGAATACGAAAAAACAAGGAAATATCTGAAGATGGTATTTAGGTTCTTATCATTGAAGATTTGTCATAATTTTCAATAAATAAATTATATTTTTTATTATAAGCTTATTCATTCTAATTACCTAAAAAAAGAGTAAAAGAAGAGAAAAATAAAATTATGAATAAGCTTTAAGGCATTGTATTATGAATAAAGTATTGATATTTTTGCATAAAAAAGTAGCAACAGAAAAGTTGCATGTTACAGTTATCAGTTATCTATAATCTATTTTAAATCTTTCCAAAACAGACTGATGAGTCAATTTCTTGAGAAATGAATTATAAATATTGAATAATTCGAAAGTCACCGATTCAGGCAGTCAGCGATGAAAATTTTTCATATTCGTTAACATCTTTAACATTCTTTGCTTGCCTATTTTATGACTGACTTGAGAAGATAGAAACGTTATAAAGAAAGTTAAATAATTATTATAATTATATTAAAAGGACACCCAATAATCATACATTAGAAATGTGGTTCATATTTGTTATAGCTGTTAATTTTTCTGTTAATGACTTGATTTCAAATGTTCTTTTATTCTCTTTCGACAAAAATAAATAAACAATTACGTTTATTTTTATAATAATTTTTTATAATATTTTTATAATAAATAAACTGAGTCTACCTTTTTCCAATGTTGAATCTTAATACAACTTAACATCTATCTATAAGCCCTATCATTGTGTTAAAGTGTGCCATATTAATAAAAAAGGATGCTCCTTAAAAATTGGAAACACGTTTTCTTCCAAACAATGCAGAAATAAAATTCTTGGAGGTAAAATAACATCAATTTGAGAAAAATTTAACTTGCTGTATCTCCAAGAATGAGTGTTAATATAAAACACAATCATCAATTTTATCTTCATTATGAAATAAGTGTCCCAGTTTTGAATATTTTTTGAAATTATTCATTATTATTAGACGCTTAAAGACGACAATTTTTGTTTTCAGATAAGTGTACAATGATTATGAATTAATAAATTCACCAGGATTAATTTTAAAATCATTCAAATCTGTTTGAGGACTCTATTATAGAAAAATAGCAACTAATATAAATTTTCAAAATTTATACTTGATATGATTAACTCTGATTAACTTTCAAGCCTTTGATAATCATTAATTAACTGGCTTGACATTTCTTAACTTTCTTTACTAATAGTTTTAAGGTATAGACTAATATCGATTTGTAGAAATTTAGCAACCAATATAGTTTCTTAAAAAATGCAATTAATATCAAAACTTCCACTTGATTTTTCATCCAAACATATCATTAAATCTGGCAAAATGTAGTTGTTTGTTAATTTAAATTATTTAAAATCGATATAATTTCTAACACGTATTTCATATTTTGATTGTTAAAAATGACTTGATGTTTTTGAACCTTGTGTAAAATAATTTAACCATTTTCCAAATTAAAGTCAAAGTTTATTTCACAGAAAAAACATAAGCTTATTTTAAATAAATAATAATTTAAAAAATTCATGGTCGCGCATCTATATTTTGACTGAATCACAGGTGGTATTTTTTAACATATAAAGGTCAGGAACCAGCAACGAATATAGCCTGAGGATTTTATTTAAATTCCACGAGAAACATCTTGTTCAAATTTAGAATGTTTCTAATTTTGGATGTTTAGCTGATTAATTTGTTATGTACCTATACAGCTGTCAGCTTTAATAACAAAGCAAGACAAAAAAATGAATAAAATTTTTACAAATTTATTATTATGCAAATCTAAGAAGATCTGTTAAGTGCACACTTCTGCCTGGGGCATCAGTTACTTCTGTCACGTTCTGCTATAATTCGTAACAACCACTTCGTCTTGCTGGAGGGTAATCCTGTAAAATCTTTAGCCACCCGCGAAAAATCTTGATAACTTTTGAAGCGGGACTCAACTGGGAGGCAGAAACACACAGAGAGAGTAGGGGAAAAGGAAAAAAGAACTTTTATTCGTTTTTGAAAGTTATATAACAGAATTTATGGAAAAGCTTTTCAAACTTTTCCACCAACGATTCATTTTCATGAGTCAAAAGAAATTTCCTTAGCCTCGTTTCATCCTAGAATTATTGTTGTGAGTCAAAAATTGGGGGTGGGGTGGGGGAGAGAAAAATTGAACAAATGGAAAATAAACCACTTAGAGCATTTTCCCCTCGACTTTCTCGTACATTTACGTAATTTTGCCTATTCTCAAACAACTTCATATGTTCTTTGTCTATAAGTACAGAATTGTGTATTCAATTTTTCACCTATTTCTTCACACCTGCACATTCTGCTATAATTCGTATCAGCCACTCCGTCTTACTGGATTGTAATTCTCTAAAATCTTTGGCCACGAGCGATAAATCTTGATAACTTTTGGGACGCGAGTCAACTGGGAGTCAGAAACATTTAGGGAGAGTGGAGGGAAAAAGAAAAAAGTATTTTTACTCGTTTATGAATATTATATTATAAAACTTACCAAAATGTTTTTCAAACTTTCCACCAGTGATTCAATTTCATGAATCAAAGGAATCTTTCCTTATCCACGTTTCATCCTAGAATTACTGCTGTGAGTCAAAAATTGAGATTGGTGTGGGAGGGGGGGGGGGGGGAGAAATATTAATTAAATGGAAAACAAATCTTTGAAAGTGTTCTCTTCTTTGATTTCTCGTACTTTTACATAATTTTGCCTGTTCTCAAAGCTTTTATTTACCTTTGCAAATTTTATGTCTGTAAGCATAGAATACTGTAATCGATCATCTAGCAAGAGCTCTGAAATTTTGTTTTTCAATCGTTTCCCGATAATAATAGAATATTTTATTAATTTTAGAGCTCTTACTTTTAAACTAATACGTTAATATAGACACAACATTTTTACATATGTTCTATGTTTGTAAGTATAGAATTTTGTACTCGGTTATTCACCCCATCATTTTATGTACAAAAAATGAAGAAAAAATCTAATTTAAATAAGATAATTAGACTTACCTTATATTCCAGGACCGCCACTATAGATGAGTAATAATATCATTTTTGCACAAATAATCCACATTACTTTGAGACGAAACATTTATTCACACTTCATGCACATAAAATAAACACAAATAACACTTAAAATTAAAGGCATCTTAAATTTCAGTTTACAATCTAACCTGAAGACCATGTGTTGATGTTTCTAGTAGGAGGTCTGTACAGTCTATACTGTTCGGTCCAGTCTGTACTGACTGCTGTACAGCGGCGCTGCTGTCAGATTTCAAAGTCCAAGATGGGAGGGGTTTGTGACACACCTATTTCTGAGAATCCACGCATTCACCGTTGATTTTGGATTTCCCCCTTTTTAGAGACTTTTTAGTTTAATTTTTTTTTCACCTGCATGTGATTGTTGTGTCATTTCTGATCGCATTTTATTTTAACTAAACATTTCGTATTGATATGGCTAGTTCAAGTGGCAAAAAAGCTTTCAGGAGTGGTATGAAGAAAATTTTATATAATATCATTAAATATTGTGACCAAGAAGCAGAAAACGGGGAATTAAAATATTGCCGAAAAAATTTAATAACATATAAAAAGGAAGCATTTTAGTATAAAAAGATCATTATTATTTTGTACAAAAAGTAATTACCAAATTTTAAGAACAGAAAGTTTTCATTTTTTCTTCATAATTTAATGTTTATGCCCCTAACATTGAATAAAAATTGGGCTGAAATATTTTACTGTGCATTAGCACCTTTTTCCTTCTCTATTACTAATTATCTGTAACGTTTACCTCTCATTAAACCTCCAGTCTTCATTGTTAAATGTAAACATCTCCTCCTTTCATCTTTCTTCTTACCCATATTTTGCCGAATTAAACCCATCCTAAAGCATGCGCAAAAGCACGGAGGGTTTTACAATCCTTTGTCAAACAGTATCTTTCACTCAGTCTCTCAGGAAGGAAATCCTGTGTTAACTTCGGCCACGCGAAAAAAAAAAAAAAATCTTAGTAACTTTTGCAGTGCGAGTCAACTATGAGGCAGAGACACTTAGGGAGTGCTGGAAAAAAAAATGAAAACACTGGTTTTGAATTTTATATAGAAGAGTTTTTACTGGTTTTTGAATTTTATATAGAAGACCAAATACCTTTTAAACTTTTCTACCAGTGATTCATTTTCATAAGTCCCCCCTTACTTACGTTTCATCCACCTAGAATTATTGCTATAATTTAATAACATTTATAATATGTGCATTTAAATGATTTAAATATGATTAAATTGTATAATATTTGTAAACAATGAGTATTTGTATCAAAATCTCACGTTCTGACAGTTTCATTTTGATATCGAAATTTTTGATAGAAAATTAGTTAAAGAAAGGAATTAAGAATATTATAAAATTAGAATTAGAATATTAAAAAAAATCATTCTTAGAATCGGAATATTCCTAATGTGAATTAAAATATTTAATAATCCAGAAAAATATTAAAAATATGGGTTATTTATAAATTAGAATATTTATTCTAAGTTATCTAAAATATTTATAGAAGAGGCTTCCAATTCCAATGTGCTTCTAAAAGAGTACTTCTGCCTATTCCTCGAGGTTTTCGATTTTTGATTCGACCTCCAGTTTTTCAATGAAAAAAGTTATTTTTCCTTTTTAATACGTTGATAAAAGCAGTTTTATAATTTTTTTAGGAACAATTCAGTCAGTTTTTTTCTAAGTTTAGGCGATTTAACTTCTTCTTCACTATCATTATTTCCGCTGTCTGCTGACGTTATAATCATTTTACAAATTTTCATTTTTCATTTTTAAACTGTCATTCTCGTTTGATTTGTCTTTCCATATCTGCAAACCCTTCGGTGCTAATTGCTTTTGCCATTTGCACAACTTTTCTTTTTTGCACCACATGAAAATAAAATTCCACCATTAATTAAACTAAACGGAAAGAATTAAGAAAACGCGTTTGTGCAAAATCGCGCTCTGCAAATCTGCAATCAAAAAGGGTTTACTGTGCATACAATCAATACACCGTTCTCGATTCGTGTTTCTCGTCCCTCCCCCATCTTTTATGCTGAAGTACTTTATTATGGGTGTGACAACCTCTTGCTTCTTAGTCAATAATTGGCTGTTTATATCAGCTTTGCCTTCTCAATTAAATGCTAAAATATGATAAAAGGAAGTTTTATTTTCTTTGAGACGAAACTTCAAATCTGTCTTGAGGGAGAGCATTTGTTTCGGCATGTTGCGCATTTGTTTATGTCAAATTAATAAGCTATTTTCGACAGCTGAAATTTTTCTACCATGACCGCAATGGTAAATATAAGAATTTTTTTCTTTAAGGTGTATGTACACGCTTGAAACTTCGAAAATCGTTCAAAATATCGAATATTTTTTATTGCCTCAAAATGTCCTCTGATCCTTTAGCTTTCAAATGATACCAAGATGTTGTCAATATTCGGAATATTTCTCGAGTTATAAGGGTTCTTCTTAAGGTACTTTCACAAAAAACTTTAGTTTCGGTTTCTAAACCAGATGTAAACAAACAAATTTTCGTAAATTTTACTTGAAATTTTATATATTTTTTAAAGTATTATTTATTTAAAATTTGTTTTATTTCATTCCTTCTGTTTGGCAACGATATTTAACTGTAAATTTAACTGGATTACGCGAATTTTGTTTACTTTTTGAAAGTGTATCTAAGTGTGCTTTTTCCTCGTGCTTCTGATAATTTTTTCGCTATTCTTACGTTATAAAATGGATTCTGCAAGTCTTAATAAGCGTTCGAAGAAAAAAAAGTTTGCTGCTAATCAACATACAAAAAGAAAAGAGTCTCTGGATTCTGAAAATTTATCAGAAATATCATCTGCTTCGAAAACGAAATTAGGGAATATTTCTGATAATGCAGGAATTAATGATGCAAAAGGAGAGTGTTTTTTTTATAGAAATTGACTACATCAACCAACTACTTTCTTTTTTATACTGCCCTAAGTGTTGTGAAAAAACATTGTATGTTCAAAGCAGTACTTTCAAGAAAATGGGATGCTGTGTTGAATTAAATCTTGTATGCCACAGCAGTGATTTCATTAGTGATTCATGCACTACTTCAAAAAAACAAGGTCAGTTTTATGAAGTAAACAGACGTGTAGTGTATACCATGAGGCAAATATGTTGTGGTCATAGAGAAGCAAGCCATTTCATGACTGTTATGAATATGCCTCCTCCACCAAATCCTGTTCCATATAATAAACACATGAAAGCTTTGCTGCGTGTTCTAAAACCACTTGCTGAAGAAACCATGCGGTTGGCTGCCTATCGTGTTAGACAACTAAATGAAACATCTGAGTGCGGAGTGTCTGTTGATGGAACCTGGCATAAACGAGGCTACTCCTCATTAAATGGGGTTGTGACAGCACTTTCTGTCGATACAGGGGAAGTCCTTGATGTCGAAGTTTTTTCGAAAGCTGACCATATTTGCTGTATTAATTATCACGGTTCATCAAATAACATGGAACCCATAGGTGCAGGAAGAATTTTTCAGCGGTCAGTGGAGACAAGGGGACTACAATATAGAGAGTTTTACGGAGATGGTGACAGTAAAAGCTATAAAGCAGTGTGTGAGCTTGACCCATATTGTGGTAAAAGTATTAATAAGAAAGAATGCATTGGGCATTACCAAAAAAGGCTTGGAACTGCTTTGAGAAAACTAAAAAAAAAAACAATCAAAGGAATAGGAGGTAAAGGGAAGCTGACAGATGCTAAAATAAATAGAATGCAAAATTATTTTGGTCTTGCATTGCGTTATAACACTGGCTCTGTAAAGGCAATGTCAGATGCAATTTGGAGCACATTTTATCACCTTAGTGCTCAGGATACTCATCCGCTTCATACTAAATGTCCAAAAGGTAGTGACAGCTGGTGCTCATTTCAACGTGCCACTGCTCATGGGAAGCAAAATTCATATAAACATAAAGGAGGATTGCCATTGAAGATGCTAAAATACATCAAACCAATTTATTCAAGATTAAATTCTGCAGAAATGCTAGAAAAGTGTCTTCATGGCAAAACGCAAAACACCGACGAATGCCTCCATTCCCTCATTTGGAAACGGTGCCCAAAAACTAAATTTTCAGGTATCGATGTTCTGAAACTTTCAGTTTTAGATGCAGTTCTGCACTTCAACAGTGGTTTTAAACCAAAATTGGAGATTATGAAGCGGATGAGTATCATTCCAGGATATTTCATGGTGGAAGGCATAGTCAACAGAGAAAAACTAAGAATATCTGAAAGTTTGCGACAGTCAACACCACTGCAGAAGCAGAGAAGAAAATGTTTACGTGGCATAAAAAAAAAAAGATAAAATAATTGAAAAAGGAGTGAAATACTCTTCAGGATGTTTTTAATGTTCTAAATAGTAATTATTTTTGTCATTTTTTAAAATATATTATGATGAAAACATGCTTTCAAAACTTTAAACTCATTTTCTGAAGAATATTATTTTCCCACTATGTTGCTTCATTCAAACAATCATAACTCAACAAGAAATGAACCAAATACAATTATTTATATATCAAAATAATCTGTATAAAACAGTGGATGTTTTGTGCCTCAATCAAAGTTATATTTATAGAAATAAATTTTTAATAGCTGTTTAAAAGTTAAAATTATAGAAAAAATCTCACTTTTTCTACTCATCATTAATGAAAAAATTGTAAAAAAAAAAAAAAAAACACCTATATATTTTTATAACTTGATTGAGGCAGACAACATGAAGACTAATATTAGGCATAATTTCTAATTAGAATTGTGTGTTTGTACCAATTGGAATTTAAGATATCGTGTTTCAAAAAGTATGCTAATTTGCTCATTAAATATTAATTAATTAATTGTGTAATATGGTTTTTCTCATTGAAATGAGCTTAAACATATATTAATGATCTACTGTGAAAAAATTGGATTTTTAAAGTTAAAATTTAAAAAAAATCTTCAAGTGTGTATCTACGCCTTAAAAAAATTACTCGTAATAGAGGCGAATTGACTCGTAATTTACTTGTAATAGAGGTGAATTTATTCGTAATTTTCTTGTAATAGAGGTGACATTTTTTTCAGTCAAAGTTCGCATTACAAGGTTACAGCTTTTTTCGTTGTTTTCGATGTTTATGGATACCCTATATAAAATCTGAAAATGCTATAAGTAATTTGTCATTTGTAGAACAACTAATAACTGTCAGAAAAAATAAGGAATGGAATTGTATTACTAGTCTATCCACTCTATTATTTACTGATGATTGGAATAAATTATTTTTAAAAAAAAGAACACATTTTTTGATATTTGAACAATTATTAAGAATAAGCTGACCATTTTAAGAATTCAAAATAGCTTGTCGATGTAACAAAACGGAGAAAGTAAAATCAATTTTTCAAAAATACCCTCAAGATTTTCTTTCCCTCTAACGTGCTTAAATGTTATATAAAACATAAGATGTAAAAGAATAAATATAGTTTAAAATATGTCATTTTTAAATAATATTGTTCTTATTAACCAATTTCACTTTTTTATTGAGAAGATAACTGGGTTTAAATTCAGGAGAAGACTGAGGGCTTTGTAATCTTTATTTTGGGGTTATCTGAGATAATACACCATGTATATTATCTATCCATGTGTATTATCTATCTACTTTTTATTTTTTCAAAAAATTTTTGATTTCCTTTTTTGATTTTAATTTTCAATTTTTATTATAAACAAAAAAAAAATTTTTTAATCGAAAGCTTTTTTGAACGATGCCAAATATTCAAACAGGTAAATAATTTAAAATCATCACCAAGAAACCAACATCAGATAATGTAAAACGAGTATTTTAACAAAAAATTCCTTAATTATAAAGGAATAACAACGTAGGGTAGATACTATGCTACTTATTTCTCCATAGTTATATGAAATCTCTTGCGATTCAAGTATGATCCAGAGAAGTTATGAGAAAATTCCTCATATGCATTGAAGAACATTAAAATTCCTGTCAAATTCAATAATATATTATATAGCTTCTCTTCATTAAATACACGGAAAAAAAGGCAAATTAAAGAGATAAAAAATAAAAACGGCCATTTAGATAAAGATTTTTCTATCCATCGGAAAGGTTATTGGACCGATTTATCTCGTCACGCAGCCGCAGAATCTTCTTAGCTTAACCCTTTATTTATTTATTTATTTTTATATAAAAGTTTAAACTAATATCGAAGCATCAAAGTAATCATATTAACATCACTATCCGTATTACCTTCAGATGTCTTATATAAGATGAGAAATTTTTTTAAAAATTATGGACGTAAAATTATTTTAAATATCCACAAGTTACGAAAGAATGATTAAAAGAAATTTTACCACAAAATTAAGTATCCTCCAAACATGGCAGCTTGCATTCTTGTTCGAATTATTGAAAGCTATAAGTGATGGATGAAATGTTTCTCAAAAATTTCTGGAATATAACAGTTCCTTTTTATTTTGAAGCAAAAAGTTCTTTTTAAATTTAATGTACTTACTGTATATTCTTTCTTTTTTTTTTCTATGTCATTTGTATTGTGAATTTACAGTGTTCGTTGCTAAGGTTTCGGCTCTGGTTCCCAGTCATGTATGTGGTAGTATGAAATTTAAATCTGACGTCAATGGTTAGATGTCTCTCCGCTAGTGTGATGCAGAATTTCGGAGAGAGAACCGGCTTAAAATCATCCTCTTCTCAACGTTCAGAATGAAGATGTTCGACCGGATATCAACATTTCTTTCAAATACTGAACATTCGTAGAAAAAAAAATCTTGTTCACTGCGTCCCTATACAGTAAAAATTGCAGTTTGTACTTCAAAAAGTTGATTATTTGGATTATTAATCAATTTGTGTGAATTTTTATTTGATTTTGTAATCTGTTTGCAATTATTGTCTTGATATACAAATTTACTTCACTGACTATTAGATGACATATCTTATTTACATTTATTATTAATTCAATTCTCATAGGTAAATAAAGGTCACTCACTTGAGGAACTTAACAGTGTCCAAAATACATTTATATTTTGAATTAATTACCAATGTTGTCAGAATTCTTGATTTAAATATTTAAATATGATTCTTTTTATTCGAAGTAGGAATCAGACTTGTC
>JAPMOR010085262.1:105340-122028 GCA_026543865.1 Argiope aurantia
ATTTGATACATGTTAGATGTTGAATCTGTGTACCAAATTTTATCCATAAAGTTGCCTTTGTTTCATAGTAGTCGTGTTAACTTATATTCGGCAGACATACTTTCTATGAATGTATTTCGTTCAAAATTAGATAGGAATCTACACATTTGGAATAGAGGCCACATACTTAATTTAATCCGTCAAGCTAGTTATCACAGTTTCCAAAAATGTGTTTTTATAACTCAGTTAGATCTCTCACTCTCAGATGGTGATTCGTCAAAATTCTCAAGTTCGAATTTTTCGCCGATTACAACCCTTTGTCATTGTATACGAGAAATTTTGTTTAGAAATCACAAATAGAATTGCAACATTGTAACTCTCACCGTTCTTGAGTCACCGTTTGCAGACAAAAGACATACAGCCCAAATATTTGTACCTGCTATTTTACCCAATGTGTATCTGCTTTTTTTGTATTGCTTCCTATTGCTTTTTCGTGCTCAAGGAAGTCTAAAATAAATATATTCATCAAAATTTCTTCGTTGAATTTGATGACAATTAACAGTCCTTCCGTAATTCGTACATGAAAATGTAAAACCAAAACATTGCATTTTCGTTCCATTTCTTATATGATCCGGGAAAATGTGTTTCAATCGTCAAAAAATGAACTGATATTCAAGATATTGATTAGAAAAGTAAATGACGCAATAAAGAAAAACATAAAACAAAAGCTTCAAGTATATCACATTTCTTTATCATTGTCATCAATGGATGGTCTTACAGTGAGATTCGTAACGGCAAAACTTACAACGGCGATTTATGGCAGAGCCTTATCTTGGTATGATTCCACCAATGATTTGATGTGTTCATAGGACTGCACACTAATTCCGTCTCTCGATCGTATAGTGGTAGTAGATCAGGTGTCATTCTAAATTAAATAAAAGCTTAACTCTGATTAAACTAAACTTGAACTAGAATTTCTTTTCCTACAGATATAGTAATCAAAAAAGATTTCGATATATCTATTCAAAACGAATTTAATAACATTCCTTTCGAATTTGGATTTTATTTCAGCATAAAACTGCGTATGGCGTATCAAGTAGATACATAACGGACATCCTTCCCATCCCGATGTCTGAAAATTGTTTATTAAACTTATATTTATGCCAAAACAACAACAAAAGCCTTTCTTTTTAGAGCCGGTGCTTATTTGACAAAAAATTTTATTTGCTTTAAATTTTTTTATAAATCACTAGATGCTTATTATATCTTAATAAAGGTTGGAATAAACCATGTACTGTTCGTTTCAGGATCAAGAGATTGGTATTTTTCAACGATTGTTCTTCGCTGAGGGGTGGTAAATAGAAAGATGAGCGGTAATTATGCCTCTAATTTCACGAATAATCCGAATTTGCCCTATTGTTAAATGGAAACATCTCCTAACTTTATCTTTCCTCTCACCCCATTCTTTAGCGAAATAAATGCCCCCGGACGAATGCGCAAAAACACGGAAGTGGTTTTTTTTTTTTTTTTTTTTTTTTTGAATGCGAGAATGAACAGTATTTGGAAAATATTCCGAAATAAGCCTGAAACTAGATTTTATAGAGGGTTTCACAAGAGGTAGGAAAATAATACCACAACGTCAGGGAATTTGTGTGTGTGTGTGTGTGTGTTTGCAATTCCAGATCTTACTTTTCTTAAACTTTTCACTCATTAATAACCCCTTTTCGATACCACAAAAATAAAATTAAAAAAATCCGTTACTGCATTTTTATTTAAAATATTTGATACGTTTCTAAAATACAAAAATAAGTATTATAAAAAGTATTAATTAGTGCTCTGAATGATTTTTTTCTTTGTTTATAAATATTAACGAATTTATAAAAATATTATAATGGGGAAATTTTAACAATCAATGCATGCTCATCCTTGCAATGGAACCAATTCCTCCTGTCATCCTTGTGATATACATCAAATTAGCAGCACCGATTTTATTTTGGAATCCATCGCGCATACTGCAGTAAGTAAGTGGACGTGACGTCACTCCACAGCGAAAGTTAACGTGAAACTAGTTGTCATTATTTTTATTGAATGATTGGGATATCAAATAAATTTATTTCATTTCATGCGTGCAAAAATTCTTCTAGCTTAAGTTTTGGAGCCATACTTTTATGCACAGCCTATTTGAATTACTTGGAATAATTCAGTATAATTATATAAAGAATTATTGATGATTCGTTTGATATCGGATTCAGCATTTTTTGTAAATCGATTGCAATGTTCAAGTAGTGTTATTATTCATATGGCAATAATTTCTGTAGAAAATTCATAATTAATTTGAATTTTGTGCATTAAAATGATATTAAATATAAATTCTAATAATAAATTTTTCATAGGGATTGAAATAAAACCGAGAGATGGAATTGGAAACAAAGCGAATTTTTTACATGCAATTATTTTTCTGTGTATTTTCTAAAGAAAAGGATCCAGTAATGTTTTTAAAGGACATTTATTATTTTTTAAATGAAAAAAATTTCGCTTTCTTAGCATCTTGACTTGTGATTCTTAGATATAAAAAATAAAAGTAAATAAAATTAACTCCACACACATACAATAAAATGCAGGAAAACTGACGCAGTACACAGAAATGATTTTAGTCATATTTTTTTTTTTTTAAGAAATAAGGTGTAAAGTGAAATGAAATAAGATCAAAACCAAATTAACACCTTGCATTCTTTAATTTCACGCAACGCTAGATCGTTAGACTAAAAGATGTGTTGGACGATTTAAAAAAAAAAAAAAAAAAAAAAAAAAAAAAAAACTGAAACGGATTATGACGCCTTCAACCAATCAGAGACTTCAAAATTTCAACCGCCGTTTTAACTTCCTTTCTTCAATTGGATCAAAATTAGAACATTTTAATTTTGATCTAATTAGTTAATCACTGAAATGTCCTCAAAGCAAGTGAATACTCCGCCTTAGTCAGTTCGGACATCCCATTTAGAAAGAAACCTCCTTCTGACCTACTGCTCATTGTTAAAACAATAATAAAAAAGAAGAAACACACTTTGTCGCTTAAAAGACAATTCAGCTGTCCTCAAAGCAACGTGAGGAAAATCCAACATTTTTCCCCAATCTAACGGATGTTTAAATCAAAGGGTGCATCGGCAGGTGATTCAGTTAATTCTTATTTTCGGGCTCTTAATTGGTGAATTAACCTCGTAATAAGCTTCCTGTTTCAACACAAGAAGTCAGATGATATTAAAAATAAGGTTTAAAATTGCGATGCGGTCGTCAGGTTGGGCATGACTGCGCAGAAAAAATATCATTTGTTTCCTGATTTTTTTTTAAACGTAATTTCTGGCACGTGCCAACAGTTAAATGCTCTGTAAAGAGATGGAATTTTCAGTTATCAGATTCAAACTTCTGTATTAGTGTTTAATAATGTATAAAAAATTTGCATTTGGTAATTTCTAATTCTTAGTGGTAATTCTTAATTCTCTTTGGTAATCTTTAATTTTTTAGTTCTCCTCTCTTCTTAATTCTTTAATTTTTATTCTTCTTTTAATTCTTAGTTCTTAAGCCTAATTGAATTAGAAGTAATGTTATACGGGAATTTTTTATATAGTGAAATCTTAGAGCTTCAAAAGATCGTTTTAATTAAAGTAGTGACTAAAAAAATAAAAAAAGAGACTTTTTTTATGATAAATATCTTAGTTCTCGACAGTATAACAATTTCTCTATTTATTAATCATGTTTGAGAAATGTAAAAATCATCCCAAAGCATAGAATTGGTAGGTATGAGGGTTTAAACTCAAAGTATGAATCGAAGAGGAAAAAATATTCCTAAAATGACAGCATAAAACTGTAACACAATGTAAAAAAACCTCATTTATTTGTGGATTCTATTTGAAATCTATCTTCAGTGATTACTTAATATCCAAACTTTATTTAAAACAAACTGTTAAATTACGCTTAACAAAGAATAATAATTTTTTACAAATATTTACTTTATACATGAATAATATGAACAAGCTTAATTAATGTTCTTTTACACGAATAATATTAACTATATATTAGATAGAAATTAAAATAATTTAACTCAAAATGTAAATAATTATTTGTCAAATTAGCGAGATTTTTTAAAAATTTAAATATAAGCTATATTTTTTAGTTTTGTGAAATTGAATTTGAGTTTAAAAGATCGCTTTTGTGCGCTTTAAAATTTTCATCCAAAAACAAATAGAAAATAAAGTTCTAAACCTATTAGTTAAATAAAACTAATAGGAATAATAATGAACTATTTTATAACAGTTTATAATTATAAGCTTTTACTGATTTAATAAACAGTTACTTTTAGGGAGCAAGATTAAATGCATTTTCCATTCTAGAAAAATCTTTTCAACGATGGTTTAATTTGGTTTGTTTGTTTGTATTTGGTTTATTGTCGGAAGAGTCAATTTTGGCTATTCTGCACTATGCATATGCTATAATCGGAATATATTATGATAAATGGACTTATAAAAGCAAACATAGAAAGATAAAAATAAGAAAATTGACTGGAAAATAAAAATAATAAAAAATATTCCAATAACTTAAAAATTAAAAAACGTATCATAACATTTCTAAACAATGATGTAATGAAAAATACATAACAAATAAAAACTTTAAAGACAATTAGAAGGAAAACAAAAGTGTTAAATGTAAGTAAAATTCCCACTTTTGGCTATTCCGCGCCATGCATATGGTATAAATGGGATAGGTTATGATAAATAAACTTATAAAAGCAAAGGAAGAAATACAAAAATACAAAAAATGAACTTGAAAATGCAAAAATGATTCCAATAACTTAAAATTAAAAAAAAAATGTTTCATAAAATTTCGAAACAATGACTTAATGAAAAATACTTAACAAATAAAAACGTTTAGCATATTTAGAAGGAAAACAAAAGTGCTAAATGCAAAGAAAAATCCTATTGGCTTTTTAAAAGTTAGAAGTATTGAGATAGTATTTTACAACCACCAGATTTTGAATTTTATAGAAAAGGAGGGGAAAAAAACGAGCAAGATAAGAATTAAAAGCAGGACATTCAATTAAAATATGATTAACTATAAAATGAACTTGGAATCTGTTGCAAATAGACGCATTTTCAACAAATATGCGATGTTTGTGGGTGAAGCGAGTGCGTCCTATATGGAGACTATCAATTTAATATCTATCTCACGTATAAGAAGTAAAGGACACACAACAATGTGAATTTTTAATTAATTTAATTAATTTAATTTATTTTGAATCCGGATTTAATTTGGTATTGCATGCATATAAAGAAAAGAAAATAGCTTATCAAAACATAAAACCTTCTATGTACTATCTATGTATTCTTCTTGGAAAATCTTCTCGATAGGTATGCGCAAGTAACGAGAAAGATTTAATTTAATGAATAATAATTATAAAAAAAATTCTTTCGAGTTTTCTTTCATTAGTTATTATTCGAGTTAAAATGACTTTTTGTTATTTTAAACCGCAAATAGTCTTACATAAATTACTTGATTTCATAATTTCAAAATTTAAATTTATAATATAAATAATATAAAAATATAAATAAGAATATAAAATATAAATTGGCATAAATAATAATATAAATTGTTTTAAAATATAAATGGCTTAAAACTTCTACAAAAATTACATTTCCAATATGCTATGGTAAACAATTGGAAAATGACATGATTTTGTTTAGAAATAGAAAATAGATTAAAAATTTAAAAAAGTTGTATAAAAATAATTAATTGAAAACTATATAGTTTGATAGATGGCTAATAATTAACTAAAAGATAAGTCACTGGAAAAAAATACATGATGACTTTCAAAAGTTAGAATTTAGTTAGATTACTGCTAAGAAATATTTTGATTCTTTCCTTTAAAAGCAAAGATTAAATAATTGTCATGCCACTCTACATTTTCTTTTCATTTGATTAGTTATGGGTTAATACAAATAAGAATTATATAATTCTTTTAAATACCTGAGTGTGTGGTTTGGCCAAACCTGATTATTATTCATTCTACAGCTTAAATTATATTTTTAGAAAGAGATAAGAGCTGGAGACAATAATTCAAGCAGTTAAATGAGAAAAAATTGTAAAAATTTTTTTGTACTGTCGCTGATTATTTTTTCTATTAAAAATAAAATATGATTTTAGTCTTATTTTAAATTCTAAATTTAGGATTTTAGCTATTATAATGTCAACGGATGTTTTATATCTGAATTAGCATTGTATTAAAATGCACGATGTACTATCGCTGATTATTTTTTCTATTAAAAATAAAATATGATTTTAGTCTTATTTTAAATTCTAAATTTAGGATTTTTGCTATTATTATGCCAACAGATGTTTTATATCTGAATTTGCATTGTATTAAAATGCACGATGCCTTCTTTAAGTTCAAACCACACTACAGCAAGTTGCTTTTTCGTCCGTTTATCTTTTTTGGAAGTACACGGCTAATACAACATGCATAAGAGAGTGATTTATAGACAACTTTTAGAGCTCACACCCTAAGTTAATACTTCGTTGCAAACATCGTTACCGTGTATTTTTCTTGGCTATTTGCTTATCAGTTGCCTACACCTCTTTGAAGCTCTAGTGCTGTTGGAAAAGACTCACCAAAGGTGCCAAAACTTTGACATCTTTATTTCCGAACAAAGTAAGACAACCTTGGGAGTTGTTTTCCCGAAAGTGCGAAGTGCATTTATCACAAAAGCGTAAAATGTATTTTTTCCAGAAAGGATTTGAATTTGAGTAAATAAATGTTTTGAATTGTTTTGAGTTTGAGTAAATCTATGCGCATCTGTTAAATTTCCTGCGAACTTGACGACGATGCTTCTGCTTTTGGCAAGTGAGGATATGAGTGGAGATGGAAAGTGGCTCCAAAAAACACACGTTTTAATCAGTGATAACCATTTTAGCTTTTGAAAGTTGTTTAGTTTCTTTTTTCTAAGGAAAGAAGAAAAGTAATTTGCTGAAAGTTAAGGGTTTAAGTAAACTATTAATATCAGCAATATACAGGGGGATTGGTAAAGTCCTTTTAAGCCCTTTAAATTCAAAGCGGTGTCTCTTATAAGTAAGAAAGTAACGTATACCTATAGTAAAGGGGCTATATTGAATTTATTGAGACGGATACAGTGCCCCTGGCGGCGAAATAAGAGGTTACAAAAAGTATCAACAACATACAGGGCGATCGGTAAAGTCCTTTTAAGCACTTTAAATTCAAAACGGCGTCCCGTATACCCAAAAAAGTAATGTATACCCATAGCAACGCGATTATACCGAATTTATTGAGACAGATACAGCGCCTCCGGCGGTGAAATAAGAAGTTACAAAAATAACTCAAAGAGTAAAGGAGATTGGCCAAAAAGATCACTTAGAAAAATGTATGCTATAACATAATAAAAAATACATGAAATTGACTAAAAAAATACACGCTTTAATCAGTGATAACCATTTTAGCCTTTGAAAGTTGTTTACATCTTTTTTCTGAGGGAAGAAGAAACATAATGTGTTGAAGTTGATGGTTTAAGTAAACTATTAATATCGACAATATACAGGGTGCACGGTAAAGTCCTTTTAAACACTTTAAATTTAAAACGGCATCTCGTATAAGCAGGGAAGTAACGTGTGCAAATAGTAAAGTGACTATGCTGAATTCATTTAGACAGGGACAGCGTCCCTAGCGACGATATAAAAAATTACAAAAAATAATTCAAAGAGTAAAGGAGACCAGCCAAACTTTTAAGTTAGAAAAATGTATGCTTACCATAATAAAAAGGGAAAAATATTCATAAAGTTATTCAAAAAAATTGGTGGATAATACTATGAACGTTCCGTGACGTAAAAAAGGGTTCGTCTAAAATTGAAAAAATTTGTTCTCCGGTATTATCATATAGTTTTCTAAGCTAAAGAATGGCGAAATGAAATTTAAGTAAAGAAGAAAGTAAACAAACAAAAAAATTTGATATGAAAAATGCATTTGAGGAAGGAGAGGGGATCTGAGGATACATTTTCAACAAAAGAAATCAGCGGGGAATATATTCAACAAAAGGGCTCTCAACAAAAGGCGTTCTCTGTCTTACCAAGGGTAAGACAGAGAATGCCTTTCACATGACATTGGCGTACAATAGTTAACCTTTGGCGTGATTTTGACATTTTTACTAAATCTAATGTGCCATCCTTAGCGAATTGTTTTGCAAGGCGATTAATCCTTCGCATGCGTAATAGTAACCTAAAATAGAATTTGTGTTTTAGACGCTTTTTTCCCCCAACGTATTGAAGCTGAAATTTGACACAATCTAAAATGATAGTCACAAAATCACACAACAAATTTGAAATATCCAAGTCATTGGGCTTTTGAATTTTCGCGTTTATATATATATATTTGGATGTACAAAGCGACAGCTATTTAAGTTCTTGTTGGATTTAGCTCAACATTTATATATACTCTATAAATATTATCTACACTATAAATATCTACACTATAAATATCTACACTATAAATATCTACACTATAAATATTATCTACACTATAAATATCTACACTATGAATATTATCTACACTATAAATATCTACACTATAAATATTATCTACACTATAAATATTATCTACACTATAAATATCTATACTATAAATATTATCTACACTATAAATATTTATACTATAAATATTATCTACACTATAAATATTATCCACACTATAAATATTATCTACACTATAAATATTATCTACACTATAAATATTATCTACACTATAATCTACACTATAAATATTAAATCTGGGTATTGAAGTTTATCCACCCAGCTGTTTTCATTTTGTAGTTATCATATTAACTTATATTCGAACAGTCAGATTGACAGGCTTCCTCTTGATGGATTTTACTTAAAATTTGATAGAAATCAGCAAATTCGGTGTAAAGACCATATACAAAATTTCATTCGTCTGGCTCAAAGCAGTTTTGAGCATTTTTAATTACTCCATTTCTATGTAGCATGCATTTCAGAACATAGGACAAATTGTGTTCCAAATTTGTGTAGTATGGATAATGGGAATTATGAAAGAAAGAAAAGAATCATTTCGTCATCTTTCTAAAATACATTAAAAAACATCAAATCATTAAAAAATTTCTTCCTATATCATCATGGAACAAGAAGAACAGACTTCCTAGGAAACAAATTCGATTCACAGCTGTTTAACTCTTTAACATCGTCATGCCCTCGGAGTCATCCTCGTCATTGAACCACGTTTCAATATTACGAAATACATACCAAATAGCCCTAGTGTGCTTTAAAAAGGGACTTTACTATAACTAAACTAAACTAAATCATTCGTCATACCTATGCGTGGCACGTGCACCAAGTAATCGCTTTAAGCTAAAATAAAATTATTAAATTAATTAATAATTCAGGTTTAAAGTTGCACTTAATCCCTAAATACTTCAAGCGTTCTATAAATTCTTTTCTAAATCAATGAAACAGCACATGAGAGAAAGTGCAATCTGATTAGATAACAGAGAAAACAGAACAGTTAAGGCCAGCTTTCTTAACCTTTCAGTATTCGCGGTCCAGTTTTCAATCATAATTTTCATCGCCCCCCCCTCGCTTATAATAAAATGTATACAGCAATAATACATATTGAGTATTTTGGATTCTGTGCTTAAATTATTTTTTACTAACTGCCAAAACAAGAGTAAAAGCGAGCCAACGTTGGCGAGAAACCACATCTGGCATCTTGTCAAGCGGGCGGTGAACAGATGAAGCGAATGAAAGTGGAAAAATTTAAATATTATATTTGAAACGAAAGCCAACAGGGAGATAACGTTAAAAGAATATGAAAGTAGAAAAATTCGTTAATGAAAGTTAACCTAGATGGGGTGAGCTAAATTTAGAAACTGGGAATACATTTTTTCGAATAATAAAAGAAATAAAACCGAAGCATGACTAAACAAAAGCGAAAAAAATAATTAATGTTTGTGGAATGGAATCCACACGACCGATGGCGTCTCCAGCATGCGCAGCGCAAATATTTCCTCATTGGAAGAAGGAAAATGTTCGATAACGCAAGTTTCAATTCCAGCCAGTCTCATTCGAGTCGATCCTTCTATCGCTATCGAATCTGTCGTGAATATGTATGTTATATATGTTTTCGTGTTAATTGGAATTCATCATATTAAATATTCATGGCAGCAGATTTATGCAGACTCATGGATAAATTTTTAAGCGAAAGTAAGCGAGCATTAGACGATAGTCAAGCATCAACAAGTACACAGATGAGCGTAGTTCTGAAAATAAAATCAAGAAAATATTCTCAAGAATACTTAAATTTTGGGTTTACCAGTACTGAAGTAAATGAAGAAGAAAGGCTTCTGGGTATCATTTGCTCAAAAATGTTGGCCGCAGACAGCATGAAACCTAATAAACTTAAACGACATTTGGAAAAGCTTCATAGTGAGTACGTCAATAAACCCAGAGCATTCTTCGAATTAAAATTAAAATCATATAAAAAGCAAAAATCATTTTTTAAAGAAACTTTGTCTGTGAATAAAAAAGCTTTAATTGCATCTTACAAAGTTTTATATAAAATAGCCATGTGTAAAAAACCTCACACCATTGATGAAGAGCTTATTTTGCCAGCAGCAATTGAGATTGTAGAAAATATGTTTGGAGATAATTTTCCAAAACAATTGCAGTCTATATCTCTTTCAAATGATAGTGTTTCTCGTCGAATTGGTGATATAGCTGAAGATGTACAGTGTCAGCTTTTCTCAAAGTTGGCAAACATAAAATGGAAAAATTGTGTCAGAATATGCACCGATGGTGCTCGTTCAATGTCCGGAAGATTCCAAGGTATACAAGCGCTTGTAAAACAAAAATCGCCGCAGTGCGTCTGGACACATTGCATGATACACAGAGAAGCTGTGGCTTCGAAAGAAAGTCCTGGTCTGAATATTGTGCTAACTACGATTGTAACCGTAGTAAATTATATAAAAATGAGACCCCTGAAATCGAGAATCTTTTCCGCACTTTGTAAAGACATGGGCTCAGTACATTTAGCGTTACTATTTTATTGCGAGGCAAGATGGTTATCACGTGGGAAATTTTTGCAACGCGTTTATGAATTAAGAGAAGAAATCTCCATTTTCCAAGAAGAGGCCGAGAATTTTCGCGGTGGTTTATTTGTGATGAAATTGAACTACTTGGTCGACATATTCGAAAAATTAAATAACTTGAATCTTCATCTTCAAGGAGAAAATAAACTTATGTTGGATACGAGTGATAAAGTTAATGCTTTTTGTTGAAAATAGGAATTGTAGGAATTGTGGAGCAGATATTTAAAGCAAAAAAACCTAACGATGCTTGCAAATGTGGATGATTGTATTAAAACTTACAAGGCTGAAGAAGAACATGTAAAAGTTGTTTTTGTAACCATTGAAAATCATTTAGCCATGCTTGCAAAGAATTTTAAAAAGTATTTTCATGCTGACGACAAACTGATAGCAAGTTACGAGTGGGTTAGGGATCCATTTCATGAGACTCCTGAAGGACTCTCAATTGATGAGGAAAAAAAATTCATAGACTTCACGACAAGTGACGAAACTAAAAGACAATTTAGTAATAAATCACTATTTGAATTTTGGGCAGGAATAGAGGATAATTTTTCTGCAATAAAAACAATTTCGGATCCTATTACCATTTTCAACAACCTACCTTTGTGAAACTGGATTTTCTGCTGTGACTTCTTTGAAGACAAAATATAGAAACAGAGCTGAGAGGGACTATTTATACTTCGAAAAACTTTGCTCTGCAAGACAGGCCCAAGGAAGTCATTAATAGTTATTAAATTTATTTTTAATTTAGTATATTTTGTTTCAGTAAGTTTTGATTTAGTAAGTTGTTTTACTTTAATAAGTTATTAAATATGTCGAAATGTATTTTGTTTTCTATGTGTATGTGTGCTTTCCTTTCAGTCATTTAATCAATTTTTTAAATAATATTTTCTCTTGGATATTCTCGCCCCCCCCTCTAATGTGCTCGCGCCCCCTAGGGGGGCGCGCCCCACAGATTGAGAATCGCTGAGTTAAGGGGTTAATTGAAATCCAGAATCAAGTGTTTAGAAGTCAAAACTAATGGAATTTTATTCGAAATAAAATTGAAATTCAAGCTTTAACTTGTGAATCGTTGTAAAAAGAAAGAAAACCAGGAATTGTTATTGCAGTAAATAAATAATTTGAATATATATTTTTTGTAATCATTTTAAAAATTCTATAATAGATTCGATAAGAATTACATAATTTCATTACATCATAGATACAATTAAAAAGTACCAAAAGCAAAAAATCGCGTTTTTTTTTTTTTCATTCTGAGCTCTAGGAGTTTCTTAAGAAATAATACATATGTTTGCAATATCTCGAGTCCGAATTCTATATGTAAATTAACAAAACAGCAATTAAAATGTATTGAAAACATATAGTTTATTTTATCAACATTCTAAAAACAAAAAGAGAATAAATTTTATTTATTCAATAGCTCACCTTTGAATTCATGTTAAAATCTCAAGAAAGGAGAAATACGTACTTATGGTTATTAAACACTAGAAATTGGCGTAAAATTTCTATAATTAACATTAAGTATTATTCAATTATTTAGAAGTCGGGATTTTAAAAATATTAAAAAATTATCAATTGTTTGATGTTATTAACATAATACTATACTAAAATTGTCAGAAACTTTAAAAAGTAGCAGACCTGTACCATTATAGTATATGATTAAAACAAGTTGTTTAGGTCTTTCGATATATCTTCATTTTGAAAGTCAGTGAAACGAAGTATTAAAAACTTTTTTTGTATATCAAAATTCATAAAAAGGTTTCTTCAGTTTCTATCTCCTTTTTTCTTTCTTTATTAAATAAAAATTCATCAAGTTGAAAGGGCTGAGAAACAGGTTGCTCTATAATTCTCAAGTATATGTTTCACTCCTTCCGATTTCCACATAACAGAAATATGCGGAAAAACAAAAAAAAAAAAAAAAAGTGGTAATTTATTAAGCGGAGTCAGTACGTTACGTTAAGTTTCAAAGACACCTGTGGGCGATTCATGTGATAGTAAATCAAGCGTAAGATTCTCGGCTACCTGCTTTCGTAT
Organism: Argiope aurantia; assembly: GCA_026543865.1. Classification (NCBI taxonomy): domain Eukaryota; kingdom Metazoa; phylum Arthropoda; class Arachnida; order Araneae; family Araneidae; genus Argiope; species Argiope aurantia. The sequence continues at coordinate 118,504 of JAPMOR010085262.1, forward strand.
ACAGTTTATTTCTATTAGGAAGGAAAAGTAAAAAGCTGGAAGGATATTTCGTAGGCGTCCTTCTTTATTTATTTTACCTTATGATTTTTATTTGAATATTTTTCGGTTAGAAAGTGAGGTAAAGATACTTTGTATTGATTGTTTTCATGACTAGTGGGTGAAGTTTCATGACGCAATCCGTATTTTTTTCGAGAATATTCGGTTTAAGAATACAGTGGGTGACTGTTTAACGAACATAACTCGTCTAAAGAAGATGTTCGTTATCCAATTTGTTCTGCTATTACTAAATATATTATCCACGTTTACTATCATACATTTACCAAAAAGTTTTAGCTCGCCAATTCATTCTGAAAACACCCGAAAAAAATAAAACTGATATATATATATAAAAGTACAATCCCCTTCTGTGTTGTCTATATGTCATAAAAGTGCAGTAAATCTTCCCTAATTGGCAACCCTTGCATAGAAGTGATTCTTTTCAACGGAGAATTTTGGAATTTTCGGTCCAAAGATATAATTTAAAAATAGTACCAAGGAATAACCATTCCAAACCCTTCTAGGGCCCACTCAACTTTAATGAAATCAATACTTTTCGTCATCCCTGAACTGGAGGCTTTTATTAAATGATGAGGTTGGAAAGATGAAGGGACAAAAAGTTAATACAAAAGCATCACCAGAAATCAAATCAAAACTAACAATCACTTTCGTAATATCAAGAGAAAGGTTAACTGTCCGCATTTTCTGGATGAAGGATTCAATTGATCATAATTACTAAACGCAGAACAAGGAGCCATTTTAGTCCCAAGCATATCATTTTAATTTTTAAACTATGTCCAAGCTTGTACAAGAAATTTGATTAAGAGAAATCATCTAAAATGTAGTCCAATCTTTCAGCAGCAGGAAATCATAAACAAACAAAATCTCTAAGCTTAACGGACTTTTTGATCCAAGAACCCTTTTGATCAGCAGACTTCAGGAAAACTAATATTATTAGCCATTCCACTCAATACGCAAAAATTGGTTAATTATTTACTTTTCCAAATAAATTCCTCATCAATGACCCTGAACAGCCTAATTTACCATCATAGAAAGCTGTTTCTGAAATGCATATCTCTTGTTTGGCTACTAACCTGAGTACAAACTTTTTTCAATTTCAGTCTATAAGTATCATTTTCTTCCTTCATTTGGATCAATTTCTGTAACAAAATCAGATTGTTACTATGTATTTTATAGCAATTCGTTTAACTTATTGTGAGTTAAAAGATGCTTTATTTTCTTCTCTATCAATATTTAAATTGTTGATTGGTGAATAAGACCATCCACTTCTTTATTGGCCATTTCTACATCAAATGTTTGATTTCTCCTTTATTTTTACTGAAAATCTTCAAAAAGTTGATAAAAATTGTTTCTCGTATAGAAACATTTTTATCTGCTGAATACGACATGTGAATGAAAATTCCATAGAAGTAAAATTAAACGAAAACAATTCAAATAATGAGTGTTAGTCCAATCGTATTATCATGAAAAGTACCTAAATATGGAAAAAAAATACATAACAGCAATATTATTAGTTTAGTTGGTCGGGTTGCATTTCCAAAGCATTCTGTCTGTCTGAATTTGATGGAGGGAAAAGAATCCCATTTTATGATTCCATATGGTATTATAATGATTGATTTGCAGAAAAAAAAGGCGAAATTTAAATTTGAAGTTAATATTTTCTGAATTAAATTAATTGAAGTAAATATATATATATTTCAATTATTAAACATGAAAATATTCCGATGACTTCCGAAAATTCCGATGACTACTGTTTAACATTTTTGCAAGAACCAATCGCCAAAGTATGTGGTAGACCAATCAGATGGCCTTTAATGGTTTGTAAAAAAGAAAAATATCGCTTGATTGGTTAGACTGGTTCTCAAAGAACATTGAATTGTAATATTCGTTAGCGTAATGGTCATCGTAATGAAATTTCAGGCTAAATAATTAAAACAAAATCTTAACCTGAAATTTGATTTTCACCGCTTTTTTCTAAAATCGGCCAGTACAATATCATCTGAACTACTTTTAGGTATTTGTCCAAGATTCTGTTCCCTTTTTTGAATAAAGTTAAAATTTTCAAAAAAAAAAAAAAGCAGATATTAGTTTGAATTTTTAACTAAATATTTTCTTCTGTGTAACGTATTCTTAAGTGGAATTACTAAAATTTAGCTCAAATTAAGAAAAGGAACCCCCCCCCCCGCTTTTTTAAAATTTACTCTTAACTAATTTAAGCTATCTTAACAATCCAAGGCTCATTATATAAGCGTTTTTAATGCCTATAACTTTTCAATTAAATTTTTTTCTCTCAGATCAATAATTCTTTAGCCCCCCCCCCCAAAAAAAAAAGAAAACCGCTTTTAAAGCTTAAAAACCTCTTTCCCACCGTATCCAATTCAATATCCGGTAGCAAATATAGTGTCTTATTTTGAACAGTCAACCCAGTGACTTAAATTAATAACAAAGTTGTAACATATTTTTTTCCCACGTCAAAGTACAATACGAATGGACTATCTGTGCTTGGTTGAGTTATGAAAATCCGCTTTCGAGATGGAATTTTTGTATATGCTTAAATAATTTTTTTCGATTATTATGCTTCTTTACAAAGGAGAATTCTTATTCGCTTATCACAACAACAATAATAATAATAAAAAAACATTATTAAGAATACCGTTAAATGCATTGATTTATTTTTTATGACTAAAATGTAAAAAAAAAATCATATCATAATTTTGAATTAGTTCGTTTTATTAAGTAACGTAAAAAAAAAATGTAAGAATTAAGTTATATTTTTCGTAGTATGCCGTCATCAACGTATTAAGAGGACTAATTTCAATATGTTGGTTTTAAAAAACACATTTTGATCACAGTTTTCGCAATATGTCGAATTTTCAAACCTATCAAGTACTAATGTTCTACATAATAAACTGCAAATAATTGAGAAAGAAAACAAAGGAAACAAGTGGCAGACGATAAATTGAAAGTTCCGCCACTCAACTTTAGATTTCTTTCTTCCTTTTTTTTATAGGCACGCAACGGAAAGGGATAATATCGTCAGGTGTAACATTGTGGAAAAACCTACGCACAACAGTTTTCGTTTAAATATAACAAAAAATAAAGGTAAAATCCGTAGAGCGCGCATTACGAACCAGTTCGTAATAAATTTTTTACCTGCGTCGTGAAATTCACGTGACTTTTATCTACAAACAGTTATACACCTTCATAATTTCGTATTGTAGTTTCCAGACACTTTGACAGGAAACAGGAGGTGATAATAATATTTAGATAGACATGATGTATTGAGAGCCATGTTGCGATCTTCCTCCGCATGTAATAAATGGGAAAAGGATGAGAAGAGCGAAGGTTGCTCTATCAATTCTTTATCAAGAGAACCAAGAGATATAAGTCAAGAGCACTTGTTTTGTATTTTATTGTTTTGTTGTTGTTTTAAAATAAACCGGAACTCTCTTTTATTAAAATAACATT
>JAPMOR010085262.1:123194-148858 GCA_026543865.1 Argiope aurantia
CATTTGAATTTAGTAAATTTAATATTCTTATTCATTTGAATTTAGTATATTTAATATTCTTACGATAGAGAAGCCTTAGCCAGCTAAGCCACATATCTCTTTTTTAAGACACTGTAAAATAAAAAAATAAGCACTTTACCGTTTTTGTCAGTGCTATTTTCTAACTTTGTTCTGAGGCAGTAAACAATGATTTCTTATCATTACAAATATATATTTCTATAAATTGGTCCATTATCGGAAACCAAAACAAATGCCCCGTAATCTCTGGGTAATTGGGAACCTACCGGGGTAATTATTTATGTTTCTATAACTAAGGCTAGTTAATTAATACGTTAAAAACCTAGTTTCCTTTCCACATGATCAGTTTCAATAAAAAAAAAGAATTACAAAGTCAATTAAATTCCTTCCCAATTACTCTAACTGACCCTACTACATTCCCTCTTTGTATGCTTCGTATACATAACGAAGTCAAAATTTAAAAAAGGCTTAAGTTTTCATGATAGTTTTACTTCAGTGGCCTTCCTGAACGCATTTTTTCATTTGAATTTAGTAAATTTAATATTCTTAATCAATAATACATACTTTGAATTTTATTCCCATTTTATATTCGTGGTATCTTATTCTTCAAATTATTTGACATTAATAAGAACTACAGGGTGGTTATAATTAAATTCCCCTATAAACAGCATCCTACAACGCAAACGGGCGAACGGATTGCAACGAAATTTGGTATATACACTATACACGAGATGCGCTCACGGAATTTCGAGGGAAAAAAAAATTAGATCCCAAATGTCCACCAGATTGCACCTTTTCTGGGAAAACATTAATTTTAACACACTAAACGACCAAAACGGAATACAGAAACAATATTATTGACTAGTTTCTGATCACCTTGTCATCGAACCACATTAAGTAAAGGTAAGGGAAAAATAACAGTACGCTATTTGAGGTTAAAAACAGTTCAGTTTTCAGAAACAAGAATAGATTAGGACGAAATTGCACAAGAGGAGCAGTTATTAATCTTGTCCAGGAAGATGTAGTGAAAGGTGCTTCATGTGACCACCCTCATTCATTTGCAAAATTTCAAGTCGATGGACAGTGTGTTCAACAACAGATCGTAGCTCAGTTGTGATGATTCGAACATGAAGCGTTATGGAGTTCTTTAAGTCATTCAACTTCGCAACACCATCGCAACAAGATGCCGTCATCATTACAACGGGAAACCTCGACATAAAACTTGAAAACGACTGCAGACGTTTCTTACCCTATCCCGCTTTGCATAAAGCTTCCCCTTCTTCGCAAGCATGTAAATATCGACATTTTTTCCTAGAGCTGACAGTTTTTCCCCTTTTTACATATTATTACTCATAATTTTGTTCTGGATTGTAAATATGGTTTCTGTATTCCGTTTTGATCGTTTATTGTGTTAAATTTAATGTTTTTCCGGAAAAGGCTCCCTCTGGTGGACATTTTGGAACTTTTTTTTTTTTTCGAAACTCTGTGAACCTATCTCGTGTATAGTCTATATGCCAAATTTTGTTGTAATCCATTCACTCGTTTGCTTTGTATGATTCTGATTATAGAGGAAGTTTAATTATAACTACCCTGTATTTCTTATATTTTATTGTTGTTTTATGTACATTATATTTATTATAAGCACACATAATATGTTGTTTTTTGAATTCTTATGAACAGCATAAAATATTGTTTCATTTTCTGCAGAAAAAAATAAATTTTGAAACGAGGAATTTAACTTCATTTTAAAGAATTTATAAATTTCTATTGCGTTGGGCGCGAAAATCTAAAAATTAATGTATTTTCATCAGAATTTGTTTATTAATGCATTTTCATATAAAAATATGTCTTCACTAAGAAAGAGAAGAGAAACTATGTTGTATTAATTATATTTTTATATGTGTTTTGCATGTGTGTATGTTGTTACATATAACAAATTTAGAGAGATGGGATTTTCTTTGACTTATATATATATATCTTTCTATCTTATATAAATATCTTTAAAACATTCGCCCATGGTTCTTACATTTAGAGAATTTTAAAGTCTAGAACGTTGAAAGATTGATATGTAAACTAACAGACTTAAAATAATAATATAATTTTTGCTGCTTTGATAAGATATTTTGGTGCAGTTGACTTATTTTAAAACTTGAGGTCTTACAATTTTGAGTGAAATCATTAAGCTAAATTTGAAGAGCGAAACATAATTACACCTCATTCTTTTGATTTTCTTCCAGATTGCTTCAGCTTCTCTCAAATAAATTCAAAATTAAGAAATACTTATAATTTTTTAATTAAGAATAGGTCATTCATTCTACTTAGCAACACAAAAAAGCATTTGTCACCTTCAGTTGAAGACAACAGCAAATTTTGAAAGAGTCGGATAAAAATAATTAATTTTTCATCTGTGACTCAACATTTGTTGACTAAACATCTGACGGAAGCAGACTAAATATTTATTGGGTACAAATGTTCAGTCTTCTGCGTGGGAAAAAAAAAAGAGCAATGGTAGGGTGATTGTGTTTATGAGATCTTCCAGCATTATTATGGAAGTGGAGTTGTTAAAAGACGAACTGTTATCTTCCCAAGATAAGTATTTTAATGCTTTCGTTGTTTAAATGTTACTTCAACATTCAAAGCGATTTTAGTTTGAAGTATTTGTGATTTAGCCTTTCTCAAGCAACGTCCCTTGATATAATTTAAAGTTTTATAGCCACTAGATTAAGAATGCATTATCACATTAATTATTAGAAGCATATTCAAGACTACGTATCTCTGAAGAAACTTTTTTTTACACAGATTTTTCATTAATAGTTGATAGGTTAACGCTAACTCTTTTCAGACGTGTGATATCTTATGGCTTCACCAGTGTAATATGCTATTCAATGCGTTTCTTTTAATTTGGGCTGGAGAGGTTTTGGGAAAATAATTAGGATACGAATGAAAAATAAATATAAAATTTTAATTCATTAGTTTGGATTCGATTAATTTATCTGAAATAAATGAATAATTATTAACATAAAATTTTTCTAAAAACTTTCTAATTTTTTTTTTACTAACAAAGGGTGATTTGTGCTATAATCGGTTATCTATCTATATCTATACTTATAAATAAAGCTCAATGTGTGTGTGTGTGTGTTGGCGCTCTACAGGCCAGGTCATTTGACCTACAGCTACCAAATTTGGTACATGTATACCTTAGAGGTCGGGAATGTGCACCTGGGGTCCCTTTTTTTGAATTTTTAATTAGAATTTATATTATTAATTAAAAACTAACTTTCTCACCAAAACAAATCTTCCATTTTCCCCACCGCCAAATGAGTAAGGCTTCAGTTTTTTTTTTCCCAACAGTAATGAGGCTAGGGTTAACATTTTTCGGCCGATTATTTCAAACGATTCTGTTTATTTCTTAATGTTTTATGCATTTAAAATTAAACATTGTTAATTAATCGATCCTTCAGATTCATTCTGAAGTACTTTTGAATTAAAATAACACAGAATAAAGGAAATTAAAAATGTCTAATCTGCATAGCGTTACCCCAACTGGCGTAGAAAAATTCACGCATTTGCGTTACCGTAACTGGCGTTGAAAATTCACTCATGCGCATTGTGTTATGATTGTTGGCATGCCAACCATTATCAATGGATGTGGTTTTGATTTAAATTATTTTTAGGTTAGATGCATGCTTTTGTAATTAAATTGTATTTATGTTAGTTATATGTTTTTTGTATATGCTTATAGTTTTAAGTACATCGTTTTTAAGTAGTTTTTTTTAAACCTGTTTTCGACCGATTATTTTAAACGATTCATTTTATTTTCTTAGTGTTTGATGCATTTAAAATTAAACATTGTTAATTAATCGATCTGTTCATGATGAATCTAAGAAAATTTTGTTGACAAATTCTTGAGATATTACATAAATTAAGAAAGATATTCTTTAGTGCCCATAAAGTTTAAACGCTCAGTGACTCTGTTATCAGTAATCATATTATAACAAAATGCTTTGTTTTAGTAAAAAATATTATTATATTAATTGCAGATTCATTCTTTCCACTTTAAATTAAAGCATAAATTCTACGGGAGCTAACAGAAAATTAGAGAGATACATATTACGTTATGATTGAAGGCCTTTATAATATTATGAGTGAATTATATGACTATCAAACTGTGAAGTTTTAAAATATTTTGATGAAGAATCTATTAAAATAGGAATTGCGTAAAATATTTAATTATGAAAATTTAAACGAACATTAAGATTGGAGAACCGGCTGGCTAGTACTTATATAAAGCTCAATGTGTGTGTGTGTGTGTTGACGCTCTACAGGCCACACCGTTCGACGTAGAGCTACCAAATTTGGCACATGCATACCTTGGAGGTCGGAAATGTGTACCTGGGGTCCCTTTTTTTAAATTTTTAATTAGAATTTTAATTATTAATTAAAAATTAACTTTCCTGCCAAAAAAATCTTTTCATTTCTCCACCGCCAAATGGGTAAGACTTCAGTTTTTTTCCCACGCTAAAAAGGAAAGTCTTAAGAAATTTTCGGCAGATTATTTCAAAGGATTCTGTTTATTTTCTTAATGTTTGATGCATTTAAAATTAAAAATTGTTAATTAATCGATCTTTCAGATTCCTTCTGAAGTAGTTTTGAATTAAATAAATCAGAATAAAGGAAATTAAAAATTTCAAATCAGCATAGCGTTACCCCAACTGGAGTAGAAAATTCACGCATTTACGTTACCATAACTGGCGTTGAAAATTCACGCATGCGCATTGTGTTCTGATTGTTGACAACGGATACGGACTTGGTTTTGAAGGTTTTGAAGGGGTTTAGACAGATTATTTCAAACGATTCTGTTAATTTTTTTAGTGTTTGATGCATTTAAAACTAAACATGGTTAATTAATCGATCTGTTCATGATGAATCTGAGAACATTTTGTTGAAAACTTCTTGAGATATTATATAAATTAAGAAAAATATTCTTTAGTGCCCATAAGGTTTAAATACTTAGCGACTCTGTTTTCAGTATTCATATTTAAAAAAAAAAAATGCTTCGTTTCAGTAAAAAATATATTATTATATTTATTGCAGTTTAATCATTTCCATTTTAATTTAAAGCATAAATTCTACGGGAGCTAACAGAAAATTAGAGAAATACATATTACACTATGGCTGAAGGCCTTTATAATATAATGAGTGGATTATATGACTATTAAAATTTGAAGTTTTAAAATATGTTAATGAAGAAGCAATTAAAATGGTTGTTCAATAAAATATTTAATTATTAAAATTTTAACGTGCATTAAGGTTGGCGAACCGGCTGGCCGCCAAAGGTGGCTGGTTAAATAATAAAACGAAAGAGAATATCGGTATCTATTAAATTGAGGGAAAGATTCAAATTGCGATTTTCAGTGTATATCTATACATTTTTCTCTAAGATCTGCAATAATAGATTTTTTCCCCTACAGCAAAAATAAGGAAGGATCGCATTTCATTAATTATACATTATTTTGTATAATATAATTTTTGAATTAATTTCATCAACATACAATATGTAAGTAAATCTTGTAAAATTTTGAATAAGAAAAAATTTTAAATTTTGTATTTTTAAAATGAACTAAGTTAAACTTTCGGTAAAGTTAACATTTGTGTTATCATTAAGTAAATTTTTGGATTATTTGCGAAGGAGGTTGTTAGAAACTAGAGGTAAAAAACATTCGGAAATATCCTTTAGGTAATTTTTAAAAAAATGCAACTTCATTTTTTATTTCGATTCTAAGAATTCACAAAACATTTCAAAAATCGATGAGAATCATACGCGTGTGCTATTCCAATTTTTACACAATGTAACTTTATTCATGTAGGGTACTCACTACTAATGTACTCTAAATCATGTAAGTATTATACCTCCTTCATTTTATTATCAATAAATTACTGAATTTTGAACACAAAATCATAAAATTCATATATTTTATGGATTTAATTTATCTTCTCATTTCCTAAATTAATACCAGATACCAAGACTATTTTCTCTTATCATAAGAACTTTACATGTCACCCACATATTCAACAAATAGAGGCAGTTCACTGGGTTACGTAAGAGAGTTTAAGAATTCCCTAAATATTAAGAAAAAGAAAAAAAGAAAAAAAGAAATGAGAATCATATGCGTGCGTACTGTTCCCATTTCTATAAACGAGCATGGCCTCTAAAGCTTGTAAGTATTACAAATATTTTTTTTCTATTGTCGGTAAATGAATGAACTTTAAGCATAAAATCATAAAATTCATATATCTTATGGATTCAGTTTATCTTATCCTTTCTTAAATTAATGCCATATACCAAAATTTACCATTTTCCCTTATCATCCCAGACACTTTACATGCCCCACAATTACCTTAACCTGTTCAACAAATAGATGCACCCCACTGGGTTACGTAAGAGAATTTACGTCTTTGGAGTGAAAACAGTCCTAATTGGGGTTGTGCTTGCGCAAGACGGAAGCTCGATTGAGGAAATGAGTCGTTTATCCCCACACCGCAAATATTTAGGCATTCGACTCACAAAATGAGTCCGACAACTGAGCAGGTGCTCAGGAGGGTTTATCATCCATTACAAAACGTCAACGGACTTTAGATGGAAACAGGTCCTAACCACTCCCGAATGGATGCTGATTACCGATTCTTTTTTTTATTCCCTCTACTTTGGGAATGCCTCTATATGTGAGCTTTAAAATGGATATCCGCTCATAAAACTGGACATTCATTTCTATTTTGGTCACTGAAAAGCCTCCAGGGCTGTAAAAATAGGAACTTATTAATTCATTTCGTGTGTAGGTCACGTGCAAGTAATTAATTTTGTTATTGAAGTAGCTTTGACATATACAGAAAACAATTCACCGAAGTTTTATTTAAATGAGACTACTTTGCTTGCTTAGCATATTGAATGCTGCGTTGTTCAGAATGCTTAGTGAATAAGACAAGGACCAGCAACAGAAAGAAAATCAATGAAGGTCGTTTAAATGCGACTATATTGACTCGCTTAGCATATTGATAATATGGGGATGATTCACCGATAAATGGAACAAGGCTTGGAAGCTCGCGATCTATAAATTTCGGCTTATGTTTCCAGAAGATAAGAATGTGGTGAAATAAATATTAGGTATAAATACGAAGAAGATAATTATCTTGATTTATTTACTCAAAGTAGCGTTCATAAAGAGGCAGTTCAAATAAAGGAGTTCTTCTTTTAGATGTATTTCAGTTTCTGATTGAGATATTTCTTAATTTAAAGTAAGACAATTTAAAGATTTTCTCAATTTGTATGTAATTCTATTTCATACAAATAAAGTTTTCATGATTTATAAAAAGTAGGTCAGAATAAATCATTAACTTAATCTAAAAATTAGCCTTCCTCTTCAGATCTCTGGTCGTATAGTGCCGGTTCTTATTTTCTTTTAAAAATTTGTTGCAACACCTGTTTTTTTTGTGTGTGTTTTTTTTCCCCCGATGTTAGCGATGGTTCAAGGAACACGTGAATACAAAAATTCTTAACCTCCAGACATAGCAAATGATTAGAACAGTAGCATGGTAATGAAACTACTTAGCAAGTGGTCACCTGAATTTTTTGATGGAACACGAAAATCCTACATTGTCATCATTAAGGCAGTATCGTATCTGCGAAGATTATTATTTTTTTTTTTAAAAAAGGAAGAATTAAATTAAATTTATGAGTTTTTGAGCTAATTTTTCTGAGCGTGATGACATCAAATCTTATTCTTTAAAAGTAGAAACAATTTGATTAATTGTATTAAAACTACACATATTTGCTTTTTAGCAAAAAAAAAAAAAAAAAAAAAAAAATCTACTAAGAGTTTTATCATTCCTATAATTTTCAATTTAGACATTTATTTAATAACACTTTATATATTTTAAAGGAAAATAATAAAGGATATCTTCTGAATTTAATAACACGATGTTTCATCTTTCAAACAGATAGATACAAAAGAAGTCGAACACATGCTTCCAAATATGTTTCAGAAGAGAACAATAACAAAAGTATGAAATATCCAAAATACTCAGTTTAAAAAAGTATCTAAATCAGTATTAAATTTAAACTCAGTAAAGGTTAAAAAAAAAAGGAATAAAAACTGTTTGAATTGAAGGTCATTCAGTCAGTTCACCCTCATATAAAAAAAATGCTACGGTTCGTGTCAATCATATTTGGTATCGATTGCGAGGAGTTCAGATGTTTTTCGTAATGAACAGTTTTCTTTCTATTTAAATTTATTTTTTGCTTTATATTTTCTTATCCTAGTTCTTGTATAATTACTTTTCAAAAATTAGTTATTAAACGTTGTCTAATATAGTTAGCTTTGTTTTCTATTTACTTTATAATAATTTGTGTTCATTATCTCAATTGCAGAGGATCTAATTTAATCTGAATTACATTTTATGAATTTAAAATACACTTAATTAATTATTTATTAATTATTTGTTATCTGCTTATAAATAATTAAAAATAAATACACCGATATGTTAGATAAATTTTCTTTTCCCCCCCCCCCCCCCCCAAAAAAAAAAAAACTCGCAATACACTCTCTCGAAAAACGCCTTCGTACGATAGCCGTCGTTCTGACTGGATTGTTACAGCCAAAAATTAGGTAATTATATACATATTTTTCTATTTAAAAATTTTGTATAAAATGAAACACTTGAAACACCCTAAGATTTAATGATAGATGCATTATAACTTGAGCCAGTTTTTTAGATAACGTTTAGTTAAGTCTTTCATATAATTGTGATGACACACGATTTGATGTCATTGAAAAATCACAGATTAACAGATGCATATCAGTCTCTGTAAATGTTTCTCGGAAAAAAAAAACCTGGTACAATATATTATTGAAACTGCATAGTGAATATTATATATCTACTAATAATAAAGATGAATATGTATATTGGCGCTCAACAGACCTATAACTATCAAACTTGGACATACATACTTTGAAGTGTTGAAATGTGGATTTCGGAGTGATTTTTTTTGAAACTACGATCAGAATTTTAATTAATTAAAATTTGTCAAAATTTTGAATTTTTCGTCTTAATCAAAGAAAATATTAGAATGGAAAAATTGTTTTTGCTTCATCTTAAAATTCAATAAAATATCTTTTCAATGATACCAATTTAATTTTAGTAAAAGTTATTTCCTATCTTTAATTAATTTTTTAAAAATATTCTAAGCATATTTTGCAACATTATATCTCATTGTTGAAATGATAAACTGAAATCGTTTTCATTGTTTCTTGTTTACATTTTTTGTTTTCATTGTTGATGATAAAGATGTGAAGATTCGGCTTATCTTTCTGTATTGAATAGTTTTCAATATAAGCCATATTTTTAATAAGGGATTTTTTAAAATTTTATTGTATTTACAAGTTAAGTTTAACTTCAAAAGTAAGAAATGACAAAATTTATTTAAAATACCTCCCTTTTTAAACACTGCTGCTCTTTCTTGTCATGCGGTTGGCTGTTTAAAGATTTAGATAAGAAATTAAAGGAATGCATAGCACATTTAATAAAACAATGTAAGGCTGCTAGAAGATCTGATTTATATATCTATCAAAATTTGAAGTTTAAAAATATCTTGCTAAAGGAGTCATTGGAGCTTAGTTACACTAAATAATTAATTAAAATGTTTAGCAGTTTATATAATTAATGTTTATATAATAAATATTAAAAAATACTTTTTTTATTACAAATTTGATAGTTTCTTACCCTGGAGTCAAGAAAGTATGCAAAACCTCAAACGCAGTATGTTTCTGTAAGATATGATAATACCAAAGAGATTAACAAAACCGAGCAAGTAGTTGATGGATTCATATAAAATTTTCATTTATGATTTTTGTGTGTATGATTTCAAACCATTGAACTTTATATACAGTTGATTTGAATTTAAAAAGTTTCATTTATTGTCGATTCAAACAGTCCTTAACGAATGAAGTCTTAAATGTCAAATCACCATAATTATTTATTTATTACAACAAGAGCTAGAAATGAGGCAAGAGTAAAAGTAAGATCAAGATAGTGATAATATGCAAAACACAAATTGTTGCAATAAAAATCAACGGTTTTAAAATATAGTTTTTATCTTTCGCTTGTAGCCGAGAAACGAGTATCCACCGCTTATTGAATACATATGCAATTTCTCTTAAACCAAAATGAGGGGCCGAGGTATAAAATATTATAATAACGATGATTAAGCATAAACAGTGGTTAGAGGTATATCACCAAAACCAGCTGCCGCAAGCTTGTCGTGAGTTCGCGTTTGCTTAAACACCTGAAGGTAAATAGGGTTTTATGTTGCGAGGGATATCGCTTCAAAGTTGCCGTTTATCCTTGAATACAATGGCAACATTTGGCGATTTAGTACTCATAAGATTAGGCGATTTAATGCATACACCTTGAATAATAATAAATCACTGAATGTTTTTCATCTTAAAAGATAATATCAAGAGCGACAGCGGCTGCAGTTGTTACTTTTATATCAGAAATAAATTATTCACGACCAAATTTTCACTCCTTTTTTTTAAGTATTTAAATACTAACCCTATTCATATTGTACACGTATGGTAATTAAATGACTGTCATATCTTTATACATCTAATATTCTATTTAATCACATTCTTAATTAGTTTTTCATATTTTTTGATGCTCGCATATAAATTTTTAATAAGCTCGTACTTAAGTAGAATGAATGCAAAAGTAACGAATTCATTTAAAAATTTCGGACATTCTGTTTGTTGAACAGATAAATTTTGTACAATTTTTATTCATTGATTATGTGTTTCCAAATGATAATACCAGCTCCTGTTAGCAACAAATGTCATTGTTGTTGTCATTGTTAATGTCATTGTTGGAAGTACATTCCCAAAACTTTAATGACATTTAATTAATTGCAGTTTTTCGGATCTTGATTTTTCAGAAGTGGAATTAATAAAAAAGATAAACTAAAACTAAAATGTAATAAAATTAAATGTTATTTTTTCAAACTCATTTATAATTTTTAATTAACTTTATGCCCTTGGATTTTATTATATTGTTTGGTAAATAAAGTTATTATTTACCAAAGTTATTACTATCGTTATTATTAAAGTTATTATTATCGATAAATAAAGTTATTATTTTGCTTTTATACTTTCAATATATTTCCCAGGATTGCTTTATCATTTCAATTCATTACACCTTTAGTTGTTTATCTTTATCAACATTCTGACTTCACTTGATATTTTCTGGTAATTTTTAAATGTCCTTTAGTAAGTTAATGATCGGAAATCTAGAAAATCTCACATTATGTACTTTATATTCTTTTAATTTATGTTATCTAGGATGAAATACAACAAATAGAAATATCGATGCAGTTTTTTCAAATGAGATATTCTCAAATATCGATGGCGGGTCTCTACACTTCAAAGTGACAGTAGTTTAAGATGTTACTAAAGCTGAATTTTTATTTTTATGTTGATTAAATCTTTTTGAGGACTAATGTTAGAAAAAATTTTCCATTTGTGGAAATCTTTTTTTTTAAAAAAAATAAGAATTTGACTACAGTTTTTTACCACTTAAAATCCATTGGGAAATTTCAATATCTCGGTACTTTTTATGATGCATTAATTCAGTGATGAAAACAAATAGTTGTTGTTTTCCCTTTGAAATTTACTAAGAAGGCCCTCATCCATAGAATTTTTTAAATTAAAATTCTTAAAACATTTTTATTAATACATGAAAAGATGGTATAATGAAAAGATGATAAAGATGGTAAAAATGCTACTCAAACAGTGAATAAAACATAGGATCATTATTCATCTTATGAAAAAAAATCACTTCCCATTCCTCCCGCATTTCATCTTCAAGTTTTCTTCCAATGAACTAAAGTCAAATTGCCTAACCTTGTGTAATGAGTACGCCTGATAACTATATCATAGGATACAAAATTCATGAATAACTTGAAGAAATGCCTGGAATTTCCAGGCGTCTGTCCCCACCCCCTTCTTCCAAAAAAAAAAAAAAAGAGTGAGACAGAGAGCTGTCTCGTGTATGAAAACAACATTGATAAAGAAAGAAAAATTACCCTTTGGTTTTTTTTTCTCATGTTATAATTTCGACGAAATTCAAAAAATGATAACGCCTCTACATAATTGTTTTAAATCGTAATATGTCTATTTTTCTTTGTTTTTTTATTTATTTGATTTCATATATCATTGTTTTAATATATATCTAAACAACTTTTTCCTTAGTGCCCTTAGTGTTTTATTCAAAGTTGGTTTGTCCAACTTTTGAAATTTTATGTCTCTGATCTTTCTATTTTATCATAAATTTTCACCACTGATTTGTGCTAATTCCCTGTATGAAATTTTAATCATTGTTTAAAAATTTATTATGTAATTTTTACTGACAGCATCCTTTTCAACCACATACTGTCGCTATTAAATTTAATAAAGTTACCCTATTTATATCTCCTAAAATTAATAGGCAGTATTTTTTTTTATCTATTTACTGTTTAGTAATGATTTTTCTTAAGTATTTCAAGTCAATTTCATAATTATTTAGATTAATTAGTTTCGATATATTCATTCGAAGCCCAATTACACCTATGCTCACGAGAAAGAAATTTTTGCAACCCCAAAAACATAGGTACACAAGTCATAGTTTAACAAACCCTGCCTTCGTGCGCTTAGTATGAAAACTAAGTGTTTTTTGAAGTCAGTTACTCTACTTAAATTACTCAAAATTACTAACGCAGTTGAAGCCGTAATTTTGGGCGATAATTCTCACAGGGATGTACTTCATCCTCAACCTGCTTCTTTAACATTGAAATAACCCTGTTTAGTCCCCCTGATGCTCGCCATTATTATGACATATACACACAGGAGCTCTTGCGTGATTTAAAAATTTTGTTGCGAGTCCTTTGCCAAAACTTCAGAGCAGGTGGTTAAACCGCAGGGATCTGTTAAATTGGGAACATCTCTTTGAATACAGTGCAGGGCTGGCGTTTTTTCTTCCTCTTTCTAAAGTGCCGAATGCAGAGCGATAAAACGGTTTATCAGAAAGAAAATCGTATTGAAGTCGTGACAGATAAAGGGGGGAAATGAGAAGGGGTGATCTGGCGGATATTGTAGGAACACTGACGTGTTACTCAGTATTCACGAACGTTTTAGCAATGGGGGATTTATGATTAAGTTGAGAGTAAAACCAGGTGATCTCTCTGTTAATGAACTTAAATAAAAAGCGAGATTAATTATCTAATGCACTGAATTAAAGGTTTTTTTTAATTCCATTTCCAAATTTGTAATAGAAAATAACAGTATAATGAAAGTAAGTTTAGGTAAAATTTTATTTCAAGTGATTCAACCTCTATTAATGATTGTAAATTAGCTCTTAATTGGACTAACAATCGTCATTTTTTACGTCGAAATAGGTTATTCTAAAAAACTGAATATTGAACAATAAAATAATTTATCAGAAATAAATTCATATTACAATAATGACTGTTTCAGGAGGAAATGAGAATGGATTTACTAGCTAACAATTTGGCAACAATGATGAGTCACTCAATATTTACGAACATTACAGCAATGATGGCTTTGTGACTAAGGACAGAATAAAATCAATGCTATTTGAATGACTTTTTCTAGAATACATCCGAATGAAAAATTAAATTGATTAGCTAGTATGTAAAAGGAAAAGCTATTTTTGATCTTACAATTAAATATGCATGACTTTTTAATGATATAAACATAAAGGCACATAAAAAATTCGAAACCCTATCTAAGGTGGATCAGGCGTCCATCACCAATTGCAGAGATAACACTGAAAAGTTCATGGAGTTTTCTGAAAAGACATGTTATACATCTGCCAAGAATAACAACCAATATTAATAAGAATCTCAAAACATATATATATGCATAAACTTTTATCAAAGTTAAAAATTACATTTTCTTTCTTTTAGCTTCTTGTGATTTGTCTTCGATAATTCGACGTTTATTGCTACTTAAATTCTGAATGGATTGAAAGCATTTTAACTAAATATTTACAAGTGAAATGGCAAGAAACATTTGTTATTTTGTAATGCCTTCATGACACACAGAATGTGAATTTTCAAATAAGATACCAGCCTCCTCGAACAAGAAAAACTTTCAACACAAATTTCATAAATTAAGTATAAACCATAAATTAAAAAAAAAATTGAAATATTTCTAAACTATATAATGTACTTGAGATATCTTCTTTCAAAGGACCGATTTATAAATTTTTTTCGCAATAAATCTATTTAATTTATGTTTCACGAAACTTCAATAACTTTTGAAATAATGTGATTTTTTAAACAATAATGCTTAAGTTTATCCAAATTAACTCATAACATTTATGTAAAAAAAGGATGGATAGATTATGTATTGATACTCATTTTTGAGTGGTAGCTTCTTTCATTGTGCAAGCAATAAATCTAGGAATTTACACTCATAATCTTTAATAAAATCTATAACTTCAATTGAAAATTGAAGTAATAAAAATAGATATATACGTATAATGTAATTTTTTTAAAAATAATCTATCTTATAGTTATACACACACACACACACACTAAATGTATAAAATTACAATAGGTAAGACAGGGATAAAACTGCATTTGAATGTTCCAGTTACAACTATCAAATATTGATGGTCCATATATTTTAAACTGATAACAAAATTTCGAGAGCAAAGCAGTACTGAAAAACATTAAACATATTTAAAAAAAGTAATGTATCGGAAAAAAACTCGAAGAATCGTAGCATGTTTTGTGACATTAAGACGAATTTTTTTAGATCTCCATATCATAATATATATATATATATATATATATATATATATATATATATATATATATCAGTGATCTGAGAAAAAAATTGTTCAGATTTTTAAAAATATTGGACTATTTCAGAGAAAGACTGAATTCACTGTTCGAATATATAAAATTTGAATTCCCAAAGCAGGTAAAGAAAAATAATGAACTTTTCCAGGTAAATCACGCATCCGTGGTATCAATACCTCCAAAAAGTTTAGGGGTTGGTTACACCAGTATTAGAACACATTATGTCCCACAAAGATAGCCAGGTGAAACGACCTTTTTTGCGGGTAACCTTTAATCTTTCATTTAGTTCACCCAAGGGCGCATCATGCTGCTCATCTAAAACAAAGTTTCGTGAGATTAGCTTAGACATCTCCAATAAGTACGAAGAAAAAACACAGATTTTCTTCCCGCGCCTGACATTGACTGACCTTAGGGAGTTATGGTTTGAAGAGAAAACAAAATAAGAATGAAAATGGCGTTTGCGAAAGCAGATAGTGCACATCTGCCCCGTTTTTTCTTGGGGTGCTCTATGGTGGAGGGGTTTCCTCCCCCGTTTTCACTTTGTCTTCGAATGCAAACGCGCGTGGCAGGCGTGATCTTCCGGAGTTTCCACCTGCCTCGGTTAGTGAATAAAGCTCAAAAGATAGTCCTACAAGTGCAAGCAGATGTTTTGGTTGCGGTGAAAGACAGCAAAAGATAATTATCGGAATCGATTTAAAGTGATGCATAGAGATGGAAGAAGACCTGTATCGGAAATAACCCAGTTTTGGCGGTCGTTAATTAAACTTAGCATAAAAAAATGAGAAAAAGAGACGAAAGATTCCAGTTATACTTTCGTATTCGAAATAAACAAGCGACAATATTTAGTTCAGCACTATCTGTGGGACGTGGTTAGTTTTAGAAATATGTTCATATAACTTTGAATCGAACATTAAGTCAAAATATAGTATTATTTTCCTTCTTATTAAGAAGAAGGTGATGAATTTATAGAAGCACTGTTAATTAATCAGAAACGATTTCATGCAAAATTTAGAAAATGAATGTTCTGATTCCAGAACATTCATTTGTGCCGAGTGATATGCATTATAAAAAGGAGGAAATACTTTGTCTCACAAGACGATTGTCGATCTTCATTATTAATTAGAAACAGAGGCAAAATTGGTTTCCACGTATAAAACAAAGTCATGCATTGCATTTCACAGAAAAAGGATACTTCCAATCACAATTATTTTATAAAAAAAAGCATTGAGCAATTCAATCAATTTTAAGTCTTCTTTTTTCGGTAAGAATAAACAGTCAGGAGAAAATTTTACAATAGATAGATAGATAATAATAGATTACAAAATTTTACAATACTCCCTTAACTGGGGAGGTGAAATTTTAGGACTTAGGAGGTGCGGTCTCCAAGACCGTATTTCATTTACACTCAAATTAAATTTTCTAATGAATGTATTAGTATGAAAAACTGCCAATATATTTTGCAGATATTTTTCTTGATATATAGATATGTTTTAGAAATTTTTCAAAATATATTATCATTGAAAAACATAAATGAGTTGGAACATACATTTTCTTCTCAAATTACATGTTACAATAAATAATATTCTTGAAAAAACATATTACTTTTTACTTTTTAAATAATATTTATTTTTACAATATACGAAGTTATATAGAAGACAATATAATGCAAAATTCAACAATTATATGAAAAATAAAAAAAATTTACAATGGGTAAAATTGGTCCTTTTTTTATCGGTTTGTGTGACTTTCATAGCACGGTTTTCTACGGAATTTAAACATACAGGTTAAGAACTAGTATAAAAATCAATCGATAAATTCTGTATGTATATCTCTTGGTATATTAATATATTTTATAAATTTTTCAAAATACATTATAACTAGAAAAATTAATTATGTTTGAACATATATATCAGAATCAGTTGAATGAGTGTTTTCATTGAAAAGGATCAGTAAATTGGATGATATTTCGTGGCCCAAGTTTTAGCGCCAACTGCTAAGCCTTGTTTATTATTGGGACAATAACAGGGAGATGCGATCTTAGAGACCACGCTTAAAGAAATAACTGAATTATTTTAAAAGGCATCCGCTGAAATCGGTTGAAAAAGTGCACCTGTATTGAAGGTCACAAAACAGGAAACTACAGGGTTAATCCATTTAATTGACCTAAAAATAAAATAGGGGTGACCGAAAATCCATCGCTAGCGGTCTCACAGACCGCACGTTCCCAGTTAAGGGTTAAGGGACAGTGGACTTTTTTAGGCATTTTTTTTCACTTAGAGTTATGAAATTTCTTACGCACTTGTATTAAAATATAAATACATTAAATTTATTTTAAAAACATTTTAAAATTAAATATATTATTTATAAAAAATTAAAAGCTACATAATTTTAAAAAATTTCAAGACATTACAGGAGACTCAATTTTTAATTTGTTTTTATTACTTTTTCGTTGTTACCAAATATAAATTTATTTGGAATAAAACTTTGTATGATTTTGTAATTTCAATTAAATTCTAATTTTTTAGAAATATTTTTATGCTCACTTACTGAATTTTTATAAGAATTTTATGTTTTTCGGAACTAAAATTGATTTATAACTATCTAAAAAAAAACTCGAAATGCAAAATGCATACCTTATTTTCTTTTAATGCTTAAAATAAATCTTTGTTATCAATTTTATTTGATTTCTTCAAAATTTAAGACATCTGGAATATTTCAAAAATATTTAAATGTAATTATAATATCATTTTGAGGAAAGAAATTAAAATGGACTTTTTTTCTCTACGTCTTTGAAATATTTATGTGATTGCACAATGTATCTTATAATATTAGTTGAATATAAACATATATTTTGGTGAGGAAACGTTAAAAATAAAATTTCATGTTTCTGTCTATATTTGTTTATTTCAAAGTCCACTGTCCTCTTAATACTTTTTCTTTACCTTTTTTGCTGGCATACTCAAATTCTTTAAAGGGATTTTCATTATCGCTCTAAAATCTTGCAATAATTAGAACAAATAACAAGAAAATATTTAAATATTCAATAGTGTAATTTCAGCCTTCCAAATTTGGTTGCACAAATACAGATGACTGATGCATAGGAATTACAAATTTTGGAGCTTTTTTTTTTTCAAAGTATAAAAATAATCACTAATTTATACTATTCCTTTAACAGTAGTAAATTTTCTCAGGAAATACAGAGAAAAAAGGTGAGCTTATTTTCTAAGGAAATAAAAACTTTTCAATGAGTATAACAATTATGAACGGAGCCGATTTCTACTGCCGCGATGAGGAGTAATAAAGATTTTTCATAGCGTTGTTTTCGACTTCATCTTCTTCTCTTTCAGAAATAATAGAAATTAATTTTTAAAAGTTCAGAAGCTATAGAAATATTCTTTAACCAATTTATTTAAAGTATTTCTATCTATGCCTTCCGTGTTTACATTTTTGTTTTGATCTTTATATTTTTGAGAAAGAAATATTTGGTTGATACAAAAATAATTGCGGTTTTTACAAACAGCTAGTTTTGCTACCTTTTTGGATGATTTTTATCAGTCATACAATTTACTTCATAATGTGTTAGTAATTTGATACTTTAAACCTATTTTCAATTCAAGTTGCACATCATTTTATTTAAAGCTGTTTGTATGACGTTTATTTTATCATGGAATGAGAAAAAGAACATTTTTATCCTATTTTAATCCTTTAATTTCACAACGAATGTTGTTGATGGTCGCCTAGACATACGTTGAATTTGACTTAAAACTTTTTTGTCAGAACTGGTTTACTGAATTATTATGCAAATTATTCATTTCTAAAACGAGGGATAAAAGATGATGAAAAGTGGATCATTTATCATTTCATCATTGAAGAGATCCTGGAGTCATCGTGATGAAGAAACCTAAATCAGATAGAAAACTGAAATTCTTTAAAAGAAGAATATGTCGTTAATGTGGTGAAATTGCAACAATGCCTTGCTTTTTTAGCTGTCTAAAAACTGTACAACAAAAAATTAGTTAAGTAACAGAAAAAAAAAAAAGAATTTGCAAATTATTTAGGAATCGTATTCTACGTGATAGCAGTATATCATGCACATATTTAGTGATTCATAAAATATTACTAGAGTGCTGATATTACATCCATCAAGATGTCTTTATGTCATCGTTTTGTCACATTACTTATTAATGTTTCAAAAAAAATTTGGAAAGGTAAAAGTCACGGTGATAATGATGCAGTAAGATCGTTCTTTGTTCAGTTTTTTTTTAATTATTTTTTTTAATAAAGATCAGAAGCTTTATGAATCTAGGACAATGAAGCATGATGCTTCTGAAAAGAGGGCAAACTGTCATGGAACAAAAAGTATATCATTGATAAAGCTTCATTCATTGTTTTAAGACTTATTCACCAACTTAATATCTTTTTATTTAAATGAAGTTAATTGTAATTAAATAGTTACAGATGTGTCTAAAGTAAAATTTCCTACTATTAGAAACAAAAAACCCATAGAAAATGTAACTAAACCGAGTACAATATTTACTTGCATTTATACTCCATACCACCGAAAGCAAATTTTCTACGTTTGATTTCATAATAACAAAGTGAGTTCTTTTTTATATTAATAATTATTTGGTTAAGTTTTTAATGCTCCTGCTGTTTTGAAGAGTGTGACGTCCACATTTTAATATAAACGATTGTTCGAATCGATCGGCTGAATGAAAGAAATGGTTGCTTTTATTTAAAATGCTAATTTATTTTAATATCTTAAA
Organism: Argiope aurantia; assembly: GCA_026543865.1. Lineage (NCBI taxonomy): Eukaryota > Metazoa > Arthropoda > Arachnida > Araneae > Araneidae > Argiope > Argiope aurantia. Next base: position 142,890 of record JAPMOR010085262.1, read on the forward strand.
ATCTTTTATTTTGATATTATACCACTAAAGCTTTCAAATATTGGAGAGTTCCTTAGCGAATATTTGAATAGTGCATACATTCTTCGTTATATTTTTTAATCTTCATTATATACACTTTGATGTCAATATTGTTTTAAAATCCTTTATATTTTAAAAAAATATATAACAAAAGTTACATTGTTATTTTATTTCTAACATTATTGCTTTCTTTTTATTGAAATCACAATGATTCCTTAAAAGAAATCTTTTTATATATATATAATTTACATAAGATGATTTTTTGTCAAAATATTTCACTTTAAATAATAATGAATTTGAAATAAAAAAAAATTCATAATATTAAGTATCAAGTAACTATAAAATATTCAAAAGTTTATAAATTTAAAATAAACTATGGAATTTATAAGATTTTAGAGCGCAAAATTTATATATTAATTATCTGTATATATATTTTTTCTCCTGAACTACACTCATGTCTATAAAGTAAGGATAATGCAAGTTCAGGAAATGAAAGAGTCAGAAGCAAAACAAATGTGACTTATTTGTAAAGCCTATTTAGTAAACAAAAGGTAAAGAGCAAAAAAGATTCTATATGTTTGATATCATTAATAAAAATTGCGATTTTTTTGCTCTCTGGAGCAAATCACAAAAAAAAAAAAAAAAAAAAAAAAAAACTCTTTACAAAAACCAATATTACATGGTTAGTATGATGGTTAATACATAGTATGTCTCCCAGACGATGCAATACAGTCCGTACAGCGCCTAGGTATGCGGCGCGTCAAATTATCTATCTCATCTTGGGGAATATTACACCACTCATCAAGCAATGCTCTCCGAAGCTCCAATAGACATGTAGGAATTAGTTGAAGGGCTGCAACTCGTCGGCAAGCATGTCCCACACATGTTCTACTGGATTCATGAACGGCGAGAATGTTGACCAGTATATACGGGTGATATCCTCCGATCGAAGGCGTTTGTTTACGATGTATGTACGGTGACGATGGGCATTGTCATCCATAAACACGAATTCTGCGCCCATGGTGCCCCGAGACAAACGTACATGTTGTTCTAGAATGACGTCTCGATAGATTTGGCCTGTCATGGTTCCAATTTGAACATGCAGGTCAGTTCTGGAACCCAGAATAATTCCTCCCCAAACGAGCAATCCTGCACCACCGTAACGGTGTCGTTCAGTGATGTTCTCTTGGTGGTAACAGGTACCTGGAGCTCTCCATATGAAAGTCCGGCGAGAATCAGACTGCAAGCTAAACCTGGACTCGTCGGAAAACATCACACAAACCCACTGTTGCGGTGTCCACAATACATGCTCTCTACCCCAGGCTAACCGCAGGCGACAGTGAATTGCAGCAAGTGGAACACATCTGACAGGCCTACGAACATATAGACCAATCTGAGCTGACGAGAGAGGTCTGATGCTGTGCTCCATCTGTTTCTTATGGCAGTAACTGACTGCCAAATACCGGTCCCCATTCGGCGTTGTAACTCGGGAGCGACCTGTGCTGTAACGTCTACTCACATTACCATCATGGAATCGTTGCCAAAGCCTGGAGATGACACTCTGGGCGATTCCAAGTTCCTCGGATACTTCCAGCTGGGTACGCCCACGTTCCAGACGGCCGATAATTCTACCACGTAAAAAATCATCCAAATGCGTCCTTTGTGTCATAACTATGCGATTATTGCACTGTAAGGCTTATAAAGCGCTTGCGAACAATTTTACTTCTTTGCCTGTATTCCTTGTACACACTCTCGTCATTGTGACGTACTATCGGTGTCATCTGGTGGCTTCCTGCAATTTGCATATGACTTTTGAAGATGTGCGTAGTCCTTTTACAGGTGATATATGTATTTTAGAGTTCGATTTCCGCTTGACTCTGAATTATCCTTAATTTATGGACATGAGTGTATAATTTTCGACACTGTATACGTTTTCTTCAGTAAACATACTGATGTGCGAAAAATCGTTCTTTAAATTGATTTCCACTCATACATTCTTCATACTTAAAGAAAATTCTACTAAAAGTAATTAACAGATTTAAAGCAGATTTGATGTAATTTGAGAAGGCAGCATTTTAATAGTTTTTTTAAATGGTTACTTTCTATTAAAAAGTAAAAAGAACATCTCCCTCCTCTTCTACCTTAAATATAATTTATATAATTCAAATTTCATTTTAAAAATATTTTAATTAAAATTTTCTTAAGCTTTAATGGCACCCGAAACTCTTTTTCAGGTGAAGATTTCATCAAGGCCTATTTCCGTTTAATATGTTGTTGCAACCTCAAAATTAAGGAATAAATTTGATAATGAGGCATTAATTATGATTTTGTTAAAGAAAAATACAACTTAAGAAAATCATTAATAAGTTATTTCAATGAAATTTTTGTGTTAAGATGATTTTATTAATTGTTCACTTACAAATGTAGAAGAATAGTAAAGGATGAAATATTCAAGAGTGCTATGTTATAAAAGTTATTCCTTGGTTTTAACGAAAAGGAATAATATTAAGTTACTTTATTAAATATCTCATAAATTAACTTTTATTTTGGAAGCTATATATTACGAGATATCATACGAGTCTATCTTTACAAGATAGGAGGCATCAACAAAATTGTATTCATTACAATTCTTGCTCTCTATTTCGCACTTTTCCCTCTCTATGTAAATGTGGTCATATGTCTGAAGTCGAAGGACAGCAGCGTCAGAACTAGGGAATATCACTGCTATATTATGATTCAGCTGCTCCAAGTAACCTACTAATTCGCAACCTACAGTTTTAGAATCCTTTATGCAAAGAGCATACAGTTAAAATTAGATAAATTATTTAACAAAATTAAATATTCTGCTTAATTTGAAGTAGTACTTTTCGCCAAATGAATTTCAATAAAAATTGAACTTTTTCATTTTGGAAAAAAAAAAAAATGCCAATTTAATTGCAGAAACAACTATTTAAAAAAAAATTGAATTTTAACCTTTATTTCAATGTTTTTTAATAGAATTTCAAGATAATATTTGATTTTCAGTCTGAAATTAACGACTTCGTAAGCAATGAAATGTCTAACTTATGCATCGAATCAAAGACTTTTTGATATTAAAATGCGTAACTAACAACTAATTAAAAAAACAACACTTGGACATAATTATGTATCTCAAATGTTCTTTAAGTTCTTATATAAATAGTGGATTATTATTATGTAGATTATGAATTATGGATGTGTGATTTAACTGGGAGGCTTTATAATTTCTTAGATTAAAGGATTAAATAAAATACAGTAAATAGCTTATGTATGATTTAAATATAATTTGTAAGATTGCCGAGGAGGTTTATTTCAATACTTTTATACGTTTAAGGTGCACGTATAAATGACATAATTTCCCTTTATTTGTCCCCTCTTTTTTTTACTTTCTCGTATACTAAGTATACAAAAAATTGTAATCGTCAAAAAAAAAAAAAATGACCTCGAAAATTTGACGAATCTCCACATTTTAGATCACTCTAAGCCCGAAAGACATGTTTTCGGCAATATGTCTATTTCTCTACGAACCCTAAATACCCTTTGAACTAGATGTGTGAAATTTGGTGCATGGAATTATGACCAAATTTGTAGATTTCTGTCAAATTGTGAACTTAATCCTTATTTATGACTTATTTCATATTTATTCATTCACTTCTGGATGAACTCGAGGATTCTGAAATTTATAGTGCACTTATTTGCTTTGACAACGATGGGCTATTTTAATATTTACTGAACCTAATTTCATTTAATTGATTAATATAGTAAAATTTATGTTCCATAAGAATGGCGCCACTTGATATCGAGTTAAAGAAAAATTAATTTCATGGTTCATTTGATTTATAGTAATGAATCGAAAATTAAAGAATAATCAATAGGAAAAAACTAATATAAAAATAATTTTTGTTTTTTAATATATCAATAAAAGTGTATTTTCAGGAAACTGCTTTTATTAAATTCATTTATCCTTATAAAGAAAAAAAATATATGAATGATATTTCGAACTGGATGAAATTGAACTAATAGCTGACAAATTTTCTAATTTTCTAAGAGTGACTGGCATTGCTCCGAGTAACAAAACTCATTGACCATTTTCTTTCAAACATCATGCCAATATTAAGATTTAAAACCATTCCGGATACAAATTTAATTAAGCTGTCTTAAAAGTCTAAAAAAGAAAAATTATTCGAAAGTAACTTAATAGACAGGAATGTCGTGTCCATAGGCATCTCATTTGGAGGACAATAGCAGCTATCATTCTACGACGCAACATTCTTTCTGCAAGAAAGGGATGCGAAATATTCGACAGCTGCAGGTTGGAAGAGAGGATTGAACGCAGGCCCACCCAAGGTCCCTGACACACGACACCTGTCGACTCATCTTCACGAATCAACTTGTGCGCTTTTCTGCACACTCAACTATGGCCCATTAGGGGTGAATAGTCAGTGGCAGACTTAGATATTTTCCGGCCCTAAGCCCTTATAAGTGGATTATGAGGCCCCTCTTTTAATAAAATTATCAATATAGTTTTACACTTTGACGCAAACTTGTTTATGATATTGTTTTAGGGTAATATTTTTTATTTTATTACTTTTGTGAATATGTATTGTTTTTGTTTATTTATTATGAATCCAAATTGTTCGGTATCTACGTTTGTACAAAATATTATTGAATCAGATGTTCAGCTTTATAAATATTCTAATAACTAAGCAAATGTAATTAAGCATATAGGAACAAGATCATTTATATTTGAAAAAGGTTTAATATTATCCCGATATTTTATTATTCTAAGAATTTGTATTTTTACAAATTTATTTGTTCGTCCACTGAAGAAATGAAGTTTTATACTCATTTTGGTTACGGTCCCCTCTCAGCCTAGCAGTCTCAGGTGCTTAGTTCACCTAGTTGAAAATCCGTCACTGTGAATATTTAAGAATACAAGATAGGTAAGCTGATATATCTAAATATTCTCAGGATGAAAATATTTTGATGTTGATTATTAATAAAAATGAACTATTTAATTAATTTTCACATAGCCTTTAATGAAACCTTTGGAAACATTTATTTGTACAAAGTCCAATTCACAATCCTGTAGTTATGCATAAATAGTGGGAATATATATTAGCTATGCACTGTTTGTTCATGAAGCGTACACTGCATCTGTTTTTTCTTTTAAGGAAAATATATAACAGAATATTAAAAATAAAATGTGTTTGTTTTAAAACACAACTGCTCTATATAAGGCACGTTTTAGTACAAACAATGATCACAAATTTCTAGCAACGAGATCTCGTCGCATATATGAGACATCGTATTTATTTGAAAAAACTGGAATGTATGAGATACTGAAAGCTTAAAATCTAAATTCAAACATCTGGAACGTTATTGCAAATTTAAGCAAATTTTAAAAAATATATATATTAACTACTTTTTTTCAAAATTTGAATACATTTTTTGCAGACTTTTCGAAAAAGAAAAAGGACAAATGCAGTGAAGATAAATATTTTAACTTTTTATGCTTGATAATAAAATGATATGAAATTTCATTATATAACCAATAATGAGGATTAAGTCTTATTATACTTACTATCTGTGATGAAAATTTCAAGGAATAAAGAATATTTTTCGGCAGAGGGCTTGTCTATGGAAAGTGCCATAAGAAAAAGCAACAGCAAAGAATATTTATGAAGAAGGTTTATTGCAATAAAAATGATGAGATTATTATTACATCATTTGAAAAAAGATGGAATTTTAAAAAATCAAATATTTTATTATTTATCGATGTTGCTTGAAATTATAATAAAAATAACATAATTAAAAGATTATAAAATTACAATAAAATAGATTTATGGCTATCATATTGCATAGCTAACGAATGTAGTTTATGACATTGTGAATTAATATATATATATATATATATATATATATATATATTA
>JAPMOR010085262.1:156828-167596 GCA_026543865.1 Argiope aurantia
TAAATTGAAATTAAACATAATTAATATTCTTGGAGAATCAGATGTGTTTCCAATTTATCTTGTTAAGAATGCAATGCACGTTAAGCAGATTTATCTGCCTGAAATTTATAACGCCAATGAAATTAGCCTCACACTTAATTATCGATAACTTTACTAAAGTTTTAATTAAAAAATACAAAAATATTTTGAACTAATTTGTGAAATAACGTTTAAAGCTTCAAAAAATATTCACGTTGAAATTTATTTTCATCCAGTACGTACAACAAGTAAATTGTCTACCGGCTTTTTATGACACTTCATATTTTTTAAAAAACACACACGAAGCATAGCTTCTTATTCATAATTACGAACATGCAATTTTTTTTTATTTATCTTTCAACAATGGGCAACCGCTAATGAGCTAAGGTAATCTATTCTCCATGGGAGGCGGAGAAGCTGTAGTAAAGAGTGAGTTCTTGATTAAAGTTCAGCAACCCTCCTGTTAAAGCCCTACATGTTCGTCCAGTATTGTCCCTACTTCACAATGAAGGGACAAATTTCTCTATAGCTAATTGAATCCTTGTTTAATAAAACCAACTAAATGCAAGTGGGTCGGAATGAAAGGGATGTCGGGGAGGACAAACCGTGAGCTTGCTTTTAATGGAGGATGATGTCTGCATTATATTAAAGTCAAATTAAGTCAAAGTTTCCATGTAATCAGGTGGTAATTTGAATAGATTTCAAACAAAGGATATTGTATATACCTTTAAATAAAAGTTTTAATAATAAATTAATTAATTTAATTTAATTATAAAGAAATAAAAGGAGAAAGAGAAAATCCCTAACTACGGAAGTAAGCAAAAGTTTTACTTGGATGTAGAATGTTAGTCCCGCTTTTTAAATTTTTTCTCCATTCGTGCTCTTTTCTAAAAAGAAGAAGAAGAAAACAAAACAAAACAAAACAAAACAAAAAAACTCACACCGATTCCGAAACAGAAAAAATAATATTATAGGATTAAAATAAAAGCATATTAAATATCTTAAAGGGGATTAACTTATTACAAATTGAAGCATATTCTTTGATTACAATAAGAATATTAAATATCTTAATGGAGATTAATTTATTACAAATTGAGGCATATTCTTTGATTACAAATAAAAACATGTTGAATATCTTAATAGAGATTAATTTATTACAAATTAAAGCATATCCGCTGACTGCAAATAAAAGCACATTGAATATCTTAAAGCCTAAAAAGTATTAAAGCATCTTTAAAAGGGTTTCAATTTTCTGTCTTGAATTTTTTTTTCTGAAAAATGTTTCGATATTCTGAAATTGAAAAATAAATTTTAAGAAATGAAGCCAAAGTTAATGATTAATTCAAAAGAATTAATTAAAATGTTGATTCAGCCGAAGGGATGAAATGATAATATACCAGACGATTTCCTTACAATTTTTTTCTTGCATAAGTCGAAGATTCTGAAAATAGATAAGATTATAGTTTTTGTGACTCCACTTTGGATCTAGATCTACACTTTTAAAACACCTCATGTATAAGAAAGTGCCGTTGAAATTATTGTCTTCACATTGTGATATATACATATATATTGCAACGAAGCGAGCCACATGTCTCCGTGGCTCGTTGATAAGGCATGGGACTGCGGGCAAAGGGGTTGCTGGTTCAATCCTTACCAAATAAATTTGTAATTTATTTATTCCTTTCAGCTCTTCCAGAAGTTTCTGGAATATTCCATTATTATAATTTCCTCAGAATCTTTGTACGTCATTTCCTCTTCAGTTAGTTCTAGGAATGTTCTAGAACATTCTATATCTGTATCTATATCTGTATATAAGAGCTTGCTTTATAGTAACCGAGGTCTTTGGTTTACTTTGAATAAACTAATATTGTTCTACGAGTATTCTCTTCCTTAAGCCTATAAACGTGACAAGTTTGGTGGAGGTGCCTGGTAACTTCTCAGTCTGGAAGCGGAAGAAATACGGCGAAGCCGCAGACTCTTAAATCTTCCTCCGGAATTGGGACTTTTTGTTGTTGCCCCACGAAAACAACCCAATCGCACGGAAATGCCGGAAGGAGAAGAAAAACCTCAACCTATTCTGATTTCTCCTGCCTTAATAAGGGAGCCTAAATAGCCAACAATTTTTACAGGGGATCCTAGACAAGATCCGACCAAATGGATGAAAGAATACCTTAGAGTATCGAAATTTAATCAATGGGATGACACACTTTGCTTAGCTAATGTATATTTTTTCCTGGATGGGATCGCCCGGACTTGGTTTGATAATAACGAAGATAAACTGAACTCGTGGGTCGAATTTCAATAAGAACTGACAAAAACCTTTGACACCCAACTTTTTATAAGGCGAGCAAAAGATGGTCTGAAAGGCCGAGCGCAAAATACTGGTGAAGCTGCACAATCTTGCATTCAAGACGTACTAGGACTTTGCAACCAAATAGATCCAAACATGTCCGACGAAGAAAAAGTGTCCCACATAATGAAGGGAGTCGCAGAAGATGTGTACCAGGTACTGTTATCTAAAGAGGTAAAAACGACAGTTGATTGCATTAAATGTTATCAGTACATCGAGGAAATGCAACAAAAAAGAATTAGACGTCAGAAGTTTTCTCGTTTACCCAATGTTATTCCCATAGCTTCCTTGGACGAGGAGCAACCGTTAACATCGCTGATACGCAAAATTGTTCGGGAAGAAATGCAACGAATGACTTCACCACAAATCGAAAGCCAATATTCCGAACTACAATGCATCGTACGAGAGGAAATCGAACAATCGCTGGCTCCTATATCTCGTGAAAACTTGGGTTGGTTTAGTTATATTAACGTCCCGTTTGAAGCAACACTTGGACTATGTGAAAACTTGGGAAGAGTCGCTCAAGCACCTAAACGCCGCATGCAACCAATATATAGTAGGCCTGCCCAGACTTCATGGCCTCAACAGAACCAGATGCCGAGGAAAACCGATGTATGGCGTACCACCGACAATCGGCCAGTCTGTTTCCATTGCGGCCGCCCAGGTCACGTAGTGCGCTATTGCAGAGATAAAAGATCTTCATTTGTTGACCAATTCAGGAACGACAGACGTGACGCTACATCTTACCGGACATACAATCGTACCGTTGACATCAATCGAGAAACGGGCAGAAATCCTTCACCAAGTCCGAGTCGAGGACTATCGCCTACCCGCCGTTACAGATTGCCGTCTCCCTACCGAAGATATAGCCAGTCGCCGAACCGCCGAAATGAGGAAAACTAGGTTCCGCGACCTGTGTTGGAGGCGAGGCCGCGGTTTTTCAGAATCCTCCATTGGCCGCTAAATTGCACGGGAATCGCATCGACGTTCTTCTTGACGACCATCCCGGCAAAGCGCTGGTAGACTCTGGTGCATCTTTTTCTGTCATCTCCGAAGCATACAGGCGGAAACGGCGGAAAGTCGTGTTCGGCGACTCGGAAAACATTATTCTGAAGGCAATTATGCGAGGCCGTTAGGAACTTGTGTCTTTGAACTTACCATAAATGACTGAACACAACCCTACCAGTTCATTGTTATGCCGAATTGCAGCCAGGACATCATTTTGGTTTTTGACTTCTTAAAAGCATCACAAGCTGTCTTGGACTGTGGCCGAGCTGAACTCGCATTTGATGACGTTTTTCAAGAACAGACGGCGCCTCAGACTTTCAACTTGAATGCCGTTTCGGACTTTATTATACCTGGTTGTTCCTTCAAGCGTATTACAGTGCAATCACCGGATGTACATGACGCCATTGATTTAGTTGTGGAAGGGAATAAAAGTCTAAGCATCAATCAAGGAATTGCCATTCCCTCCACTATAGCCTGTTTTTTCCACAACAAGGGTATGCTCTGGGTGGCCAATGGGCAAACACAAGTAGGCTACATCCCAAGAGGCATGTGTGTTGGTTACGCTAATCCTTTCAGCACCGACGGCCTAAATACTCTGATCGAAGTGCCTTCATTTGCCGATGTGGAAGTCTCGAAGTTCACTGACCCAATCGACTGTTCCCAAATGATGGCTGCGACCTTGAGTGCTGAGCAGCGGAAGCAGATACAAAATCTACTGAGAAATTTTCAAGATTCATTCCATGGTGGACCACAGCGCCAAAGCCGCAAGATCAACGTAAAGCACAGGATTAACACCGGAAGGTATCGCCAGTGGAGCGACGCATAATCAACGACGAAGTCGATAAGATGCTGATGGGAGATATTATTCAACCATCGGAGAGTCCATGGTCGTCTCCAGTGGTGATGGTTCGTAAGAAAGACGGCAGATGGCGTTTCTGCCTGCCTGGACTATCGTCGTCTGAACAGAGTTACTAAAAAAAAGACGTCTATCCCCTACCCAGAATGGACGACATTTTGGATTGCTCGAAAGGAGCTCAATACTTTTCATCGATGGACCTGCACTCGGAGTATTGGCAAATCGAAGTGGACGAGGCAGATAGGGAGAAAACGGCCTTCATCACTAGTGAAGGGCTGTATGAGTTCAAGGTAATGCCGTTCGGATTGTGTAATGCACCCGCAACGTTTGAAAGAATTATGGACAATTTATTACGTCACTTAAAGTGGAAGATGTGCCTCTGCTACTTGGACGATATAATTGTATTTTCGAAGACCTTATCCGAACATTTGCATTGCGTACTTTCTTGTATGCAGGAAACCGGACTTACCTTAAACCCGAAAAAGTGCCATTTCGGAGCCAAGCAGATCAAAATACTTGGACATCTTGTTTCCGGAAAAAGCGTGAAACCTGATCCCGATGAAGTGTCCGCTGTCAACAACTTTCCTACACCGAAGACTGTGCACGATGTAAGAAGTTTCATGGGACTGTGCTCTTATTCCAGACGGTTCATCCAAAACTTTTGTTTTCAGGCTAAGCCTCTCCAAGAGCTCTTAAAAGGAGACGCTAAATTCTGTTGGAATAAAGCTCAAAAAGACTCGTTCGGAGACCTTAAATCAGCATTGACCTCACAACCTGTGTTGGCACTCTTCGACGAAGACGCTCCCACCGAACTGCATACCGACACCAGTGGGTACGGTATTGGAGCTGTGTTAGTTCAGCAGCAAGACGGAAAGGAAAGAGTCATTGCATATGCTTCAAGGACCCTATCCAAAGCAGAGAAAAACTATTCGACCACTGAACTCGAATGCCTTTCAGTTATATGGGCGATAGCAAAATTTCGTCCATATCTCTTTTGGGAAGTCCTTTAAAATAATTACGGATCATCACTCGCTATGCTGGTTACCTAACTCACGAGATCTTTCTGGTCGATAAGCAAGATGGGCTTTGAGGCTTCAGGAATATGACGTCTGTATTCAAAAAAGTGGAAAGAAGCATGATAGTCTGTCCCGAAATATTGTGCCTGACGACAACGTGCTGAAAACAGAGACCCTGGCGGCAAGGATTGATTTGGTGTTGGAACAACGTCACGATCCATCAGTGGCCCAGTATATCAAGGCTTGCGAGGAGTCGCCAGATTTATCAAGTGCGGGGTTCTCTATAGTGAATGACATACTCTGCAAGAAAAATTTTGACCCATCCGGAAAACAGTGGCTTCCAGTCATTCCTAAGAAAATGTGCTTAGAAATCCTTAGTTTTCACGACGAGCTTATAGCTGGACATCTTGGATTTTCTTGGAATTTCTTCGGAAGAGGTTCTTCTGGCCCATTCGAGCGTATAGGAATGGACCTGCTTGGTCGATTTCCAAAGTCGCAAGAAGGAAATAGGTGGATAATCGTGTGTACGGATTATCTTACACGATACTCCGTCACAAAAGCCATTCCCACTGCAGAAGCACCAGAAGTAGCAAAGCTCTTCGTGGAAGAGATTCTTCTAACTCATGGAGCCCCTAGAACCATTATCACGGTCCGAGGTCAAGTTTTCCAGTCAAAGCTCGTAGCCGAAATTAACAACCAATGCAAAGCGGTGCATAGGATGACTACCGCCTATCACCCGCAGACGAATGGACTCGCGGAACGCTTCAACAAGACGTTAGCGGATATGCTGTCGATGCACGTCGATACCGAACATAAAACATGGGACCTAATTCTGCCGTTCGTTACTTTTGCTTATAATACGGCTAAACAGAGCACCACCGGGTATACTCCATTCTTCCTGACATTTGGGCGGGAAGCCGAAACTACACTTGACATTATGTTCCATCACCCAATCGAGGATGCAGGACGAGACTATGTCACGGGGCTAGTAACTCGCGCAGAAGAATCGCGTCAGTTGGCTCGAATCCGCACCTTTGATGCCCAAGAGAAAGACCTATGTCATTAGAATTCAAAACATCGCGCAGTGCTGTATCGGCCTGGTGACTTAGTGTGGATCTTTATTCCTATACGGAAGGTGGGCCGCTCCGTAAAGCTTCTCAAGAATTATTTCGGTCCGTATGAGGTCCTGCGTCAACTTTCGGAGGTCACTTATGAGGTCCAGGACTTTGATCCAAATTCTGGAAGACGTAAGTCAAAGGGCATTGTTCATGTGCTGAGGATGAAGCCCTACTACGCTCCAGAAGCCCAAGAGGATATATTTTCAGATTCCACGACCGTGGGACATGACATACGGAATCCTGATCTAGATGAAGTGAATTTTCACAAGACGACCACGCCCTATACCGGACCCATGACAAGATCACGCTCTAAGGACCTTCGTCTATAACAGCGAGACGCAGTTCTCTTAAGGAGGGAGCAATGCAACGAAACTAGCCACATGTCTCCGTGGCTCGTTGATAAGACATGGGACTGCGGGAAAAGAGATTGCTGGTTCAATCCTCACCAAATAAATTTGTTATTTATTTCTTTTCCTTTCAGCTCTTCCAGAAGTTTCTGGAATATTCCATTATTATAATTTCCTCAGAATCTTTGTACGTCATTTCCTCTTCAGTTAGTTCTAGGAATGTTCTAGAACATTCCTAGGATATGTATATAAGAGTTTGCTTTATAGTAACCGAGGTCTTTGGTTTACTTTGAATAAACTAATGTTGTTCTACGAGTTTTCTCTTCCTTAAGCCTATAAACGTGACTATATATAGGTATATATATCGCAATATAGAATATATATAGGTATATATATTACTTTATCTATATACGGTTCACAATATAGGTAGAGTAATTTTTGTGATCCCACTTTGAGCCTATACTATACTATATCTCCACATCGAATTATAAGATATACTTCTGGAAACTTTGCATTAAATATGGTATTAAATAATACGATCTTTATATAAAGAAAAACGATCTAGATAATAAAGAATAATAAGTAGAGTAATAATTTCTGTGATCCTAATTTGAATCTATATCTATACTTTTAGAATTCATGCGTGAGAAAAAGCTGATGAAATTTTATCGTCTGGACTTGAAATCATCAGTCATACTTTAAATAGATTTGCATTATTAAAATAGTAAATATAAATAAAGAGAGCAATCTAGATAATAATGTTGTAATAAAACTTTAAGTTTTACTTTGAAAAAAAAACTTGAATTGTAAAGAAAGAATTGATTTGATAAACGAATGAATATAATGTATAAACAAAAATCTGATTTCATGGAAGTCTTCTAATTTAGAAATCGATTTATTTCAAATAAATTTCTATTATATTTGATTTAAACCCTAATTGAAACAACAGAGAAACAAACCTGCAGCTCATTTTCTGGTATTTTTGTAACGTTATATGCCTTTTAAAAATGCAGATTTTTTTCTAACAAATGTTTCTTTTACTGATATTCTTAACAATGGATTGAACAAAATATACAAAATTCATACCAAAGAAGCCTTATCTGAAATTAGTTGATTCATCAATAATTAATGAATGCTTTGATTGTAAAAAATAGTTCAGAAGTTAAAAATAATCTCTTATGTGAATGATGCCGCTGCTACTTCCTACATTTGTGATAGCCCATTCTTCTTAATGCTGATGTGGTGTGGAACTCTGAATAGGGGCGAATGTTTCATGCGACTCTCTCCTTGTTTAACATCGATTTATAGACCAAAAAGTACTATTGTAAAGCATCAAATTTGAATATTAATCAAGGCAATTTAATAGCCCTTACTAAATTCATATTCCACAACTCATTACCAAATCATTAAGTACGCTTAATAATTACCAATGCTTAAGTACGCGAAATCATTAAGTACGCAACGTTATATTAAATAGAAAAAAAAATCTTTTGTTATGACACCAAAAAGGGAAAGCATTAGACCTTGAATTTAAAAAATCGCATTATGCAGACGGTCCCTTAGAAAGAAGCGTGCATATTACTTGACATCTCCCCAGCTCCGTGTATACAATTTATTAATTGCGCGTGCTAGTCGCGTGCTAACATGAAGTAATAATCCAGGCTTCATTACAGCACAGCCCTTTGATTTGATTGGTATCATTGACTTGAATTTTTCTTTTGCTATTTTCTTTCTCGAGGCGGCTGCTTTTATTGATATTTTTTGGCGATTATTCAATCGCATTTTATTGTTATTTAGTAACCTGTTTCGACGCTCTTGGCTGTGTAATGTTCTTCTTTCATTTTGGCGACGTTTTCTTTCTCTTTATTAGCCGTATAATTTTTGTCTTACAGGATTGCTCCAGATAAAATCTTGATTCTTCTCATATATCTTTTCAAATGTGGAAATAAATATCTTAAACGATTTTTTTTTTATCTATTGAAGATTGCTTTTTTTTTTATGGTTTTGTTTAACGCTTAAGCTTTTGTTGCAAATTATTTCTCTCACTTGAAAAATATCTATTGGAAAAAAAAAAGTATGTATCTGGAGTTGTATTTCTGGATATTTAACACCCTATTTCAGTACAAATACAAGGAGATATACATATCAATGTACTATTAATAAAAGGGAAAAAAAAAATGTTTTTCATACATGAAATATGTAAAAAAGGTTTTTATTCTTTATGGGTTTTTTTTTTTTATGAAAATAGAAAAAGAAAATTCCTTGAATTTATTTCGTTTTCCAATTTTGTTTCAAGACAGAATATTCAAAGTTAATAGTTGGTTAGTTTTTAATAAAAGAAAGTTTTCGCTTATACAATCGTATTTGAGATCCTTTACTAATCTGATTGGATAAATAGAAAAAAAAAATTAATGATAAATCAAATTTTGAAGTTTCGTGCTGGGAGCCATATATAACCATGCTGAACAAAAACATCAAAACTATGCAGTCTCTTTTGCACATATTCTTAGTTATGATATCATAATTATTTCGGAATAATGTATGAAGAAGCGTGCTTGCGAAAACTAGCTCCCAGGGCAAATATCAAAATTGCGCCCTTTTGCCTTTTGAAAACTGAAATCCAAATATCACACATCTACCCACCTGACAAGATATTTGAAGTTAGGGAATGGTAAGATTGAAATTGCAATCAAAGCTAAATAATAATTTAAATTAATATGATTTTGCCGCTTTCGACAAGAAATAATAATAAAAATTATTTCCTAAAACGCCGATAAAATTTATTTCCTAATATCAAATAAACTTAATTCAGTATATTAATTTTTGATATGTTGAAGATATTAATTACTACAAACAACAAAGTAAGAAATTATGAATAAGAAAAATAAACAGTTTTAAAAATATATTGCTGTTTGAATTAATACTGATACATAAACAAAATGAAAATGCACTGAATTTTTGCAGTCAGTGAAGTTTAGGATTTAAGCCCATTTATTAAATCACAAAAAAATTCGTTAGTTCGAATCACTTTCTAAAAAAGTGTGATATAATTAAAATTATACATAATTTTGATCATACGTGAATTAAGTTACAGTTATAATAATAGCATATTACTATTCTAATTACATAAAGATATTTAAACAAAGTAAATATACCATTGAATAACAAATTAAAATTTTTTACCTTGAAACCAAATTGTTAGCTTTCGAAATGCTGCACTACATACATCTAAAAAAAGTCATTATAAGCACCTAATTCCTTCATTTACATAAAAAAATCGCAAGCTATATTCCTGAAATATAAATTGTCATATCTTCCTAATGAAACTTACAGGAAAAATCATCGCGAATGGCCTACCGAAACTTTCTCGCTTACTTTCAAATAAATTTATTTGTGCATTATTAACCTTTTGCGAACAATAGTTGTGAACATGAGAGTGCGATCTTTGGCAATTGATTGCTCGGATGCTGCTGTTACAAAAGTATTAGAAAACCGAATATGTATTTTACCGAATGCCTTATTCCAAATGATTGAAACTAAAATCTGACACAATCTTTGATATGTGATCTATGTAGTCACAAAATCACATATCAAATTTCGTATATTTAAATCATTGCGCTTTGAGTTATCACATCTGCCTGCTTGCGAAAGTGCAGATCAATAGATGGTCAACCCCTTGACGGGTTTATTTCCGAATTTGAAACATTTTTTCTCTTTAGATGTTAAATCCATGTGCCAAATTTTATCAATCTAGCTCTCTTTTTTTTTTGGAGTTACCGTGTTAATTTCAATCGGACAGCCGGGCAGACAGGCTTCCTCTGAACGAGTTTTGCTCAAAATATGTTAGAAATCTACAAATTTGGTGTAAAAACAATATGCCAAATTTCATCCATTTAGTTCAAAGAGTTTTTGAGTTATCTTTGTCACAAGCAGGCATTTTCCAAAAAATGTGTTTTCAAACTCAAGGAGGTCTAAAAAGTGGAGATTCGCCAAAGTCTCGAGTTCGAATTTTTTGTTGATTATAATACTTTCTCTATACTTCACATACGAGAAAG
>JAPMOR010085262.1:171387-186408 GCA_026543865.1 Argiope aurantia
TGAGTGAATTATATGACACAAAATGTGAAGAGTAGAAATATTTTGTTGAAGAAACTATTAAGAAATCAAGTTACCCAGAATTTTTCATTGAAAATTTTAGCGAGCATTAATGTTGGCGATCCAGCTAGTCGCCAAAGGCGATTAGTAAATAAATGACGATATAAATGAGCAGATATTTATGTTTCCTTAAACAAGGCAGTCAAAGTTATAACAGACGTCAATTAGCGTTCGTGGCCATAACATATTAAATACTATATAAAAACTGATAACTTTTTAATTTAATATTTTTTAAACTCAGAATCACGTTGTGTAATAAAATATATGCTCATATAAACTTTATTTAAAATTCATACAGTATTAAAATACATATTTAATAAAAGATTCACGAATAATTTTGTAAAAGAAGAAGCATAAATTAATTTGTAATCTTCTTTTGTTTTTAGATAAATGAGTTTAGATAATTTTTATTAACAGCTGAGGAGTAAAAAGGAAAAGTATTCTTTCGTCAACTTTCTTGTGCATGTCCATTTATTATCTCCAGCTAAAAGTAGTCAAAAATAAGATTATCAAGTTAATATGCAGTCAAATGTTTCTGATTAATGTAAAGATAAATCTTATAAAAGAAAGCGAAACTTCATTTGTTACTGATGAAGTTCGAGTTTATTTTTTCAAACGCCCGGAGGGAAAAAAATATGAAATTTAAGTAATTCTAACACTAGATGAGATTAATGCCCTCATTTTAGTTTTTTCACGTGCGAGTATATATTTTTGGATTATGTCCGTCTCGTTACTTTTATATGTGATCAGAACACAAAAAGGAGGCCCTGTGAATGAAATTTTGTACTTATTTTTTAATTCACAATTGCATATCTGGCCCATTTTTCGGCAACGGGCTGAGATATTTTTCTAAAATGCTTTTATAATTTTCTTTTCTGTACGATGTAGTTACTCCCAAAACGAATTATATTGTCCAAAAAGAGATGTTAAGTACACCTCTAACTTTTAATTACACTCAGGGTCGGATAATTGCATAGATAACTGTCAAAGATCCTCTTAACTTTGAGGGTCCCTCATATTCGAGATTTTATTGCGGTATTTTGAGAATAATTTAATTTTGCACTTTCGTTCAATTTAAGTTACATATTTTTTAATTCATTTATTTTAAACTTTTCGTTTCGTTTTTAAAGGCCGTGAATTTAAACATTCAAATTAAAATGCAGCGTTGTTTAAATTTTATGTCATTATTCTAACAATATTCTTATTAAATGACACTTCTAAAGTTTGTATTGCATTGCTTTAGAATTCAAAAAAAAAAGTTGCTTTACAATTTACAAAAAATGTTCGATCCTAAAATTAAATGTAGAATCAGAATAAATTAATTAGTATTAAGTGGTATTCAAATTGTGCAAAAAACAAGTTTTTTTTTTTTTTTTTTACATGATATATTTACAGAAATCAATCTTGAAAGTCGTATGCAATATAAAGTCATATATACTCTGCTTTTTTAATTTGTTAAAAAATTTTATTCAAAACTATTTATATAAAGATTTAATTAAAGTCAACAAAAAAGTAATATTTTAGAAGTTGGGGTGCGAAAGAAAGAGGAAGAGGACATCAGAAACTTTTGCTTGATTTAAACTATTTTTATGCTGTTTAAAAATTTATCTATTGAATATTACCTATTTTATGGTCCAAATATATTGTCCACGTTATATTTAAAAAAAAAATCAGTTTTATTCAGTGCCTTAGATGTCTTTCAACAAACAAATATGTTTAAGCGGAATCAAATATACTAAATATACTAAGCGGAGTCAAATATACTAAATATACTAAGCGGAATCAAATATACTGAGTTATATACTGAGTTTATTAGTTATCTCCTTCAGACACATACAAAGAAAAAAAAAGAAGAATTCAGAAAAAGTGGAATCAAATGTATTAAATATACTAAGCGGAATCAAATATACTGGATATACTAAGCGGAATCAAATATACTAAATATACTAAGCGGAATCAAATATACTGAATATACTAAGCGGAATCAAATATACTAAATATACTAAGTGTAATCAAATAGTTAATATTTTCATTTAACGAGAATATGATGCACGCTAAAATAATCTTTGCAATTATGGAGCTGCTTTATTAATTAAATAAAGAAGTACTTATTCAATATTTTTTTCGAAGTTTATTTCAGATCTGAGGTTTTAATGCAAATATTACCTTTCTTAGCTTCTCTTTATTAGTTATCTCCTTCAGACACATACAAAGAAAAAAAAAAAAAAGAATTCAGAAAAATTTGTTTCTTCTCTAAAACAAGAATTTTTTGAACATTTTCTATTCGTGTACGAGAAAGTAAAAATGAAAGAAACGTTTTAAACATTTATATAAAGCTAAACTGTCAATAACATTGCAGCTTAGCATTCTTCCATTTTTTTTTTTTTTTTTTTGAAAGCTAAAGAAATAAATGTCGCGAATTTATGTGATTGAAAGAAGGTTATTTGGACTTCAGATTATATAATCAGTTTTACTAGTTCATTGAGTTGAACATTCGATACTCTGAAAAGTTCAGTAAGTTAAATACGTGATATGATTTGCAATCTCGGATTATTGAATTCCGGTATGATTTTGAAATTCAAAAGGCTACGGAATTACCAGAACATGAGAAGTTGGATAGCTTCAATGGAAAATTCATCGAATGAATTACTACAACATGGCATTTTAAACATTTTCGCGTGTGATTCCATTTTACGTGCAGAAATATCTATGCAAAAAAAAAAAAAAAAAAAAAAAAAAAGAGAGTTTGAAAAATTACTTGATTTTGCGTACTGTAGGTAGAAAAATAAGTAAGAAAATTAAGCATGAATTTAGACAGGCAATAAACTTAATTAAAATAGTGCATGTTTTGAAAGTTCACTTTTATCAATGATTTAAAAGTAGAAGTTTAATTATTTTCCATTTTTAATATTTGAATTGTAATTCAACATCCTAAGTATTATGGAATCTCGAAAGAATTATTTTCTCAAATTTATTACCAGGTAGTGTCGCTTGCATAAAATTGTAAGTAAATTAAATTAATTGATTAACTGATAATTAAATTCTATAAATTTTAAACTAGTGCGCTGCATCGATAGCTCACAGACGTGCAAAATTTCAAAAATGTAGCATATTTTGAAAAAACGTAGCATATCATAAAATTAAACTTAAGATATGTATCAAACCTGTCAGTGCCATTTAGCTCTCTTTCTCTCCTTTATTTTTGCTTTGATTTACATGAAGTATACTTGAAATCGAGTTTCTCAGCCGACTAAATAAAAGAGTTTTATTAAAGATGGAGCGACTGCTTAGATCTACTTGTTTCTTTATATACAGATACATAGTATGCCTCATTGAAAATTTTGGTACAGACATTTTTAATAAGATGCAAGTATATCAAGTAAACTGCAAAATAAGATGAAGTCCAATACCAAATCTCAATAACAAATAAACAAAAATTATGTCTCAGTGAAAACGATCTTAATGAACTTTTATTTATTTTAGAGTTTAAATTCAAATTAGATATTTTGCTGTGCTCTTAAAATAATTTCCTAACATTTATTTACTGGATTCGCTGTTTACCTCTTTCCATGACTTGGACAAAGAAATCTTGTCAAAAACTAAAAATTTTGCTGTGAAGTTCTAAAGCAAAAAAAGTGTTAAAACACTCAACGACTGTTTCTCCAATCAAAGTTTTACAAACTATATATATATATATATAATGATATTTTAAACTCTACTTTCAATTCTAATCATTTTCCAAAGTTTTATCTTAATTTTGCCCATAGTAATTTCATTCTAAAATATTGTCTTATTTCCTGATCCGATTCCACATTTTCTACTTAATTCATTCAAGAGAAGCTTTGTAAAAATGCTTTAGTCAGCGGTTCCCACGTTGCGAGTAAAAGGAGAAAAATACTTTTTAAAAGATCCCTGTGTTTCCTTTACTTGTGATTGACATGCGTCAGAAATCCCTATCGGAGCCTTAATAGTATTAACACTGTGAAAAAATATTTTCCCTATCAATATCTCATATTATATAAGACGAGGGATAATTAATTTCTCGCTCTTCCCTCTCTTCTTGTCATCTGCTGCCGGGAGCGGACGTGCTTTGTCCGCGCCTCTTGTAAATAGATCATGCCTGCCTCCCGGGAGAGAATAGAACGAATTTAAAAATGCAAAATCTCTTTACTGTCTTCGAAACTGCCATCTAATTAAAAAAATTATATCCTTACATACATATATATACAATTTTATAACATGAATATGTTGTGATAAATTTTCATCTAGTTTCAAAATGTATAGAAAGATATAAATATGGATATTCAAGAAAATATTTAAAGTTTTACGGAAAATTTGTATATTATTTTAAAATAATTTTCAGAAAATTTGTCATGTTTTTTTTCCTATTGCAGCCCCTACATTTTAAGGTGCAGCATATTGCCTAAAAAGAGACCATATTCAACTCAATATTGATTTCGGAGAAAAAAATGCAAGATTTTCACATGAAATACAACCCTAAATGTTTTGCGGAAGCTTTTTAAGTCGATTTCAGATAACAATCTTTAATTTAAAAATGATAAAATCAAAAAATTAAATGATCGATTTGAAATTATGTTGAAGAATTGTGGCCAAGTTATTCATCAGGATGATTAAAATGTCAGTCTTATTCTGAATTCTGAATATGAAAAAACATATCTAAAAGAGCTTATGCACTTAAATGTTTCGGTGCTTCTATCAAAGAAATTTCGGACCTGCGTTCAGCATTATTAAGAGGAAATACAAGTTAATTAATGTATTAAAAAGCAAGCACCATTCAATAGTTCAGATGTTCATGACACATGAACAGCAAAATAAAAATTTCAAAATGAGGGAAAAAAGTCGAAGCACAGGGATTAATTCTTCCTCCAAACACAATCATATTTTCAAAGATTAAAAAAAAAGGGGGACACTGATTCGATTCAAATAAAACAGTTATGAATAATGGAATCAATTTACATGGCATTACAGACAGACAGACACCTGCCACAAGCCATTTAACATCTGTCTGCGCATTATTATGAGCGCTATAGGGTAAAGTACTTTTCCCGCATATAACATGAATAATAATTTCCAAACTTAAATTTTCTCTGCTCATGTAACGCGTATCACGTGGATCTAAATTGGTCCAATTACAGAAATTGTATTGTTTTTTATGAAGAAATTTATATAAAGCATCAGATGTTGATAATGACACTGATTGAAATATTTCTCAATTTCATCGATTAAGTTTTCGAATTTTTATTTCGATCAAAATAAATTTGTCTAGTAACAATAATGCAATATAGATTTAATTTCTTGCATCTTGGAGAATAACGCGTTTCATTTAAAATTCCTCTTAAGATCATGAAAAATGTTGAAAAAGGCATTTATTGTGAAATATCAGAAAGAAATTTACCACAGAGTGTTTGAGATATGTCTTAAATATTGAAAAGTTACACAAGCATCTGAAGAGAGCAGTTTTGTGACATTTGGAGCTAAATACTTGGTAATACGATTTTCCCTACTAATTCTTAGAATTTGTAGTTAAATTTATATTGGAATTATGTTTATGAAATCTTAATCGAACTTCGAGGAAATTTTCGCTCTTGAGATATCTTTTTAGCAATTTGGGGAATTCAGTAACTATTATTCAAGAAAGGGAAATTCTGTAATTGGTATAGATGCGTATATTATTCGAAAAATAAATTTTTTTTCTTATTTTGAAAAAAATAAATAAGAAGCAAATAATAAAAGGAAAAAAAAGAAGAAAAAAGAAATTCTCTTTACCATTTCGGAATACAAATTCAAAACACACGCATCTATTTCATAATTGTTATGCAATTTTTTGACATCTGTGAATCCTCCTTAAACAACACGTTAGATACTTGCCTTTAGAAGATATACGAAATACATCAGGGTTTTGCTTAAAATTGTATTAGGCTGCCATCTATCGTATAAATATAATTCTAATAATATAAAGTGTGCTCCAGTTTATTTAAAATGAATAAATGAAAAACAAATGACATATTTGAAAAATTTCTGTTATCTAAAGCATCAATTCAGTGATTAATATTTGTTTTGGATACTAAATTATAGAAAATTCTATGGCTACATTGTCAAAATTTAGCCACTGAATGTTCTTATAAGCAGATGATAACAAATGTAAAGTGTCTACAAGTGTTTTTTTTTAAATTGTACTTTTTATTTTTTATTTCATAAGTTTTTCAATTCATAAATACACAAAAATAACTTTAAACAGATAAATTATATTCGAAATATTTTATAGGACATGATTTTTTTTCTTATTAATATCATTTTTATATGAAAAGGAGATATGATAAAATTATTTTAAAAATCTGAATTTCACCAATTAATTGACATTATTATTTTTTATTAAGCTTTGAAAGTTTAGTATAATGAAAATAAATATTTTAAAGTAAAAATATGGCAGACTCTTAATTTTCTGATAATTTCATAATTGCTTTTCTGAAAGTGCTTTATAACTGCACAATTAAAAAAATTAATCATTTTTTCTGGGTTTTCTTGTGAGAGTGATAAATATTTAATACATCTATTTTGAATAGAAGCAAAAGTTAACGAAGGATATATATTTTTAGTTGAAAAACGAAATTTTAAATATGTTCTTGGGAGAGAGATATCATCTGCTTGTTCATGTAAACAGAGAACTGACAGAGGTTAACTATAATGAGTATACCGAAATTTCTTCAGCGGTTAGCCTTAGTATAATGTGCAGCCATCTAGTGGCCAATATATGTACGAAAAAAGGGCCTCTTTAACATAACTTATTTGATGAATATGAACGTTTCTTTTTCTGTTTTAAACTCTTTGTTACAAATTCAGTTGCTTAACTGGACAACCAGAAAATATTTAGAGTGGGACCGTTAGAAAATGAAAGTAATCATTATCTCTAATTTTATATGTCCTTCATTTTTTTGAGATGCTAAAGCACTTTTTATAATATTATATTAAGCTTTTATGATTTAGAAGGAGTAAAGAAATAATTTAGTACTTACTTACATTTTTATTTAACTCGGAATTTTTATTTTTTCTAGATAAAAAAATATTTTACATTTAATTGGATTTTTTTTTTTTTTTTTTTTTTTAGCTTGCATTGCAGCAAAAGTATCAAGTTGGAGCCCACTAAAACCTTAGCATTTTCCAGTCTTTTCACCCTGCAGAGTCTACACAACTCTACATGTTTAATCTACATCAAATTAATTAATGCTGTCTTATAAATTAATGCTGTCATATAAAGTTTGGATTTTGGACTGAACAACTGAAAAATAATGCATTTCCAGGACGGATTCTTAAAACTAATAGATAGTGTGGGTCAAAGCATTTATTTTTAATCCCAAATCTTTAAAATTGTAAAATATGAGCAAAAATATTTTCTTTGCAGTCCTCCTTCTAGATTTCTTTTGAGCACTTTCATTACGTTACTGAATCAATCTACTGGTAAACAATTTTCATCGACGATCATTAGTGATCTAGTAACAAAGTACGAAGGAACTAATGCCAGAGCACCAGTCTGCACAGCGAAGACAGTGTCTTTACATTTTTACTTTCTCATATACAAAGTGTAGAAGTATTGTAATTATCAAAGAGTTTGAACCCGAGATTATGATGAATCTCCGCGTTTCAGATCTCAAAGAGATCTGAAACGAAGGAAAAACTCATTTTTGATTCACATCTGGTCTGTGAAAATAATTATTTAAAATCGCCATGATCTAGAAGGCTGAAATTTGATATATAGATTTGCGACCAAATTTATAGATTTCTCTCAAATATTGAACGAAATTTATGCACAAGAAGTCCATATGACTGCCTGTTTGACTACAAATGAACGCGATAACTATAAAACGTAAAGAACTAGGTAAATAAAATTTGGTTCACATCGAATATATAGATTCTTATCAAATTTTGAAACAAATATCTCAGACGGTTGACTGTCTCTCGTTTTGTTCTTTCGCATGAACATAAATGCAAATACTCATAAAAGGAATGACGTAAATCAATGAAATTCGGTATATTATCTTGTGACTACAACGGTAGTTCCATGTCAAATTTTGGCTTCAAAATTTGACATTTCAAATTTTGGTCGGCAAAAAAGCGACTAAAATATATATTCGCAAAGCAGATTCAGTGAAAATGTTAGATTTACGTCAAAAATCTGTATTTCGTAATTATTGTTTGCCTAGTGTTATGTAAAGTATCTGAGGCCCACACCTTTATGTGGGGATATCACGGAAAAATCCTTTATTGAAGAGTATGCGAGAAGATATCAGGGAGACTACTTCCACTGATTATCTTTTATTTTTTTTTAAAGTCGAAAATCGACAAATGATACGAAGGTGAGATCGAAATTTAATTTTGCTCTACTGCACGCTCCTTTTACCCTTGTTGCGTTTCTACAAAGGGGCATCGATGCTTCAGGAACCAGCTTTGGTAAACGTTTACGAAGACAAAATATTTTTCACATCTATTGCATTCAAATAGAAAGTATAATTTGGAGCAAATAAATTTCCACTAACCAAAAGTCATTCATCCTCACTATGACACTGACGATAAACAAAGAAAATTGAAAGAACACAATCTGCCATGATGTAGATTCTTCATTCGATTTGAAGTCGTCCTTCCCTCTTATTGCGGAGAACGAAGTTTGATGAAAACTAAACAGTTTTTATTAATTTTATTAATTTATTTAAAATATTATTTGATATAGGGATGAGTTAACTTCTTTCATCGATATTTGAGTCTGCGAAAAAAGTTCTTAATCACGGTAATCTTTTTGAAGATAGAGAGAATTTACATAACATACAGCAACGTCTTGTTTATTGGAGCGAAGGCTCTGAGGTAGCACATAATGTTGTACGATATTGTGTGATATTATATTATTCAACATTCAATAATATTATATAATATTTCGAATAATATTTAATATCGTGCAATAGTGTACAATATATGTGTGCTACTGGGATAAGAATATCCCTAGAAGTTTCCTTTTATTTCAAAATTTCTATACTGAAAGTCAGATAATTTGGTCAAATTTCAATCAAACTATGGGCCAATCATATCTTGTAACAGCAACATGGATATAGAAGAGCACGACAGGAAATTCAATGAATGGTGAAATTAAAATAAAACAACATTCTGTGCCGCACATTTCGTAGTACATGACAAAGACAATTTTATGCCATGACATATCAATCCATGTGGCAATCAAATCTTGTGGCCGCTATCTACGTGCATGAGAGGAAGTTAAGCATAAGAAGGTAGTATAATGAAACTGCATTTAGAGCTGCAGATTTCACAGAACATTACGAAGTGACTTCAGAAGAAACAGAAAATCGCGCTTATTCTCTCTAAGGAAATAAAGGAAACACATGATTGTAGCACTTGGCCAATCCTCTTACTTAGTGTTTCTTTTCTTTCATTCATTTTTCTTTTCTAACTTTCTTGAATTTCCTTTAAAAGGAGCAGTTTTGGCTTTATTATTATATTTTGTCTTTTGCTTTTTTTTTCAGTATTTTTATTCAGCTTAAAAAAATCGTTAAATACCTTTAAATTACTCATTATCTGGCATTATCTGCAAGAATTTCAGAATAATTTAATTACTTACTTCAGGAGATGCATATATTTCAAGTTTTGAGATATATGTTATTCAGCACAATTCATTTCAGTGCAAACCAGTCACTTCTGCAGATATCAAGATATACTTTCAAGTTTCTTTCAATATGCTTTGCAAAAAATAATAAAAACCATCAGGAGTATTTCCCCCTACTCTTGATAGAACACTTTCTCTTTTACTCAGAAAATATAAACCTTCTTTTGGTTCTCCATATAAAAGTCTGCAATTTCTGAACCCATCATGGGGAAGCGGCAAACCCTCCAAGATCAAGACTACCTGTTGAAAGTCTTCCCTCCACCGATTTCCACGGGCTCTAAACTAATGCAGAGCGCTTGTATTTCGTAGTATAATGAAAAAATAAATAAATAAATAAAAAAGAGCTTTGAACGCTTTTCTTTCGATTTATTGGATCCAAATCTATTCTTGGTTACAAAATGATATATGAAATTTAATTTTTTTAATTCGTTGCATTTTTGAATGATCGCATTCACATGCATACGAATAAGCACGCAGATAGATGATCATCACTCGGATAAATAAACATGCAGACAGGTGATCATCTCGTGGATAAATAAACATGTTGAAAGATGATCGTCACTTGGATGAATAAACATGTAGAAAGATAATCGTCACGTGGAAAAATAAACATGTTGAAAGATGATCGTTACCTGGATGAATAAACATGTAGAAAGATAATAGTCACGTGGAAAAATAAACATGTAGAAAAATAATCGTCACGTGGATAAATAAACATGCGGACAGGTGATCATCATGTGGATAAGTTCGTTCCAGAATATAATTCATTTGTACATTTTCAATGATAAAATTATATGCCGAATTTTATCTATCTAGCCACGGGTGTTTCCGAGTTATCAAATTCACATGCACACGGACAAGTAGACAGACAGAATTTTCATCTATGGAATTCATTAAAATATAAGAGAAATCTAAAAATTTGATGGGAAGGTCGCAACTCACATTTCATTCCTTTAGTTCAATGCGTTTTTGAATTACTGTATTCCCAGACAGAAGGACAGATATACATAACTCCAAAGATGTGTTCATAGAACTCTGGGTACTGATAAAAATTTCGAGGTGGTTAAATTTTTGATAATTATGCCCCACCTTTTTTTTTTTTTTTTTTTTTTTTTGTAAACGTTGTATACTAGAATGTAAAAAAGGTCAGAAAAGCGACATATATCCCTTTTTGAAATATGTTTAATGGTTTATTCCGATATGTGCGATATAAATTGGTGAATGTTTCTCAAATTCCACAAAAACGACGACCAGGATTCTTGTTTTTTTTAACCCTTTGAAAGGTCTTTTTTTCCTAGTAATAGTATATTAAAATGTTTTTAGGATTGAAATTGGCTCAGGAAAAGAGACTCATTTGGCTTATTAGATAAATTTCATTTCATTCATTAACTAATTTGGTTAATTAATAACTATTTAGCAAATCAAGGCAGTATTTTGTGTGAGATAAGGAACTAATGCATCTAATTTTCTATCTTACTGAAAAATTTGTCCGAACTTTGTCAACCTATATAACTTCATGCAAAAATTGATGAATGTGGTGATAAGCATACTTCCCATGACCTCAAAAAGGGTGAAACTAACTTAGGTGCTCTTTGGGATTATTGCATTGGTTGATTAAATATTTTGAGCAGTATATATAAGAAGCGGTATGAGTATTGAAAAAAAAAGTAACATAGGAATAAGATAGACGAAATCTCATTAAGAAAAACATGAATGCGAAAGACTTCAGATAAATGGAAGGAAATACCTAATGATTTTTTTTTTTTGTAATAATTGCAGAAAGTGCTGCTATTCATCCAAGATGTGCTGCGATTCCTCCAGGATATGAAGCAGTTCTTACAGGATGTGCAGCAGTTCTTCAGCTTCAGAGAACAAATATACACTACTAACAACACTATAATACATATAACAATTGCAACTTGCAGTTATTTTCTTTCTAGCTCTCTGTAACATAGTTAAAGTTTTGAGTAAAATTTGTTTTAGTTGGTACTCGCTTTTACCGGCGATTATGAAAATGGGTACGTGTTTTAAGATATATAAAGGAATTGCATTTTTATAATTAAAATCTACCTTTTTTCTTTGAAAGATATTGCTTTTGAAAATACTTAATTCTGTAAAGCAAAATCCTTTTTCTATTGTAAAATTTTGTGGATAGCTTAGCTGGAACATAAACATGAGACGATTTAATAGTTTTCAAAATGTGTAAAATCGGGATTGCAATGACTCAGCAGCTATATTGTCAATTTTGACAACTTTTTAGATTTGCATTTCATTAGTTTATGGAAAAGAATACGCTGAGAAATAAGTGATCAATTCAATATTTAATGGTTCACGTCCTGGTTCCTTAGACATTACATAGTGGTGAGAACATTACTACTGAATACTTATAAACTTATCCTTAGGTTATTTTCAGTTTAGTGGATTTATATGTTAAGATTAACTAGATATATAAAATTATCTTTATGCTTTTAAAATAAAGACAGCATTTAGTGCAAAAATATATTAATCAGTTAAAATATTGAATATGAAAATACTGATTCGCGATGATGAATAAAAAAGTAAAAGTCAAACATTTCTTTCAGTTTAAAATTCGTTCTTATGCTAAGATTAAAAAACTGCCTCGTCAAGTTGATATTAAAATGTTAGAAAAATAAAATAAATATACATTACGGCTTAATTTGAATTTTGTTTTGATTTGTTATGTTTATTTCATGTCTTGAAACCACAGGAGGAATATTGGGATCAGATATCAGATGGTGGTGATACCTGAGATGAGATGAGAAAAATAAAATAAATTTACATTATGCTTTCATTTGAACTTTGTTTTGATTTGTTATGTTTATTTCATATTTTGAACCTACAGGAGGAATATTGAGATGAGACCTCATCATTCTGAATCGGCTTTTTAAACAGGCTAACTCAAAATTACGAGGGGAAAACTAATCCAAAAAATGTTTTTAAACATTATTTCTTTCGTGCATGCTCATTATTATGATAAATTTTTTTATTAATAAGCATATACCTGCCATATAACTATAAGAACGAATTTAATTTGATGTTATGGAATGATTGACACCCATTTTCTCGTGAACTACAGTCTCAAAATGTGGGATTTCAGTTTTTTTTTAAATTCATTCTTTTATAAAACTTACATAAAAAAATAATTCATTTTTATGCAATTCACATAAAAGTTTCTCGTTCAACATTAAAATTTATTTTTGATTAAAAGTTAGAAAAAGGAAGTTAACAATAATGTTTGCACATTTCATTACATGAATTATCAAGTTTTCATTTTATAACAACTCATAAAATGCCTGTTCTTTTATTAAAACAAATTTAAGATATTTCTTTTTCAAAAAGGATAAAAATCTTAGAATATGAACTAATTTTCTGTAAACATTAATGTTTTTCTTCCCTTTTAATAAATCAAAGCTTGATTACCCCTCCCCTCCCCCTCGCTTTTTGTGATTTGGAATCTTTGCCTTGTCAAGATGTCTATGTTTTCTTTTTTTCTGCAGAAATTTTGGTGGAGTCTCTCTGGGCTGAGTGATGATTAATTCATTTCTTATTCAGTGTCACAATCATGACCAGTTCATGCATACGAAAACCTTGGAATGGAAAAGGTGTCATTGTTTAGACAGTATAACATTTTCAAATGATTTTTAATGAGTAAATTGTTGCGTAGTCTTCATAGTTTGTTTTGTTGAGAATAAGTATATACATTTTCCACCTTTTCCAGTAGCGCAATACATGGTCAATGAAGATTTCAAATTTGTATTTTTATCAAATTCAGAGGTGTTATTCAGCTAAACGGGTGCTATTGTAGATTGGTATCATACGAAAGGCACTTAAGAATTAGATGCAAATCAAATTATCTTTAAAAAAAATGTTATTCTTGGTTTGATGAGGCAACTACATCAAACTAAAAATGCATCAGTGGCTTAACGAGTATTCCAATGAATGGTGTGTCCCAGCTTACAAGACAAAACGTAGTAAAATTAAATTTAACAAAAAACTTTTTCTCGAGACTCACTAATCACTTTCATAAAATGAAAATTTATTTTCGTTATTTCCTACTTTTAAAAAAATTTAATTTGTAGCTCAAAGTTATAATTTTAGATATTAAAAACACTTATAATCATTTTTCTCAAATCTACTATCAGATGGTACTACTAGTATGGAACCAAGTTTTAATTAAATTAATCTATTAATTGATAAATCATCTTTTAAAATATTGGAATAATGTACTACCATAGAGAACAAACATGAGTGCCAAGTTTCTAAAATTTACCACATGTGCAAGATGTTTACAGTTAGGGAAAAATTGAGTAAAAAAGTTTCATATTAACAATTATGAAACATGTTAAGTTAAATAAAAGTATTAATAATTTTTTTAAAAACTCATCTCGTAACATAATAAGTCTTTAGCAACTATAATATAACAGTATATTTAAATGTTTATTAATATAGTTTAATATTTTTGAAAGTCTTCCACTAATTTTCTTTCTAATTGATTCCGTTGTAATATTTATTAATTAATTGAATACAATGATCTTATCATTTACCCTCTTCAATAATCCCGAATAAATTTTTTTAATTAATTTTAGAAATTCCTTTGAGTTCAGTTCACCCAGACATTTCTAATCGTAAATTGTGTAGTTAAAATGGGAAAATACCCAACTAGGTTTATCTCATTTGATTGATTATTTATCTGTTTGTCTTTGACATTGCTTTCGTAGGAACATATCGAATACTTCATTATATCACACAAAATAAAAAAAGGGTTTCCAAGAAACTAGTTTTGAGTGAATGCACAAGATGCTTTATTTTACACACGCTTTTGTAATTTTTTAAAATCTTGTTCACCCAGTTATAGGAGCATATCAAAAAATATTTATGTTTTTAAAGTATTGTCCGGGGAGAATTCAACAAAAGGTATCAAGCTTCATTCTTTATAAAAAGAAAGAATTATCGACGTGATGTGAATTAAAAATATCATCCTTTTCACCAGAACGAGTGCATATTTCCTTTCTTAAACGTTCTCAGAGTTTGTCAATTCTTTAGAACTCTGCACGGAATTGATTTTAAGCCCCAGAAGCTTAAGCATTCGAACTGAAATCGCACTGGATAATTCTTGGCCTATTTTGTCTTTTATATCAGTTCGTCCGATGAAACTAATGGAATATATTTAGGAATATTATATTAAGAATACCCGTATCAATTTATTTTGTATGATTTTATGTATGTAAAATGTTTTACCTTGATTCTCATTTCATTTC
>JAPMOR010085262.1:192594-209461 GCA_026543865.1 Argiope aurantia
AAAAAAAAAAAAAAAAAAAAAAAAAAAAAAAAAAAACTGGAAAAAGGACCTTTTTCTGGCTAAAAAAAGGTATGAAGCAAACATCTAATTTAGAAGTTTATCAAATGATTTGCTGATTTGCTTAAAATTTTGCAGATAGCTTAAGAAATATATTGTCTAGTTTCTGAACTAAAACAATAAATAGTATTTCTGTCCATTCTTTAAATATTGAAGTTCGATTAACAAATAACAAGAAATGTTCATTTTTTTTTTCATATTAAGAAGCACTAAAACAAATATAAAATATTTCTGAATGAATAGATTATCTATTCTCTTAATCAGGAACTGTGTAACATATTGAGAAATTATTATATAAAATTTGAACAAAAATTATGTGTTAGATTTTAATTTACGATGTTTTCCGTAAGAAAATGAATTCCATCAAAGATCAGAATTCTAGAAAATAGCATTAAAACATGTAAAATAGAATTAAAATGTATGTAAATGCAAATGTAAAAATCAGCGTAACTTCCTCACAAATGGTTTCAGAAACAAAATTCGAATGATTTTATAAATAAATTATAGAATTAAAGAATATTAAATTAAAAAAATTGAAGTTCGCAAAAAATCGACTTTTTAACTTAATCATCCAATTATTTTCAACTCTTTAGTCTTAGTTATAATTCATTATTTTAAACAGTATAGCATCGTAAAACCATTTTTCTCAAATTCATAACCAAGTAGCGCCATTTGTATGGAAACATAAATTCCTTATATTAATTGATCAATTGATAATTCAGTTCTGAAAATATTAAACTATTATACTGTCATCGAGAATACACAAGTATGCAAAATTTCAGTACATATGGAAGTGAGTGATAAATCGGTTACAAGATTCCATTTTTACAAACATGAGGCAACTGAAGTTAAATAAAAATATGAAAAAAATTATCTATATAGGCAGCTTTTTTATCTTATTTATTGTCTACAGAAGAGTCATTGCTTACATTCTTTCTTCCATCTCCGCATTACATTTACACTTGTAACAAATAATAAGAGTTCAAGCTAGATAGAACAATGATTGTTATCTAAATAAATTCATTCGCAAGGACAGTTTACAAAAGATGATTCATAGAGTGATTTGTAAAACATATAATCATCTGATAATTTATCTTTTAAATCTGGATAGATCTTCGGCGTTAGAGATTTCGTATGAAAGCAGCAAAGTTAAGAAAATTGCTGCTTATTTATTGCTTACTGAATTGAAATGAGTAACATGTAAAATCCGTCTAACTTTCAAAGTTGCAGAGCAATAATCACGAGCTGAAGTTGCAATGGAGGTAGAAATAAAAAGCTTTATTTTCTACTCTTTTAAAGCAGAAATTTAAGAATGATCAAACTTTCAAAGCAAGAAAGCAACACTCTTGAAATGAAGGTGTGGTAGAAATTAAAATCAGGCCGCCCCCGGGTGGGCTCGAACCACCAACCTTTCGGTTAACAGCCGAACGCGCTAGCCGATTGCGCCACGGAGGCTCGGTCTGCGGTTTCGGGAGATGAAAACAAAGATTACAAAATTCATGCTCAACAGATAAGGCAGGTCGAACATTGATTTTGAAAATTCTTCGAGGTCTGACGCCCGAGACCGTTTCGGCACACGTCCTTTTATAGAGAAGAAAAGTTTTCACGACTGCGGTTTTGAAATGTAAGATTATACTGTAGATAGAACTGTTTTGTCCATTCGCTCATAGAAGATAGACGCAGCACTCTGGGGAGTTTTGCATTTTTTTACAAAAAAGCAGCAATGTATATATATAAACAGGCTCAGCTCCCGTATACGGCCTCCGCCAAATTGGCGAGAAATTTGGAGATAAACGGTAATTTCTGGTTGCCGTCATCGGCTTATGTATTCTTTATGGTAACCTGAAACCTTAGAACATATTCAGTATTTTTATCTGTTTTTATAAGGAGCAGCTCACATATACAGCTATTAATTTTTATAAACTATTCTTTTAAAATGAAAAAAATATCAACGTTTTCATGAGAACATATTCAGCATAAAATTAAGTTATTTTTAAAAATCGGAGCAAAAAATAATTTAGTCATCACCATTTAATATTAATTTTAAGCATTTCATCATGTTTCATTATACTTATAATTAAACAAGTCGTTTCATTTGGATCTTTATCATAAATATTTCAATACCCCCCCCCCCCTGACTTACGCTCATGTATTTTGTCAGTCCTAGGATTAAGCCTAAACATGGCTTCAAAAATTAGTCAATAATCACAACATTTATCTGAATTATTTAAAGTAAAAAGGGGGGCATCGCCATCTCCTGACTTATAGTCTAGTGCATTTTGTCAGTCTTAGAAATAAGCCTAACGTGGCTTCAAAACTTCCGGTTAAGAATCGCAACATCCTAAACACGCATTATTGGCGACTTCTTGGCGAAAAAATTGGCGCCACTAGGCCGTATACGGGAGCTGCTCCTATAAACATATTCCAGAAGTTGCATGACGAAACTACTGAAATTTTAGAACTTTGATTTATTTCACCAAGGGAGTCATAAAGGATTTATTTCAGCACGGGAGATATAAATTACGTACAAAAAATAGGAGATAAGGAATACGTCAGTCTACATTGCGACACAAGAGCAGAAGAGCAAAAGAGAGCGACTTGACAGATGACTATTTAGAATAGGGAAATTTAGGTGTTGTTAAAAGAATATTGCAAACATTAAGGATTTTTACCTCTTTACTCGGAGCGTGAGAACCTGCTGATTTCAGCAGTTTGATAGAACTGGATCAGGAAATAAACTGGATTCCGACATCGATATTATCATTCTGAACGTATACAACTTTGTGTGGACTCAAAAATCTATTAAATGTCAGCTTACTTTTGAAAAACAAGATAATCTAATTGAGATCTGACAAATTATTAAAACAAAATTTAGTCTAGAATTGACCGAGTTTGGGTTGCTGGTAAAAGAGGACTAGATACTAAAGCTCACATTATTTTAATTCCATTTACAGCTTTTTATTTGCAAGAAGCTGAATTTTTGTCGGTTGCTGTTTTGAAATTTAAATATCGACTAATAATCAATGTAGAGATCAAAATGAGGGTAGCTGCATCCAGTCTGATTTCCTTATTTGGGAAGATGTGTAATGACCAACAGGCTTATCCATCCTTTTGATAATAAAAAAATGTTGAATAAATTTTTAATTCTGTATTATATTGGCCCGAATAACCAACGATTATCACCTAACTATTGAAAAAGCCACCTAACTATGGTGTGTGGTTGTTAAGGACCATTATTGGCAGTGGGTCCTAAAATACAGCCAAATATTGCTGCAAAGCTTGCTTTTCAGCCCCACGCAATATCTACAAATACACAGATCCAATATTTGACTCGTTTTTGTCTCATTCATTTGTTATTTGAGGAATTTTGATTCCATACTTTGATTGTTGTTTATTCTCACAATGTTGAAGCATCAAGCAGCGTAAGTCCCTCAAAGCCTGGATCCATAACTCTAAAAATAAATCACCGAACTATTGTTACTGAATGCTAATTTTTCTGCAGAGAACAGAAGCGAATTTTAATCGTCTATCTGAAGGTCTCCAATGTCCAAATTTAGTAGTTAATATCAAATGGTTTAATATGTAGTAAAGCAACATTTATACGTTTTTCAAGCGACTGGCATAAAACGACATGTAAATGAAAAGATACATACGGCCTATAAATAAAAGATATTAAATTAATAAATAATTATTTTAAAATAAAAAATTTAATTAATAAATTAGTAATTTTAAATTAAATAAAAAAATGAGATAAATTTTTAGTTAATTTTAATATAATATAACACTGCATGGTATTGAAAACAATTTTTAAATTAAAAATTTATAAAAGTGGGGCAGATTCTTTTATTGCATGTCTTCAGCGCATATTATACATTTTTCATTTTATAGGTTTTTGTTCTTACAGGTAAAGGTCTAATTAATAATAATCTTTAAGTGTTGTTTGATGTGCAAGTAATCTGTGAGTTTCAAATTCAGTATAATGAGCCGAATTAAGTTCCTTGATTTTTTCAACTAACAAAACAAGTTCGAAGTTTTTCATTGAAGTGAATTGCTTCTTTAAAGAGAGATATAATAACTTCTTCACATTCTCCTTTAATAGTGTGTAAAATTATCTTTAGCTTATTTGTCGTCTATTAATTCATCAAATGAATGTTTCTGATGTCACGATATCGGTATCATTATTCACATACTTTTCGAAAGTGATCTTTGCTGATCACAGTTAACATATTCTTCTAAAGTGATCTCTGTTCTCAGAAGATTTCAGTCTTCTTCAGTACCAAAAACAACGCATGAAACAATGAATGAATCAAGGAGTGATGAAATGAAGAATAAACCTTTTTATTATTACCGAAATAA
Organism: Argiope aurantia; assembly: GCA_026543865.1. NCBI lineage: Eukaryota > Metazoa > Arthropoda > Arachnida > Araneae > Araneidae > Argiope > Argiope aurantia. The sequence goes on from JAPMOR010085262.1 coordinate 197,008, forward strand.
AAGTTGTTGACCTTTTAAAATTTACATTCTTCACATCCTGAGAATTTTAAAGGAAGGGCTTTTTTTTTTATTGCTAATTGGTTCGAGGTGAAGCAGTTTTATCATCTGTAGCGTACAAAATTATTGAAGCTGCCATGGTTCTACCAAAACAGACATAAAAGCAAATTCTTGAAGGAATAGTGTTGTTCTAGGACAATTTATCCTGGTGGTCAGGAAAACCTTGTATCATGGCTGCGAAATTTCGATGAGAAGTTTTTGATGCCTCATCCATATCTTAGGCCTCTTAAAATCCGTTATAGATCAACAATTCACCTGACAAGAACTAGAAAGATACCGTTGAAAACAGAATCCGCAACAATTCAAGAGTTTCTACAGAAGCCAGCCTCCATTAAATTTGAGGAAAGGATAGCTAGGATTATTGCATCAGCTTCAATAGATACCATGAAGAATAAAATACTCTTCAGATATAACCATGGTTTTACATTCGAGATCATCTTATATATAAAAAAAACCCCACAAAGTTAATTAGAATTTGGAACTGAAATATAAGATCCTACTATATTTATTCATATTATTTATACAAGTTATGCGCAATAACACATTGGTTTAAATGAAAAAATGACATGACTTATCTAAAAGAAGTGTAACAAAATATAAAATGGGAAACATATATAATGTCTTTTACTTTCAATTAAGCAATTTCTTTAAAACAGCTTTCGTGCGAGGGATTCCCGAATTTATAGACTAATACTAAAGGGAGTTTAACGTATAAAATTGCACATACGAGTTTTATTTAAATACAATTTATAATACTGGAAAGCTATTTTGACTTAGAGATTGACTAAAGTATTGACAGCCTTTTGCTTAAAATCTTAAATTATTTCTTCCTTATTAATTCACCTCATTTTATGAAGAATGAGCCGCTAGAAATTAAGAGCACAGAATGTAAGTTCATTCGACAGTTTATTTCTTTTCGCTACGAAAGTTGTAAAGTGGACACAAAAACATTTTAGCTACTAAATTTTAGTAAAATACTTAAAATCTATTCAGACAAAATGAACTTATTATATCTTCGAAAGATTCAAGTTCCTGTTTCATTTTCAAGCTGAATATTATTGTAAATGAAATATATTGGAATAACTATAGATCTTCGTCTATTAGCTAAATAATTGCAAAATCAAAGAGTTTCATATGAACGTTAATGACACCTAGATACGTTATTATAAGTCGCTTATGATCCACGAACTCAGTTTTTGGGAGAAATCTCAAAAACATTTTTTTCAATGTACAATGTCTATGAGGGAAAAGACACAACAGAGTTCTTCAACCTCAGCCATTACACCGTTTTCAGTGATTATTGTTTCAAATTAAAGTATCTTCGATACATTATTAGTGTTTATATCTAGGAGTTTGTATCTACCTTCCCCGTTTCCGTTTTTAAGAGATATGGCGAAATCAAAGACGGAGGGTCCAACTCAGTGATTGGGTTGACATAGGAAATTTTCATCTCGAATTCATTTGGTCACTTTGTAAGCATAGCTAACTGATCAGAAATCGCTTTCATTATTACGCATTCACAATTTAAAATAGTATTTTGTTTTATTTTGATAAGACGTATTTCATCAAAATTTGTTGACATAATCTTAACAACATTAATATGGTCGTAGAAAACGGCGAGTATTAATAGGATTAATTTAATCATGTTAATGAGCTTTAAAGAACTACATCTTATCAAGAAAAAAAAAGATACTATATTATTTTAACCAGACCATATTGTTTTTACTTCAGAAATAAGGTAAAATATTCTGATCGATCAGTATACTTAAAAGTGGCGAAATTAAGTAGTGATAAAATTGGCAAAACTGGTCCAATTAAGGTTAATGGTTCTGTTAATGATTTATTTTGTAATAACTCTCGAATTGGTGAGAAAATTGTAGATGGTGATATATGTATCTATGCTTCGAGATAAATTTTTTTTTTTCTAAATTTATATAATGGCGGAATCTAGGGAATCAATCGAAGTTTTTACGTCAAGACTGCTCAGTAAAATCGAGTTTCCGATTTCTCTGGAAAATGGAGAGGGGTGAAGAATAGAAGATAAGATGACTTGAATTTCAGGCAAAATCAAAATGTTCGGCCGAGTAGTTGGGGCTTGTGAACTCTGTCGCGGTGTTTACTCAGACATTATTCAGAGGAGTAGATTTCTTTCGATTTCACTCGAAAATGGAAAATTTTGGGGAGAAGAGAAGGTTAACCATTAAAATAATTCTAAAAGTCATGAGCTTTCATACAAAATTATAAATTTCGAAATCGGTCCAGTGGTTGGGGCTGCGAACTTTGTCGCAGGTTTTCTCCTCAGACAATATACAATGAAGCAGATTTGTTCATATTTCTCTAAAAAATAGAGGCTGGACGAAGACAAGCTATCGTTGATGACCTACTAGTAGAAGTATTGAGATTTGATACGCAATAAATAATAATAATAATAAAATATCGAAATCGGACTAATGGATAGAATGGGGACTGGTTCATTGATTTTTCTTAGTATTTTAAATACCTAGTTCATTTAAATACGTAGTTAATGTTGCATCACTTGTAACACTGGATTTTTATCTTCCATAGTTCTCTTATCTTCACCATTATCATGAAAGAAAAGCATATCAAAACCACAATTTTTTAAATTTCGTTTTTATAGCTTTATTTTATCTTTTCTGGTTTCCATTTTGCAAATATTCATCATATCACGGGAAACGCTATGTGGGTACTATTAGTAATTATAATAAAACGAAATAACACCATCGTAAATCGCTACAATCAATAAAGAGGAATTATAAAATGCCAACAGATACAAATCTATTCATAGTAGAAAAGGCTATTAAATTAAAGCATAATTCTAACAGTTTTATTTTTATGGAAGTTCAAAACAATATGCACATATAAGAAACAACACGTAATGCCAAATAACTTGAAAATAACTATTTTTTCCTCCTTTTACTTCCAATGCAGATTATGTGCACTCGCTTTCAATCTCTTTTCTTCAGTCTTTCATGCTCTTTCTTAAAGATATTTACACTTCATGAGTAAAAAGATCTGTAGCTTTCGTGTAATGCTTTGATAAATTGAAAGCGCATATTAAGAGCTCATTTGATCGCTATATTTGTTAAAGAAAAACGAAAGAAAAATTGCAAATTAGGTGGCCTACTTCTCAACTTTTTTTTTTCATCCAGTCTAAATTTTGACGAAACACTTCCCATAGCATATGTTAGTTCCCAGGTAACAGCTCCACGGTACATGTTCCAAAATAGTAATTCCACAGTATAACTCTCAGATGAAACCATTTTTAAATATTTTGCTGTAATAAAGATCGAAAAATAATAACTTGGTACGGCATTCAATATAAAAGCAGCGGAATTGGTTGAGATTCAAATAAATGGAATTGCCAAATTTTTTATAACAAGAAAATTAGCAGGAACATTGCTCGATGGAAGTAAGATCGTCGAGTAAAATGCAATAAGTTAAGATCGTTCCTTCAGTTGCAAAAATGAAACCTCTTTTGATTGACGTCATCTTCCACACAGTCATGGTCATTTCTTTTTCTGTGGCATATAAAAGTCGTTGCTGAATTGGAGTTGGATTTTGCTCCGAGTTGATAACATCGTTCACTTTGTCACAAATGTCTGATGAAGCTTCATTAATGAGTGAGCCAATGCCTGCCATAAGGATAAAAGAAAGAGATCCCACACTAAATAAAAGGCATGCTGACACAATTGGTAATATATTAACAAAGTGAATATATGCTGCATAATGAATCAGTAGGGATATACCGAAATATGTGTTGCATGCAAAATACAAGGATGACAAAAACATCAGAAGGCATAGATCGGAATCAATTTCTTGGACAGATTTTCTTAAATCCAAATAAATTTTCCACCTAGAATTGTAATTTAATCGGGGTGTGTTCTCAAAACTTTTGGCAAAATGTATCATTCTATAGTATAAATGAAGACATATTACTGCGTAATACATTGCAAATATGGTGACAGGAAACATCATGAACATATTTGATGAAACTGCAAAAATTATCTCTGTAAATAACTTGAAATAAGGATATGACAAAAAATAAATATTTAATGTGTGCACTGGGAAAAAAGGAAAAATTCTTGTTGCATAAATAGTAAGAAAAATGTGTATAAGAAATGAAATATAAGATCCAATGTAAATGAACTTATAAAGACGATATTCAGAGTAATTACAAGTATCAAACATGTCAGCAACTCGAGCATGTAGTTGCTTTAGTTTTTTTGCACGGAAATAAATCATGAGCCTGAATCCCATTGCTGTTACAAGTAAAGCTATGCAACCTCTGGCTGCGGATATTTCTCGTCCAACATTTATTAGTGAAATAACACTGACGATAGTTAGAAGCAGGAGGAAAATATTCATGACATATACAAATGTAAGACTGGAACAAATGAATAAATTATTTCGCGTTGTTTGGTTTTGAAGCAAGCCAGAAAAACACAATAAAGAAAAAAGGTGCTCCAAGACATGTTTCTTATCTTTACGTAGCGAATTCATTTTCATTAATCTTCCGGAACTCTCTAACAGACCAGCTTCGACCATTTCTGTCTCCCGAGAAGCAATGTTATTGAAAATCGTTTATATTCAGGTCTTCTGAAGAATTATAATATTTGTATAAGTATTTATATAAAATTACAATTTGCAAAGCTGAATCTGGGAAGAGTTTCTGTTAGTAAATCAGCATGATAAGCATCTAAATAGAATAATTACTTTAATAGCAAATTATAATAAATCTTTCTGTATCATTTTAGTAGATATTAACTGGGCTGCTTTTTATCAAAGTGCTGTGTAATAAATAGAACTTTTAATAAAATCAATGAAAATTAAAACAAAACATTAGAAACATCCTATTCATAGTCCTGGAGTCAACAATTCTTAGCACAATCTGTCTGTACATATATCTTGATAATTTGAAAATTTTAACTTGTGATTCGATGCCAACAATCGATTTTTTTTTTCTACATTTGAAAATGACAAAAAAGCTTTTTACTAAATTTGATCTTCTAGTACAACATAAACAAAGGTTTTTGTTCGTAAGCACTTTTCACATTTCGAAATCGATGCAACAGTTTCGATACAAACTGAAACCATTAATAAAGAAATAGCAACCGTTTCGATAAAGAATTATTTTATGTAGAAAACGACTTTATTAAGTAAAATGCTTTACTGAAAATCCAATTTAGTGCCGTTAGAAATGCGATTGCTAAGTGATTTGAAAATTTGTTGTATACAATGATTTCAATATGTAAAGCTTGTTAACGTCTTTTGTATATATATATTGAATTAAAACGACGCGATACGTTTTCTTTTAAAACTTCTTGACAACGATTGCTGTTTTTTATTTAAATTATTTCAAAAGTTTGCCGTTTTTAACAAAAGATCAATCAAATTACAAACTCTGATTATGAAATGAAACATTTGTTTCGAAGAATCCTTATGTTCTTCAACATTAATGTCGCGTGAAATGTAAGTTTATTTTCATAGTAATAGTGGTTCCAGAAAAAGATATATTTTGCCATGCTTTTTTTTTTTTTTGTGAAACATTTTGTTGAAATGTGTGTTTTCGGTAGCGTGTTTTTTATTTTAAAGATTTTTATATTTTTAATCAGATCAAATAAACTACTAACAAAGTCTTACTAATAATTTGCTGTCTTATCCAGCGTCTTCACATATAATGAAGAACAGAATTTTCAATCGTTCAATAAAGAAACATGCTTTCCTTAGTAAATCTGCTATTAACTGAGATTCGAACGCATTCTGTTTCAAATGATGAAATGCAGACATGTAAATATTTGAGAATAAAAAAAAACAAATTAAGGAACCTTCGTTCTACTTCTAACGTGTTTTCAAAGTATACTAGTAGGCCTAGTAGCACACGTATGTTGTACAATATTTTATGATATAAAAAAAATATTCGCAATATTGTATAATATTACATAATATTGTGCTACAGGCTGTGCTACCCGGGAATAAAAAGATGGGATTTCGAATGGGTACTTATTAAAAACGAGCCGCCCCCGGGTGGGCTCGAACCACCAACCTTTCGGTTAACAGCCGAACGCGCTATCCGATTGCGCCACGGAGGCTCGAAAGATTTTAGTTTCAATTGATAAAATGCAAATAAGTAAATGCTGGGAACTAGCAAAATCAGGAATCTTCTGTTCGCTCATAAAGTGTTTTCAAAGAATACTAGTAATAAGAAGATGGACTTTCGGATAGGCGCTTTTTATAAATATATCAATACCAAAATATTTTTGAGGTTGAGAATCTCAATGGTTTTCTTTTTGCACCTTTTTCTTTTAATCACTTTCTCAGTGGGCGCCTTAGAGCTATGAAATATTCTGAGGGTTTTAAGCGCTTTGAAGTCTGTCCCAAGTGTTTTACGGAAGAGGCTTCACCTGATCTGATTTGTCTGGGTATCTCCAGGCAAGATCTTATTGACAATCCATTGTCAGTATTGGATTTCTGCACAAATTTCATAGACTTGATATAGCTCTGCTGTTTTGGAGGATGTGCGACAACAACAACAGGAAGGGTTTCTCTTTATTTGAAAATAAAATAGAATATCATATATGCGTTGATGCAACATATAAAGTAAGTTGAATTACCATGAGATTAATTTTCAAATAAGAAATTGTCAGGATTTCTGCTGGATTCGGATACTAAATACATTCCAGTGGGTTTATTTATTTATTTTTGTAAATGTCAGGTTTCCTTTTTAACTTTTCGGAAGAAATATGAGATCTTTTATTGAAACTAAACAACGGCTTTACCAGTAGCTGTTGTCTTCTAGTCAACAATGACAACTAGTTTCTAATAATGAGCTATCAATGATGTATTTCAATCACTATTTTATGGATGCAGACAGTTTGCATGGAGTATTTGTGTCCTATAATTGCAAAAGTGACTATTTATATATTTCCAAACGCATTTTTTTTAAAAACAGATTTTAACTCCCTTTTTACCATCGTCCTATTTCCCCATCATAAAATGCAAACTGAAATACATTGCCATAATGTTTCGAATGCATGCAGTTCTTGTTTTAAATATCATTTTGGTAATCCAATTTGGATTCTTTTATTGTTACTGTTCTTGACACGGTCATTTTTGCACTTACACTATGTAGGTTCCTCGAAATTTATTTCATTGAATGTCCTGGTTCAATGAAAGACCAGTACATTTTTAATTGTATTGAAAAGACTTTTTCCATTGCATTTGAGGAGCTTTTACTCACTTTTTAAGAAATAATGTTCTCAGACATGCAAGCAATACCCCAATCTAGCCATAGGCCATGCGGGAAACTTGATGGGGCAGCCCAAGAGCAACCCCACCTAGTACAAAGGAACAAACGACACTTGATGATATTAAATACTTGCAAAGAACCCTCTACAGAAAACGAATATTGGTCATTTTATGTTAGGAGCGAACTAAAGACAAGAGCTTTGACAAAATGTCCTTAATAGATTTAATGACTGGAATTTTTATAAGTTTTTCAACGGCAAGGAACATCCAGTTTCTTGGCCATCTGAGGCTGTTTTCTCGCCATAATGCACAGGCTTTGATCACATGATTTATAGAGCCTTCTTTGGTGCCATTCTGACAAGTCGAACTTTTGTCAAAGAAACTGCTTTCATGTACAGAAAATACATGTCCAGTATATACTTGGGTAAGATAAAATCACCCTCCATTCGGTTGACAGAAAGGTTTTTAAAATATTGATAGGTAGTTTTTCCCTTAATGGAATTTCTCCTTCTCTCCTGCCAATCCTTAGATTGCAGTTTTTAGTCTCACTTCTGAGTTGAATTATTGTTCTCAAACATTTAAAAAAAAATCATTCCATGTACAACATGGAATTTTGTACAACATCGTACTCGTTTACACAACATCGCTTCTTCTTGTATCCTGAACAAAATTTCATTTTGTGAAACAAATTTTTATAGCATTCATATTCAGCATTTTATAGCATTCATATTCAGCATTTTATAGCATTCATATTCAACATTTTATAGCATTCATATTCAGCATTCATATACATCGAAAAGCTAAATATGCGGCTAAAAAGGCTAAACAAGGAAAAAAATGAGGAATAATGACAGTGGTTTTATTAAAAGAAGTGAAGGTCTATACTTATTTAAAAATATGTCAGCAGAACTCGACTGATTCGAAGTTGCCGAGAAATAATAAAAAAATTATTTTTTTCCCAAATTATAATTAAGAAAATTTATGTCTCAAAAAGAGCACAGGAAGAGAATAACGAGAACTTTCAAATTAAGAATGGCAGTAAAAGTTTATTTCTAATAATTAAAAGATTTGATATACAATATTTAATTTATAAATGAATAGAGAGTAATTTTAATAACCAGATTGCCGATAATTAATATTAAAAATGAATGCTCTCAAAAGATAATAACTAATAAATAATTGAACATCTTTAATAAACAAGCAGTATATAATACCTTGAATTGAATTTATTTATTTTAGAGCCTCGTTTTGAAGCAACACCATGCCTACTTTAGGCACTTTCGAAATTTAAGCTGCGGTTTATGACGAGGGGAACACCTGAATGAAATAGCGCGCCTCTCTCCATACTTTCAAACCACTCTAGCGGGAGGATATTCGATCCAATGAAGTTAGCATGTGCCAAATGCGCTAATGCGGCGGTTCTGTAGTAGAATTCGGCTCTGAAGCCAAGACTTAAATATAGACCACCACGGTCCATATAGCAAGATGGGCCGCAGTGGTCTGGTGGTAAGGTCTCAGATACGATGAGTTTCAAGTTCGATATCCGATTCCATTGGAGACCCGTCTTGTAAGCGGGACTAGTGCACGCTAAATCCTCTAGGGCCAAATATCCTCCCACTGGTGTGGTGTGAAAGTGTGGAGGAAGGGTGCCAGCTCAAGTGTCGTCCTCGTCATTTGTTAGAGATTCAAAATTACGAGGTCCGTCCTAAAAAGGCCCTAGTGTTACCTTAAAACAAGATGTTAACGTAACTAAACTAAACAAGTTGAAAACAAAAAGTCTACAGCTAATCTTCAAAATAAGCAGCGCGATTCATATTAAACCGGTTCAAAGTTTTTACGAAAGTGAAATTTTTTTATTGAATGTATCGTTTATAGCAAGTAAATCGTCGAGTGATTTAATGACCTTAGAGTTGTTCGCTTACAATCACTAAGGATTTAAAGTTTGGGCTTAACTAACTAAAATAATCTAATTCAATGAATGAATTACCGACGTTCGAATTCACTAGAATTGTTCGAATTAGCGAATTTCCACAGAACGTATGAATAAATATGATTGCTACAATATTAACTATTCATTTGTATTATTAATTGGGTGGCTACGCCATTGTGAAACATGCAACATAGTTAAATGCTTTTTGCCAAGAAAAACAGTTTTGAAATCCAAGTCCTGTTCTGTGTTTAAACTGCAAGTATCTTGATTTACATTTCAATGAAGCCGTCAGTTTGTTCAACCTGGTTTTATTCACACGTTTTATGTAATCTGACATCTGAAATGACAGAACAGTAGTATTTTAATGCTCGTTGTCTACAAACATTTCATCGTCCATAAACAGCCGTGACGTTGGCAACGACCATAAACCGCTGACTTAAGGCGGACCAGTCTTAACCTTTGACACGATCTTTTAGAGCTCCCACGCTAAATGCAAGACTTCAACGCTGAGTCACGTGGCATTCGTATCAAAAAAGGAATGGAAAGTGTTTGACCCTGAATCTTAGACTTTCCTGATTTATGTGAATCAAAAACAGGATACTTTCCGTCTCCAACTGTTTTGAAATATCACAAATTCTGCGCGGCTCTGGTGACCTTGATCATCTGATTTGATATTTCCGTTGGAAATTAATTTCGAATCTATCATTGAGACTCTAGATGTCATGATAATAATGTACTTTATAGAAAGAACAGTCAAATGTCTTGATACTATAGTGGGTACTATTTACTTTTATTCTAAGGAGATTTAGTGTGCATACAGGTTTGATTTTTTTTTATGTGTAAATATATCTAGTATATTTAATATTTTTTTAGAAGGCTCGGGTGACCCTGATCATCTCTGATTTGATGTTTCCTTTGAGAAATGATTTCGAATCTATCATTGAGATTCTAGATACCATTATATTATTGTACTTTATCGGAATAGCAATCAAATGTCCTGGTACTTTAATGGGTACTATTTATTTTTAGTCTGTAAAGATTTAGTGTGCATACAAGGTTGATTTATTTTATGTGTAAATATATCTATGTAGTATGCTTGATATTTGTTTTAGAAGAAGTATTACTTAATTTATGTCAAATATTTAATTTGAAATGAAGCTTACACAATACTGCAAAGTGCATTAAATTGTGGAGTTAAATTCGAAATGATTCCTGAAAAAAGAAGTCGGTATCTGAGTATTACAGCGGTGATTGTTTACATCTACTCTGCGAAATTTAAGAACTAGTCTAGGTCCAATTTTTTTATTTGTCCACCATCTGAAATGCTGAATTTGTTTCTAATGAGAGAGCTTATTCAATTTATGGCAAATATTTAATTCAAAAAGAAATTGATAAAACAGGTAAGAGCATATCACATAATGGAACTGCACTCTAAATATTTCGTGCCTTTGACAAAGCTATATTCATTGTCAGATTCTTCAATAATATGCTCAAAAAATAAAGAAAGTAATTTTGATTAAAATATCCCTTTGCGAATTATTAAAAAATTGTATTAAACAAATTTATTTTTATTTATCATCAAGTAACCCTCAAATCACGGATTATTTTTAATTTCTATTCACATGCAAAGCTTGCAAATTTGTCCAAATATTTTTGTTGTGAAGCGAACTGTATTTATTTGTTTTTATACTATCGTATATTATAATTCAGGGCTTTAATTAATTTAGACCAGTTCATTATAGTATATTCGCTACTTTGAAACTTCAATTGAAGGCAGAGAAATAATTTAAATCAGGCTAAATTTCCCCTTATTGAACAATTTTTGTGATGAGTTTTTTATAGTTAAAAATTGTTTAAAAGTTAGAGGCTGAAAAGTGATTTTCAAATTTTAACTTTACTTGCCTTATAACCAATGCCTGTGACACCTCGCTGGAAAACTGTCATCAGTTATGTTATCCTCTACCATCTTTTATCCCCATAGTTCACACCTTTATGAATTCGAGGAGGAAATGTCCAAGGAGATCAATCTTTTCTTTACATCTCCATACAAAATTATATGTATTCTCTTGATAGAATTTCCTTTCATTTCTTTTAACACTCTTATTATATTATCCTCTACTGCCTTTTATCCTCATAGTTCACGCACTTATGAATTAGAGGAGGAATTGTCCAAGGAGATGAAACTTTCTTTTCCTTACATATCCATACAAAATTATATGTATTCTCTTGATAGAAATTCCTTTCATTTCTTTTAACACTCTTGTTATGTTATCCTCTACTGTCTTTTAACCGCATAGTTCACACCCTTATGAATTAGAGGAGGAATTGTCCAAGGAGATCAAACTTTCTTTCCCTTACATCTCCATACAAAATTATATGCATTCTCTTGATAGAATTTCCTTTCATTACTTTTAACACACTTGTGCCCTTTAAAGAATGAAGGCATTAAAAAGTTGAAGAAAATGTATGGATTTTTCACTAAACTCCTTCACTGTTGCTTGTGGCTCTGTTGTGTAATCTTATTCAATACAAAAGAAATTAAATCTTATTTAATACAAGCTTAATTTAATACAAAATGAAACTTCGAAAAAAATAATTAAAAAAGTATCGGATAAATGCGAAAAAACTATGAGAAAAATTCTGTAATAAATTTCCTTCCTGATTATTTCAGAAAATGAAACTCTAACAAAAGAAAAGAAACAGAGAAATGAGCAATGTCAAAAAATTTTAGAAATATACACCACGTAATCAAAATATTATTGATTGGCCTAGAATCAGAAGGCAGAGTTTCATTCGAATTTTTTTTTTTTTTTTTTGCTCGGCAAGCTGTAAGGCAAAGGTAAATACATATATTTACGTTTAAGTTACTACTATCTGATTAAAGTTAAATTACTATCTACATAAATTGATGATGTTAGAAACAGTCAATATTAGGACTTGAAAATCATTTTTTAATCTCTAACTTCTAAACTAACGCAATTATTGAAAAAAGCGCCTTTTATAATCGTAAAATTGTTCGTCTTAATAAGGCGCTAATTTGGCTAGTTGGATTTATTTTTATACCTTTAATATTAAGAAAGTTGTAGCGAAATGAAAATTTCAACCCCCACCATTTCCATTCCCTTTGAGATAAATGGACCATTTACGAATTCGTCCGAGATTTTTACATTTCTAACAACATATTTCAAGCCAGTTAATATA
>JAPMOR010085262.1:209561-219841 GCA_026543865.1 Argiope aurantia
TATATATGTAATGATATTTTAACTCTAATTTCAATTTAATTAATTTTCAAGATTTTATCTTAATTTAGCCCATAGTAACTTTATTCTAAAATATTCTCTTATTTCGTGATCCAATTACACTGTCTCTACTTAATTAATTCAAGAGAAGCTTTGTTGAATTGCAGAGTCAGCTAAAAGTCTAACTTTCCCACACTCTGCGTGAAGAGGCAAAATACCGCTAATGAGGCAAATTCTTTTTTAAAATATCCCTGTGTTTCCCCTGCCTTCTCCATGCGTGTAACGAAAATCCCTATCGAAATCTCGTAATATATTAGCGCCATGAAGAAATATTTTCCCTATCAAAATCATAGGTTATATAAGACCAGGGAAAAAATGTCCAAGGGCTTTTTCCTCATTCCTGTCTGTGTCGTTCTGTGTGCTCATCGCTTGTACATATGCCTGCTTCTTAAAAAGAAATAAAACGACGTCGCGAAATAGCAAGTCTCTTCACTGTTTTCAAACTGCATCCTGCTTCGCATAAAATAATGCTTATATATATATATATAAGCATTATTCGCATATATATATATATATATATATATATATATATGCGAAGGATGGTTTTTTGGATTCTAGGGACTGTGATCGGTGAAGAAGATCTGCAGAAATATTCAAATATTCTCAAAGACTTTGCAGTTGGTAGTCTTCTTATAAGGAATCTACCTAAAATTAAAAAAGAAAATATAAATTATTACTGAAATTAAAGAAGCTAACTATATATTACTAAAATTAAAATGATCTCCACGAATTTTGAACGAATACTGACTGAAGCTAAAATGCAATATAGATAGAAAAATTATTAAAAGGGAGTGGCTATTTTTCCGCGAACTTAATGAGAAATGACATGGGAGAAGAAAACAATTGGGTAAAAAAATACTGCGCAAGCAGCATACAAAAAAAAAGGGCGATTTCAAGATTGCAATTAGGGAAAATAAATAAAACATAAAAAGAGGAGAAAACAGTAATTTATGCTATAATCGCGTATAAACACATAACAAAGAAAGCAGCATGTCATGAAGACAAAAGTTGAAAAATAACAAAAGTACAACAAAAGCCTCAATTTTCTGATTTTAAAAGTGATAGGTTCACCTCAGTATTCCTACATAAGTTTGGAGTACGAGAAAGAACTGAGTAGACATCAATCTTATTCAAGTTGATGTCTACTCAGAAGATAGATTTTCAGTTAGTGAATGTCGATGACAATAACTTAACATCTTCGTAGCTTATTTTTCATTTTTTTTTGCAAATGTTTAAAATCTTGTGCCAATTATTTTCTTATTATTCACAGTAAAAAGAATTTAAATTTGCGTAGATTGAATTTTTACTACAAATGTTTAGTTTTTACTAAAATTATTTCAGCAAAATTTTTGCGCTAATTTTGTCTAAAAACGTTCTCTTAAAAATTATCTCATCGTCTCATGAATTTAGTTCATTTTTAAACACATTTATTTTATTTGACGTTTCATGTCTTTTAAGGTGGAATTTTTAAATCTTTTTTAACACACTTCCTGATGGGTTTAAGTTTTGAATTACATGAAAATACAGTATTTTTGTTTTCTCCGAATGTAATTAATTATCTGTTAGTCTATTAATAAAATTCTGATACCCCAACAATGACATCACCTGTTAGTGAGTTCAAGAAAAAATTTACCTTAGTATCAAACAGTAGAAAATTATTAAAATAAAAGAATTCAGTGTTGAGTACATAAAAAAAATTGTTTTAAAACTATGTTTTTAATTAAATTTATCATTTTTTCGGTGGAAACATATAATTACATTTACAAAAAAAAAAAAAAAAAAACAATTTGATGACATGAATTATTGATGAAGGAATTATAAAATATGTAACTCAAAAACTCATTTAATAAGTCTTCAAATACAGAAAACAATTTTTAACATATCGTGAAAATCTGCTCACCTGAATTGCTACTTTGTTGCAGTCCACGAACTAAATATTTTAATAGAGATGGTTTTATTGCTTTTTCTCAATATACCGGGTTATTTTCAATCTTTTTTAATAATAAACCAAGACAATAAACCAAGAATAAGTCTACAAAATTTTGCAACAAAGTGAATTGCTCTTTATATGAAATATTATAAAGTGTAATCCTTTAAATATTATAGAATGATTGAGAAGGATTTCTGGGATGCTTTATGCAAAAGATCCTTAACAAATCCTAATCATAAAGGTTAAAGTACTTATAAAGGCATAAAGGTCAAAATAAGAATCCAAAATTCATATTAGCGTTAAAAAACGATTTTCAATTATGTAAAAGTTTTAGGTTTTGCGCAAGTTTGTGAAAGCTAATTTAGTTTTTAATTCAGTAGTCTTCCAATTATTTTAATAGAGAATTTGTGACAATCGCAACCCCAACTCGACAAATAAAATGGTTACTGATATACACTGGTGTGCAGAACTTAAGCAACAGGTATGTTTTTGCCATAACTTCACGAGAAATCATCTGAGAGACATGAAATTCAGAAATGAGATACAGCATTTTGTTCTGAAAGAATGACGGAAGCATAGTTGCGCAGAAATGAATACAATGCATACAGTATGGAATCAAACAAAAAAAGGCTTTATTGAACTCATAGTATCTTTACACATGATTGTCTCTCCAAGAGGAAGAACAGCAAGCACTCCAGGACCACCGAAACGGTCTCTTTCCGTGATGTTACTGGGATGAAACCGTGTCCCGACCTCTCTCCAAATCCACTGGATTTGGGAATCGCTTGTAACATCACGGAAAGAGACCGTTTCGGTGGTCCTGGAGTTGTCGTCTGGGGAGGCATTATGATGAACGGGCAGACTGAGCTCCACGTTTTCGACAGAGGTTCTGTAACTGGAGATCGCTATTGTCAGGAGGTGATCCTTCCCCATGTGCGTCTGTTCCGAGGTGCCATTGGATCAGACTTCGTTTTTATGGATGACAATGTACGGCCACACAGGACTCATGCTGTTGAGGAGCTCCTGGAAAGTGAAGATATCGCTCAAATGGATTGGTAGGCGTGCTCCACTGATTTAAATCCGATAGAACATGTGTGGGATGCTTTGGGGAGACGCCTTGCGGCACGATTACATCCTCCTGGGAACACCCGACAACTTAAACAGATGCTGACTGAGGAATGGGCACTTTTACCTCAAGAACTGTTGGACAATCTGGTGCTGTGTATGTGGAGATGGTGCGAAGCAACCATTGCAGTAAGGGGAGGGCATATCCCATACTAAGGAACATCTGCTTGCTGTTCTTCTTCTTGGACAGACAATCATGTGTAACGATACTATGAGTTCAATAAAGCCTTTTTTTGTTTGATTCCATATTGTATGCATTGTATTCATTTCTGCGCAACTATGCTTTCGTCATTCTTTCAGAACAAAATGCTGTATCTCATTTCTGAATTTCATGTCTCTCAGATGATTTCTCGTAAAGTTATGGCAAAAAACATACCTGTTGCTTAAGTTTTGCACACCAGTGTATTTAAATCACCATTTTATCTTCATAATAACAATGAACACATATTGATCTTCGTTTTTAACATTTATCAATAATATTAAAAAAATTCACATGTATTGTGTATAGTTCTATCACCTAAGAAATATTTTTTATCTGTTAGAACTGGAACTCCTGTAGCACGAGAACTATCTTCTCACGTAACACACTTTTCGTGCTTGCATGATATTCCATGAAATGCTATTCGATTTCCACTTCAAAATACAAGGTTGCAACCAAAATATGCTGAACATATTATAAAAATTATATCAAACACTTTATATGAGTTATATTAAACACTTTTATTTAATTTAACTCGTTCCAAATTTGTAAAGGTAGAATTTTGTCAGCGATTTTTCTCTCACTTCCTAAAGTGTTTGAAAAATTGTACACTTGTGTGTTCTCGGTAGACAATACAACATTTTAATATCTTCAAAACTTAATTTCAAGTTAATCACTAATTAAATCAGATTTTGATTCCATATCAGTGCAGCTACCTGGTAGTGAGTTTGTGAAACAATAGATCTCAAGGTTAAAAAAAAAATCGAAAATAATTAAAATAAAAAATATGTTATTTAGTGCACGAATAAAAGTGTGTAATTAAAATAATAATTTTGTTTACAGCAGATCAGCTAATTTTCAGTTTGAAGAATTAACCATTTGTTTTAGAAAAGAAAAAAATAATCTGTTAAAACTTCTAAATAACTTTTAAAACATTTTATTTGCACTACTTGCACATTTTCCCGTATTTGCATCATTTAAATCTTTTGCCTGCTTAAAAGCAATTTCGAATTGGAAAATTCGAGATTAAAATATTCAGTTTAGTAAATGTTAATGAAATGAAATGAAATAATTATTGATTAGAATTTTTCTCTTTAAACAGTAACACTTTACAATACAGAAACTTAGTTAAGCGATTGTGGCATTTTAATTCTTTAAATTTAATGTAACAATTTAGTTCAGAATTTAATTTTTTATTATATTTTTTAATATACCTATGACTTATTTGTAAATTAGCAATCGAAAAAAAAAATTGATAATAATTGTTCACTTAAAATTTTTTAAATAATTAATAATTCAAAATTGAATTACTCCATTTTCTTTACTACTATTGCTTTTTGTTGTTCATTTACACCTACCCTGTGAAATCATTATAAATTTCTTAGGCCTAAAATGCAATAGTGTTCTGATGAAACGGGATGACGAGTGTTCAAAAATGATAAATATATTGCTTCAGAGTACTCGTAGATACAAGCAAAATCCGATACATCAATGCGAAAATGCTGCGTTGTAGGTGTTCAAAATATTCTTTGCTCGAATTCTCCATTGCAATTGGTTTGTGATTGCTCATTCACTGAAAGTGTTGAAAGAAGATTTTCTTTTATTCTTTTGACATGCATTTCAAACATTTCTCGGTTGTCATAACGGAATGTTGCCATTCCATCTGTTCCGTAAAATAAGTAAGTTATTCCTTTGCTTATATTACTTTTCCTTTTAATTATGCTTTACCAGGAAATGATTGAACATTTCATGATGGAAAGAAAAAATTTAAAAAACATGATAATTCATCTCTTACTTTAGCCTTGAAACAAAATTCAAAGGTAATCGAAATTTAGTTGATTTATTTATCAGTTAAAAGGATAAAGGAAAAAGTTTTTGGTGATTTTTTCCAATGTTTTTGTGCTTGACAATTCGGAAATAATGCATTCCATAACAGTTTTACGAACAATAATGCATATTAAAGGATTATTTGCAAAAGTAGTTCAGAAGGAGATATACGAAGTTTGATTCGTAAATCATTACACATTTAACATTATTGTGTAAAGGACATTATAGTGCTTTGTACAACAATGTTACGTAAAGAAATAACTTTTAATGATAGTTTCATCTCTTGATCTAGCCTAAAATTGAAAGTCCCAGGTTATCAAAATTTAACATTTTTTCAATGATTTTGTGTTTGATAATTCTGAAAAAAATTGTACCATAACAGTTTAGTTTCTCTTAAGATTCAGATTTACGAATAATAATATATATATTAAATGATTATTTGCAAAAGTAATTCGGAAGGAGATTTATGAAGATGGATAGATAAATTATTACACATTTAACATTATTGTACAAAGCACATTATAGTGCTTTGTACAGTGGAGTTACATAAAGAAATATAATGATGGAATGGAAAATTTTAAAAACGTGATGTTTTCCCCTCTTGCCGTGATCTTACATCCAATGTCAAAACTAATTAAAATGTAAACGCGATTGATAATTTGGAAAATATATTTCCATAGCAGTCTAGTTTCATGAAAACATTCAGATCTGTGAACATCGAAAAATAATACTGGCCAGAGTATTAATTGCAATTAAAGATCAGAGTTACCTCCAAAGTTACCGCCAGAGTTACCTCCAAAGAAATTTAAGGATTTGGATTCGTAACATTGCAATATTTTAATCAGCATAATATCAGGACTACAGGCTTCATAAATTTGGATTTGAAAATATTCGTTTGTCAGTCTGTGCAATAGATTTATAAATGCAAAGATTCTAAATAGTTGCCGTTCTTTCTTAAGAGTTATTTCAGTTTTAGAATACTTGGAATATTAGAAAGCTTATCCATTGCTTTGAAATATTAGAACAATTATTATGCTTAAATATTAGAATGCTTATTACTTTAAAATATTAGAATGCTTGAACTATTAGAATGAAAAATTATACTTGAAATATTAGAATGCTTGAACTATTGAAATGAAAAATTATACTTGAAATATTAGAACGCTTGCTATATGTTAATTAATAGATAGTAATATTTTATAATTTGTAATTGAACTAGAATTTAGGTACTTCTGTAAGGTTCTCTAAGAATCACAACCTAGAGTGCAGGGGATGTGCTGTAAAACTGGATAAAATCACAAAAAATATGAAAGCGATGAAAAAGTAAAACTATCCAAGAAAACATAATAATAATAATAATAATTTGTGTTATTATTAATATTATTTTTTTTCTTCAAATTAATTAATTTACAGTAGAAATACAAGTTGTAATGAGCAGTCTTACAAATTTTAATGGTAGACTAGGTATACAAGCGCAAATAATTGTTGCTATAGGACATGCTGTCAGAAACACAAATGCAACCAGGGCCTTGAATAGTTTAATGAATAAAGTAAAAGGAAAGGATATACCAGATAAAAAATGCAAAATAGATTTAATAGAGAACAAATTTATAATAGCGCTGAAACCTAATGCGTAGCGGACGACAAGTCTTTTGAACACTTATTTTAAGTATTTCAAAGTTTTATCTACTATTGCATTCTATTTGTTATAATCTTATAGCCACTTTGGGTACGATTGTAATGCTGTTATTAATGTGTCTGGGTTGTCGAGAATTGCAAATTTCCATTTGATTAAATCTGCTTTGTACAGCTTATCTGGTGATATACTTGATAATATATTTTTTGGAAATATATATTTGGTTTATATTTCTGGTAATATATTTTTTATTTACTTAATTCACTGACAGAGTGAAGCTTTTAGCGACTTTCTTTGCATTTCCGAGTCTACGTTCTGTTGCAATATTTGTCGTTTTGTATATCTAACTTTTGACCTATATTTGAGTGACCATAATCTATGCGTAATTAATGATGGGAAGATTGGTTTGGTTTGGTTATATTAACGTCCCGTTTGAAGCAACACTAGGGCTATTTTGGGACGGACCTTTTAATTTTGAATCGCGGTCAGATAACGAGCACGACACCTGAGCTGGCACCCCTCTCTCCACACCACACCACACCAGCGTGGGGACATTTGGTCATGACGGATTTAACGTGCCACATAGCCCCTTACATAACGGTTCTTTCGGTGGAATCGGGTTTCAAACCTGAAACCCTCCGGTTCCGAAGCCGAGACCTTACCATCAGGCCACCGCGGCCCTAATGATGGGAAGAAGAATTCTTTAGAGAATCATTTTTTAAACCTAAAATTAAAAAAAAAATTAATGTGAAGTATTGATTATGAATGAAAATCCTGACATTTTATACAAATTTGGAATGAATAGTGTAAAAATGGGATTTATTCTTTAAATCCGAAAGGGCATTTTAAGAATAATTGCCTAAATATTTTCTATTGTCGATCTCTCTGGTGTAGAAAGTTTCTGCAATCCATGTACAATTGGAAACTTCTTTTCTCAACACTATTGTGTATATACATATTAAATAAAAAAAATGAATAATTAATATACATCACGTAAATTCATGTATTAAAGCTTTTTGATTAATTTTAAGAAACATTATGATCAAAGTAATTTTCTTAATCATTTTTAATTGTTGGAGAATAAAACAACACCATACGGTGCAAAAATTTTCATAATTCTCTCGTAACTCTTAGTTTTAGAAGCTTTTATGAAAACAACATGACAGTAATCATAATTTTAAATTTCTTGCACTATAACCCTTCCCACAAGCTTAGCAGCGCAATTTTGTATTTCATTTATAAATACATTTATTTTTTTAGTTTCCTCTTAAACTATCTCAAGTGTACATAAAAGGAACAAATTAAAACATTTGAGGTTAAGCTTGCGGCTTTATTGTGGTTTCACGCATGATTTCTTTCCTTTTCACAGTCAAGGTCTAAGCTATAAAATTTGCATTTTTCTTGATTTTTTGTATTGAAGGTTATCAGTAAGCATGTTGCTATCACTTAGTACTAGCTTTAACTTTCAACTGCGTTTAAACTCAATTACAACTCAGATCTGATCTTAATCTGGACATCCTGCTATACCTGTAATTTGAGATAAACGTAACCTTAGAAGATTATATCCTAAGATATTCAGCATACATGGTGATAACACATAAAGAGTGTATCAGAAGTTCACAAAGGATTTTAAAATACTGTATCTCTGGAACTGTTGATCGCTAGTAAAAAAACTTGCAGATCATTGATAAAAAAAATAATCCAATTTTATTACTGCCTCTAAAGATCTTGAGCTGTCTTTACTACTGAATTCATACTCAACAAGCAAAGTAAAACATAACGCTTTGATTATCAAGTGTTTTGAAACTCAATTCCAACTCCGATCTAATCTTTATCTTAATCTAGAGATAGTCTGCTATAGCTGCAATTTGTGATAAGCGTAGTCCTAGAAATTTATGTGCCGAGACATTCAACACACATGATAATAGCAAGTAGAGAATGTATCAGAAGTTCTCAAAGGATTTTGACATGTTATATCTCTGGATCTGTTGATCGCTAGTAAAAAAAACTGGTAAATCATTGAAAAAGAAAGCAATCCTATGTTATTACTGCCGTTAGAGGTCTTGAGCTGATTTTACCGAGTTCTTCCTCAATTTCATTCATATTTTTTCTGATGAAGAAACATTTAGTAAAACAGCGAGGTAAACGGCAGTAATTTAAATAAAGCATGAAACTGTTGGACATCAGAGAAACTCCCCGAAAGACAACAGTTTTTTATTTCAGTGTTTAAGGAAAGGTTTAATGGACCATTTTACTCCCAGAAGAACATTGTAGTTAGGATTATATACCCAGAATATTGCTAAACTAACTCCTCCAGCAGTTAAAAACTGAGAATGATGATTTTGTGTTGTAACAAGAGAGGGTATCGTAATACTGGCTCTTAGTTGTTGTTGGATGGTTTTCTTCAGGAACAGTTTCCTAAGCTCTAGAATAGGCAGTCAGTTCTCAGATTTGGCCCTTCAGTCATGGCAACCTAGTTCGCGTTCCTGCTTTAGTAACCGAGTTTGTGTGTGTGTGTGTGTGTGTGTGTGTGTGTGTGTGTGTGTGTGCGTGTCAGCCCTTTTTCATGCCACCGACAATTGTGGAGCAACTAAAAATTCGATTCAAAACAGTCATTAAACATTTGACATGTTATTTATTTATTTAACTTCCGAATTAGTTAACTATTATGGACATTTATTATTATTTCAGTTCTTGATCGTTAGAGAAAGACGCCTGAGAATATTTAAGCCAGTTTAAGTCTTTTTTGTCTTTTAAATGAAGTGCTACATTGACTCATCAAAATTATGCATCAATGCACGAGTCAATATATGAAAAGGAATTAATGAAGTGACATAAGACATGCCTCCTAAAGAATCAGAGAAATTCGAGCTTTTGGCGACACCGATCATTCAGTTAAACACCGGATGACTGGGCAGGGAGGGAATAACTTATACTCATAACACTTTCTTATATTCGACCTCAAGATTTCACTGAATTGAAATATTTTTCAACTCGTTGCTATGAAAATCTCATTTCCGGAATAGTGTTTGACTGCCTGTGAGCACTCAGACGGAAAAATTAAATAAATATTTTTTTTTTTTTTTTTTTTTTTTTTTACTAAATATACAAATCTCTATGAAGTTGAGAACCAAAAATGGTAAATTCTTGATTGCCAATATTTTTCTATTCGTGTATACGATAACCCAATAACGGATTTATCTTTTAAATTTAAATTAAGAGGAGATTAATTTGTAATTGAATCATAAATATATTTGCTACTATTTAGTATAATATTAATAGCCATGGATAAAGCAGTTTTTTAAATTTGTTTTTTAGCATTAGAAACAATTTCTATGTCATAATCACGTTTTATTTATTCTTTTTATTTCCAAATCATGATTATTTTTTTACCATAGATCAGTCGCATACACCTATAGAAGCATGCACCTATTAAATACTGTTACTATTGTGTCTCAGAAACTTAAAAGTTTTTGATAATAAATAATGTACAATGAGAAAAAATT
>JAPMOR010085262.1:228346-253632 GCA_026543865.1 Argiope aurantia
TAAGTTTGGTATGACTATCAAAATTTGAAGATTAAAAATGTTTTCTTTGAGAATCTATTAAGAGACCAGTTACTTAAAATATTTAATTGAAAATTGTAGTGAGCGGTAATACTGGCGAACCGGCTGGTCGCCAAAGGCGGCTAGTAATTAATAATATTATATGCATTTACACAAAGTTACTAAAAGCAAAAATTAACCTTAAATAAATCTTAATAAGTAAAATATTTGTTGTAATGTGTAACTAAATTGACTAGTTTATTAAAATAGGAATTACTTTCTTAAAGGCGAATGAAAAGTTTTGCAATCGTAAAAAATCCTTTTTGGAGATTTTCACAACATTTTAGCCCACTCCGTATTCAGAAGGCGAATGTCTGAGTATACGAAGAGTCGTAAGTACGAAATTTAGCATGTGGTTTTCTTTTTATAAATATTTCATATTTTTTATCAAATTTTTGACTAAATCTGTCGACCGGAAGTTAATCTGCCTGCATACTCGTAAGCATGTAAGCGCAAAATCTCGAAAAAGCTTCGAGATAACAAATATTCTAAGTTTGTTATATGCTTTTACCACCAAATCTTTTTTGAACGAAATTTTTATTATTTCTCTAGGTGTTAAACAGGAGGGTGTATCTGGTATAAATTTCAGATGAATATCTGGATTATTTGTCAAAAAATTAAATTAATTAGAAATAAAAAGCGATGGCTCGTCGAAAAATGTCTACACTGTTCTATTTGATTTCATTGGGTAAAAAAAAAATTCATGTTCCAAAAGTGTTGTTTTACAATTTCAAATGGTTTCTTATCATCGTTATTCAAAGGTTATGAAAGCGTATTTTCTGATATTCCAAAAGACACCATTATGAACTCGAGCACTGCTTTTTAAATTAAAAAAAAAACGATAGCTATAACATTAATTTTTTAAACAAATTAGTATGTAGAAATAATTTTAAACTGTAAAACGCGTTTAGAATGGGACTTTTTTTTGGACAGATGGAAAATTTATAGATATTTTCCGACGAGTCTTCTTTCAGAAAATAGTGCGACTAAAATTTTTACTAAATATTAGTACCTGTATAACGCATTCTTAAGAATAATTGGGAAAAATTTTCTCAATTATTTTAAAAATTTGTACTCATATATATTAATATATGAAAAACAAAGTAGATTCAGTGGTGTAGAGTCGTTTGAAAAATGGCATAGTATATATAAGGGAACCGAGGCCAGTTGTAACAATATTTATATTTTTAATTGTATTTGCAATAATTTGACTATAACTACTTTTTTATAGTTTAACTATTAATTGATAAAATGCATAAAAAAATATTTAAAGATTTTGTTGATTGTGGCTCCAGAAATGTTTTTTCAAAACTTGTTTGCTGTTACAACTTGCCCTGGAAATGGAGCAAGTTGTAACAATGAAAAAATACTTAGAATTATTTTCCCTTTACCATTTTTTTATTATTTGTTAATTATTATATGGCATAGTGATAATAAATGATATCAAGTGGTTTACAGTAAATTAAAGATAAAAGTTTTAACCAATCAACATAAAAGTCAATCTGCATCAGAACTGCTGTAAACACAAACTAGCAATAGGCTGCTTTCTGTAGCATGCAATTTATATTCACATTTTGCAAATTAAACATTGAACTCAATTTCCTTCATTAGAATCGCGGTCCTCAGTGGACTTTTTATGATGTTTTGGGATCGGGGAGGAAGTGTTTCATGTTCGAAACTGGATTTCTCTGAAGAATTATTGTGTAAGCAGTTTGGGTGTACGCCAAATTTACTGGGATTGAATGTACTCCTCTCTGGTACGGCACAGAAAGGGAACAGGAGCTCCAGCTCAGGCGACTTCCTCATCAATTGATCGCCGCTCAAAATTAATTAAATAAGTAAAAGCTTTTTTAAAAAGATAAATTAACTTATCTTAAATAAATAAAAAATAAATATAAAATATATAAAAGAATTTTTTTTCCTCCATTCTCTAGCTCAAACGGAGTGTGTGTTCGCAACTTTTCGTTACCAATTTCACTGCACTGATTGAGCTGACGTGATAGGACCCTTCATACAAATCATGTTTAGCGAAAATTTTGATTAAAAATTTTAAAAACCACTGCATAATGTGTGTGTTACAATTTATCCCTGTAACAGCTACTTCCTGGCTCGCCTACTTTGCCAATAATAAAAAAATATTCTTTGTACAAATAAGAGAAAATAAACGTTATAGGATGGTAAATTAAAATATAGGAACAGTCTTCAAATTAAATAAGAAATATTATAAAATAAGCATAAAGGTAAAGTTAAAAACGAAAATAAGTCCACTTTATTTTCTTATCATCAAAAGTTTACATAGGAGGAGCTTCCAAATGGTTTAATACCATGATCTAATATTAATAAAATCAGCCGCAACACTAAAGGCTTAATTTTTTTTTAAATTTACACTGCAAATCGGGCCAATCTAATTCTTAAACACGGTTTTCTTTAAAACGGTCATTTTTGCGCACCTTCCCGATGTCTTCACCATTGGCGGGAGCCAACCTCGCCACCCGTTCGGTACGGTTATGTCTTTAATACTTCATATAAATCTTTTTTTGGCATAATCTGAACATGCCAATAAAAGAATCCATGTTTTTCAATCATATAAAATGTCTTTTTTAGGAGTTAATCATGCATAATCTTTACGGTTTCTTAATTATAAAAAATGCAACATTTAAGTAAAAGAACGTGAAGCAAATGTTTGACTAATTAAACATTTTTCAAAAAGGATTTTAAGTATTTAACTATTTACACTTGCGGAGTATTTCGATGTTAAATAATGTTTGAAGTAATATGTCCAAATAATAAATTGAAAAAAGAAAAAAAAAGCATAATAGTTTAAATAAATTCAAAAAAGAAAAGTATAATATTTTAGAAGTGGCCTTTTAAAATATTAACTTAGATTATAAGTCATAATTATTCAAAATTTTGAATATTTTTTACTGACTCTCGTCCCGTTAGAATTGTAAAAACACACAGTGTGCATCGTTGATGCCGAAATGATTGAGATCTACCATTTGTAAGGATCTAATATGTTAAAAAAATATCAATCATCTGAGGATATGTTTATTATTGTACGTTTAATTCGGTAAAACCAAATGTCAACTGGCTTGTATTTTAGGAGCAAGCTTTGGGATTAATGTTACAATTAATGTTACAGAAACTGACTCAAGTTCTAAACAGTTTTTCTCCCTTTTCGATTAATGAGGAAGAATTAACTTTTAATGATGAGGAAGCTAATTTCTCATCACACTGAAATTGAGTTACAACAAATAGATGAAAATCTAAAGTAGAATTTTTCTTATCCGGCTACAATGGAACTTCACTGACAAACGATTTTTCGGTATAATTAATACTTGCATTTAGAACTTCCTGTTTATGTTTTATGATGACTTATAGGAATTGCGAAGTTCTTTGGTCATGTCTTTTTGCCCGTCAATCACATTTAGACAAATGATATCGAAAATCGTGCTAATTACTTAAAATACATCAATGTAATTTGATGTTTCAGAAAAAAGAAAATTAGACAGCAATTTAAAATTACTATTCATTTGATCCCCAAAGAATTGCACATTTCTCATTGTGATAATATATAATTTCAAATGCCTGCTTGTTTACAAGAATTGCCGCCAAAATTTTAAAAATTCACTTTATATACAATGTAGCTTCATAGCAGTGTCTGCTGACATAGATGAACATTATTCAGTAAATTTTATGAAAACTCGCAACCTTTCTTTCTCGCGAAACTTTCTTTGTTTGCGTGTCTTCTTCATCTTCAGCCTTTCTTCCCTTTCATCATTTTTCTCATTTCCTAGTACATATTCGATAATTTTTTTCATTGAGAGGAGAGGAGCAGTTTTTCTATTGGCTCCAATTTTCAAACTGCCGAATCAATTGTGTTGTAACTCATAAATAAAAATATATTTAACTGTATATATTTTAATAATTAAACAAATGCCCTCTTTCACCATCCATTCAAGAATTTATATCCTTCAGAATAGGTCAATTGGCAAGAGTACTAAAAAAATTCTGTAAATTTGCATTATTAATGTAGCAGATAATTAAATTAGTGTAGATATAGCGTGTGATTAATGTAGCAGATATAGCGTGTAGAATGTATGTAGCGGATACAGTGTGGAAATTACATAAATTCTTGCTGATCTAGTGAAATTAAGACAGTAAAGGAAAGGTCTTCAAGAATATCTGATACGTCATAAAGGAAACAGCTATCTTCTTTTTAGCTCTAGAACTACTGTGGT
The DNA here is from genome assembly GCA_026543865.1 of Argiope aurantia. Lineage (NCBI taxonomy): Eukaryota > Metazoa > Arthropoda > Arachnida > Araneae > Araneidae > Argiope > Argiope aurantia. The sequence goes on from JAPMOR010085262.1 coordinate 232,645, forward strand.
TAAATATATGCATAGTTTTAACACACGCGTCAAATTGATGGATTTTTGATCGTTATGACTTTCATTATAACGTTTGGTTTAGTTTATGTAAATAAAAGAATATAATTTAACAAAAAAATCATTCAATATAATAATTCATTAATTATTAATATAAAACACAGGAAAAATAATTTGCATTTGCATTTGCATTTATAGGATATCACATTTTATATTGAATTACTTAACTATGAAGCACATATTTTACATGTTATCTTAGATCACCTGCCACAAATATATTTATTGCATGCATTGCAGGTAAAAATAGTTCCGTTTTTGTTGCACACTCGAATTTGAAAAGATTTGAATTCACAAAGACTTTTATTTTTTTATTTTTCATGAGTACAATCCACTGCTTTAAGTTCTTGTTTTTGGGAAGAGGCTTCTTTTCTGCAACAACTATATTCACTAAAGATTTCTTCGGAAAATATATGAAAAATGTAATTCAAATTTTTCCAGAAAATTTCTGAAAGCGACGCATAAATGAATGTAAATACGTATTGCATAAAATATTATTAACTTTGAAATTGCTAAAGCCGCCATTTTGATGGGTCTTGGGATGAATAGGTATAAGTCATACTGATTATGGAATTGAAATGGCTCTCTAGAAATTGAATAGGAATACGTAGTTGTTCTTATATTTCCTTAAAAGTCGTTATAAAGGTCTAGAACAGTATATAAATTATATCAAAATTTTTTTGAAAACCGTCAAAATGATGGTCTTGATAGTTCTAGCGTTAAATAATTTTCCCCTGATTACAACATGCGAAATAGTTTGTAGATTTCAGATTACTATGAAGTCAATTTATTTCATTATTCCTTCACAATAAAAGTATATATATATATATATATATATATGTGTGTGTGTGTGTGTGTGTGTGTGTAATATTTTAAACTCTGATTTCAATTCTAATTAATTTACAAATTTTTATCTTAATTTAGCCCATAGTAAGTTCATTCTCTTATTTCCTGATCTAATTCCACTGTCTCTACTTAATTAATTCAAGAGAAGCTTTGTAAAATTGCTGAATCGGCTAAAAGCCCAACTTTCCCACATTCTGAGTGTAGGGCTAGAAAAATGTCAAATAAGCACATTCTTTTTTAAAAGATCCCTGCCTCTTCGGCGCGTGTAACGAAAATCCCTATCGAAATCTCATTATATATAATCACTATGGAGAAATATTTTCCCTATTAATTTCTCAGGTTATATAAGACCAGGTAATGTCTAAAAGGTATAAAATGTTCAAGAGCTTTTCCCTCATTCTTTTCTGTGTAATTCTGTGTTGTGTGTGTGATCATCGCTTGTAAATAATGCCTGCGTCTTCAAGATGAAATAAAACGACGTCAAGAAATCGAAAGTCTTTTCACTGATAAAATAATGCTCACACACACACACACACACACACACACACACACACACACACACACACACACACACACATATATATATATATATATATATATATATATATATATATATATATATATAACAATCGTACGGAGTTCGATTTCTAAGACCCTGCTTACCAAAAATCGTTCACAAATATAAAAGAAAAAAATAAATACTAGAAACATAACTTCTACTTTGCCTCCTTGAAAACCACTAACGAATAAAACATGTAGGTTTATCAAGGAGTTGCCCTTCTCTAGTGACAAATGGACCACAAAAAATCCACTTAAGTCACTGTTTGGAAATCATTAAAAGAACATCGTCATGGAGAATGGATATCCTCAAAAGAGAATATTCTTTCACACTATCATTGTATGAAAAGCGCTTGTGATTGAAGTTGACAGTTAAAATGGCAAAATATATACAGAAAAATAAAAAAATAAACGAAGCAGCTGAAAAGAAAAAATGTATGGAGAAAATAAAAATAAAAAGGAGCAGCTGAAAAGGCGAAATGTATACAGACGATAATTTTTTTTTTATCAATCTGCAATGAAATTTTGCGGATTGAAAAAAAAAATAATGCACGCAAAAAGTTAGAGTGCTTGCTTGTATAATAATAAGTCACTGGTCCACTCCTTGCAATCTGACGTGCATTATATACGACATGGCCTACTTCAAGCATCATTAAAACAAATGAAGAGGCGCTCAGCAAAACGGTGACAGAATTGCGCACGCTTTTCTTATTTATATGCGCTGCCACTTCGCCCTTCGCAATACTCTCCCCCGCAATGCAGACCGTCGCTCACAATAATTCCCTGACTTAATCAACATTAGAATGGCAACTTCGACAGATGCTCTACTCAAACCCAACCTGTTGGATCCTCACAAGGATGTTTTGGCAGGTATGCAAACATGCTTTCGTTCATTCTTCTTTTCTTAGATGATCATAGCATATCTAATCTATTGGATTTGTGGTTGTTCGAGTAAATCTCAGCATTGCAATTAAATATTAAATTACGTTTATTAAAATAACTGTTTCAAAATTTAATAAATTTTATATTCAGGTATTCTATAGAGGATATAATTTTAATTGGAGTTCACTCTTAACTGAATAAAAACTAATTTTACACTTCTTCAATTTGACAATGTGAATTATTACTGATGGTAATGTGCTCTATGAAAATTTATTTGTATTCCAAAAAGTATCAGGAACATTAGTACTCAAAGCAATGTCTAATATTTAATAAGAGAGTTTTATAAATATATGTAGTTATTTTTAGAAAAATAAATTTTGTTTCGATTCTTTGTAAGAACTATTAGTAAATTATTATGAAAATAAATATCAAGTTTCTAAAATCCACGATATAGCACACTATAAAATTAAATTACTTTATGTTATCTATTTGTTTACAAAATTTTGATTCTGTACATTAAATAGATTGCAGAGCCTATCAAAAATTATTACAGCATATGACGAGAAATTATTTACTTTAGGAAATAAATATCTTTGATTTATATAAAACTACGTTAATTTCAAACTTGTATGCTATTACTTAGGGAAATTATTAAATGTTAGCTGATTAATCTGTTAACATTTGTCCTTAAAAATGAATTTACAAATACTTTAAATTTAATTTTTTTCACTTTTACTTCGATTCCATTTTATTTTTAAAAAGTAGTTGTCATTTGAAATAATAATGGAAATAAGAAGAAAATTAACAAAAAGTATGTTAAATCTATGCATTAAAATGCTCATTAAATAATTTGCAGAACCTATCAACAGTTATTAGAGCATATGATGAAAAAATATTTACGTTATTGAATAAGTATGTTCTTTGATTTATAAAAAATTGCGTTAGCTTGAAAATTGCATGTTATTATTTAAGGAAATTATTAAATGTTAGCTGATTAATCTGTTAATATTTGTCTTTAAAAATAACTTCACAAATAATTTAAATTTAATGTTTTTTTAAAGTTTCACTTTGATTCAATTTTATTTTGGTAAAAGTAATTGTTATTGGAATAATAATGGAAATAATAAGAAAGTTAGCAAAAGTTATATTTAATCTATGCATTAAAATGGGTAATGTTCAAAATCGTACTCTTATAAATTGATTAATTTGATTTAGAGAAAAGCACCGTGGACTGTAGGGATGAAAACTCCCAAATACATGTCTGATTTTATTAAAAAATTGAGGGGAATAAAATAACTTAAACAATTGCATTCAAAAGATTTCGTTACATTTTATTTCTTTAATGGAATTATTTTTATTCACCAAATTATTGGAATAATATAAATACATATTCCTCTTTTACGAATATAGAACTGGATTTAAAGAAGGAAAAATTGAAATAACTTAAACCGAAGATTTCAGACTGATATGTTCTATGGTTGTTTCACGCTCTTGGTGTAAGAAATAAAGAAAATGCGATTCTTAATTTACGTCATTAATTTTTTTTGTTTCTTTAAAAGTAATATTTTAATTTATTTTCTGAATTTTTAAAAAAATATCACACTGAATTTCACACGTTTATCCTGTTTTCATTGTTCTACTGTTTCGATTGTTTATGCAGTTCAAAATATAAAAACAAAAAATAATCAATTTTTGTAATAGAAATACAAAAAAAATTAATTGTTTTTAAAAGCATAATTAAAGAGAAAGATGAAAATTGTGAGAATAATTGAATACTTATCTTACGTAATTTATAATATTATTTTTGAATTTATTATTGATATTGTGATGAAAAATGCAGTATTTTCTTAGATTAAAGAACCTACTCTAGTGGTAATACTTTCGCCAGCTTTCTTTACCAAAATTAAATTTAATAATTTTTAGTAAAATCGTACAACACTGGAGTTGAAAATCAAATAATCAATAATTTTGGCATTGGTTTTTAACGCCTCATTTATCAAACAGCCTTTTCTCATTTAAACACTTTTTGAATCAGAGAATGCTATTCTAACTATTAAACTTTAATCTTAAACTTTAAAAAAAGTCTCAAATATTAATATAATAGCATATCTATTTTTAATTAATAACTTATTGCGTTTTAAACTTTCATTAAAAATATTTCTCACAATTAGTAAACGAAACTATAGTAATTTCAATGTACAAATGCTGTAAGGGGAGCATTTGTTTTCCTTATGGAAAGCTAAAGTTTTAAATTATTGAGTATATTTATGAGTAAGGATATGAAAGTTTGTGTACAATAAGTTATATATATTTATTTGGAAAGTATTGTTGAATTTACACTAAATTTTCTATGACAGCTTAAATCTTCAAATGAAATTAACAGTTTAAGATGCTATACATATTTTTTTATCCTTTGTAATAATTTATATTTTCTGGTATAAATCAAGACTTTTTTTTGGCTGAATATTGTGATGTAAAGTTATAAAAAGAATTTCCTTGTTATTTATTTGTAACAGAATAGTTAACTTTTCTCTTGAAATTTGAAATCCCAAGACATCACCCGATTAAAAAAAGTTGAGCAAATTCGTGTTTAAAAATATTTATAAAGTATCATATTAATAAAAATGTTTTCGTAACCATTTTTTTTTAGTTTTAAATTATTTTTCATTCATTAGTTTATCTTTTTTGACAACATTGAATAGATGCATCATCAAATACAGAAATAATGTTCATAAATAAGCTATCAATACTTATTAGTGTTATTCCAAAGCCAAAATCCTTTTTGAAATTCGTAGCTTATCTAATTATTTAGTGCTTTACGAACTATAGACAGTTTTAAGCTGTAAGTTAGTGCTTTTAATTCATGGATATTCTGATTGAAACTAATTTCTAATTAGATGCATATTTCATGCAATATCTTTTGTTGTATGCAAAAAAATACTTGCACCGTTTTCTGTAGAAAAAAAATTAATTAAATTAATTGTAATTACCGAATTAACACTTTTGATAATTTTAAAAAAGAGGTTTAATAGAATCAAAAGATTCTACAAACTACACTGAGCAGTGATTCTAATACTGTCTTTCATGCTTTTTTGATTATTTGAATAATTTAATAGTTGATCTACGAAATTCCCATCCTCTACATTCTTGACTTACTGAAAAAAATTTCAATAGTGAAATTTTAATTTTAATATTAATATTTATAATGAATTTATTTTTATTGAAAATTTTACTGGAGTTTTAATAACTCTTGAACTTAATTTTTATTTAAAATGAAGTTTACAATTTAGTTTTTATCTATTTCCTTTGCATTCCTAACACTCATTTATTTCTATTTCTACTACTTCTGTCAAAAAGGAAAAAAAAAAAAAAAAATGACGCAGAACTGTGTTGATCGTTTAATTGCTTGTCGCATCACCATGTAGAAATCTTTTTACTTTTATTTTCATTTAGTTTGCTATTATATCTTCGAAAAGCAGCCAGATTTTGTTGGAAAAAAAAAAGGAAAATTCAAACAAACTTTGGAAAAAATCACGAGCTAATTTTCTTTACAACAGGGTATTTAAGCTAAGTGAATATAATAAATTAAAAATAACAGCGCACTTCTTTTTTATACAAAAACTAAGCTTTCAGGAATGCCCCTGTTCCCTATACAAAACGAACTCGGAATCTCACAATGTCACGCACCTGCCTTTTTGGTGTCACGTATTTACTAGTTTTGTCTCAAACGTTTTGTTTTCACATGTCTTAAAAGCTGTCGTCGTCATGCTGCGTCCTACCAGCGTATCATGTTAAAACAGCTGCCAAGCATTTTCCCAGTTGTTACGGCAACAACGGTTACCAGAAGTTAGCTCGACTTTAACCATTCATTTTACCGGGAAATAATTTGAAATGATGTCTTCATAAAGTAAGTCTTAGATTATGAGATTTTCTTGGTTCTTCTTAGATTTTATTGTCGCATATTGTTAGATATTGCAGCGTTTCAAATGTTTGATTCGAGTGTTAACAAATAACATTTTGTCAAAAAAAAATTAGCACGTTTTTCATAGTGATGTTTTTCCTTTTTTCAGTGAAATATAGGATGAATCAATATACCCAAAATAGATGTTAAGGGAAAGGCAGCAAGTTAGTGTTTCTTGGATTCTTTCTTCCTTGTCATTTATTCTTAATTATATACTACAGAGCCTTTATTCTCTAAATTTGCATATTTCTACAAAATATTTTCTTAAAGAGATTTTTTTATACGTAATGTTTTCTTTTTTTTAGTGGAATATAGGACATATCCAAATACCTATTTCCCAAAACAGATGTTTAAAGCAAAAACAAGTAAGGCATTCTTTTCTATACGAAAATAATTGAAAGTAATCAGAGTGTTTTTGCTAGTAAAATTAGGAATCTAGAAGGCAATTAAATTTTTCAAAATCTTTTAATTTCAGCTTTAATTGAAAATCATTTATAAAGAAACTTTCTTACGGAAATCTCTGAATTAATTCCATATATTCAAATAATTATGATTAGAACTTTTTTTAATTGAATGACCGCATAAGCAAAGTAACTAAAACTTTACTAGATGTGGATGAATTTTTCGTTTTTTGGTATGTGAAACAATTGCTTTGGTAAAATATTTTATATTAGTGTTAACTAAGTTTTTAAAAAAATCTCCCTTTTGCGTATTCAGTAGTTCGTGAGATGGATATAAACGGTTATGAAATCGAAAGATAATTGAATCAGCTGTTTATAGAAAGAAACAAGCGCCAAAAAAAAGTCGAGACCGACTCTATGTACTTTGTATCTCTGTTGTCACAGATTGTCGGAGAGTGAAAGCGTTTTCATCAATATTGTGGAGGATTTTATAGGTTTGTTGAAAATCAATGAACCTATTATATTTTATTGGTTGCGTCACTTAATGAAATCTCCAGGGAATAAAACGATAAAATAAATCTTTCCAATTATTCGTATGTGGTTTTTAAATCACAAAGTGGAATAGCTGCTGCGAATTAATTTATTTTTTCCATATGAAGTACTTACAAGTTTAGTTAGCTTTAGACTTTATTTGCTTTTTCATTATTAAAATTAAACCTTCAAATACTAATATTACAACATCAGTAGTTGAATGCATGTTTACAATGGATAAATTTGAATAATTTTTTTGTATAAATATAAATATTTATTTCGATTTTTTTCCCTGATAGAAAAGTTAAATTATGAATATTTAATTTCAAAATATTTAAAATATTTCAAAATATTTAATTTAAATAAATTGAAATACATTTATTTGTAAAGGTAAAGCCAGAAAATAAACTTCATTTAATTGGATTGATATTAATTTTGAGCTAAATGGGACCTATTTTGGGACATAATTTTTGGGACATAATTCTCGTAATTTTTTACCAGAGTCAAATCGCAAAGGTAACTTCCTTTACCTTTATCCCTACTGCAAAGTTTCACCGTCAATGACTAACATTAATAAATAGTGCCTAGTGCATAATATAATTTTTTCACCCCCACGACTATTGCTATTTAAAAGGATAAATAGTTGACACCGTATCATTGTGTTTGGCTTTAAAAAACTGACATATTCGCAATGACGTTTTTTTCTGTATTGTAATGCCTCATAAGATTCGTGCCAGGCTATACCCTCTTAACATCCCACCGCTTTGTCATTGACTGCAGCAGCATAATTAAATGTAGAGTAACATTTGAAACTAATTAATGATCATTATTATAATACCCTCTCTTCATCTGTTACAGACATATTTAAACAACTGCGCATGTCATCTGAACAAATCTTTAAATATTGCATCGCGTGACACAGTAGTCATGATCTTGGCATTTAACGTCTTACGAAGTGCAATTTATGCAAACTTTTTGAGTAGAAAAGGCTCGTTTCTATCCAGCTTTTGACTGTTACAAAAGGAAACAGAAAGACGAATGCAAATATTTTCTAAACTTTACATTTAACAAACCTGGGCATTAAAATCTTGGAAATCGATAAATATTTTCGAGGGAAGTTGTTTAATCCTGCATTATAATGTATACTTTATTGTCTTAGGCATAAAGGATTTTTTAAAAACTTGCATCTACTAACACTCTTAATAGAAAGTAAAAAATGGTAAAGCTTTATTTGTGATATAAAATGTCTTTTTTTTTTTTCGTATTTATAATTTTTCGTTTACTTCTTGTTACTATTACCCATTTTTTTTTCTATTGAATTACTCGAAATGCAATGAACGCACCTCGAATTTTATTTCTAGAAATGGATCTCTTTTCAAGCTGTTTCTTTTTCTGGCTCTTCTTCCTTTTCAAGCATTTTTTTTTATGAAATCGTTGTTATTTTTTATAACTTATGACTTTATTAAAGATATTTATTTCATCAATTCCTTATTCAACCTGAAATAGATGGAAACACATCTTAAATGCCGTGATCATAAACGTTGTAGTAGTCCTACATCACCAGAAAATGGCTGTATTGAAAAGAAAATGCTATAGATTCCATTTTTTAAATAAATGAATTAAGAGTTTAAATGTATTAAAGAAAATATCGTCCAAATGCAACAAAATCTTAATATTCAAAGATTTCATTTAAACTTTCATCCGCGTTTAATTCGTAATTAAGGAAAATAATTAGTATTATTAAATGGCAATCTTGAGAACTGGCTCTTATACAATTTATACTTTATTTCTTTTAAAAAATTACCCTGCGTTATTAAGTTAAATTATCTTTTCATGCAAATAAAAATAAATTCATTAAATTTTTTATGTAACGTTATTCAGTGACAGCTAAAGCAATGCAATGTTGAATGTATTGAATTCTATATTACATTGCTCATTCACAATTTTTAGCATAAGAATTTGCCTTTACTAATTAATTTTGAATAATTTAATTATTGCACAATAAAAAATAATTATTAGATTTTTTTTTCATTTCGTGACGGAAGATTGACAAATAAATAGTAAATAAGCAATTAGTAATTTTTTCATTAATTTAAGAAGTAAACTTTAAAATATACGTGTTTCTTCATTCCTTACGCTAGTTTATAAATATTTACTCAACTGCCGTCCGTCAATAAAAATTATGAAATTATGAGGTTAAAATAAAGGCACGTGTAAATAGATATCTTACTTTCGTATTTTTTTACGAAAAATTGTAACAGTACAACATTTTTAATCAGTTCTTTTTTTAATATTAAATCAGCTTATTTTTTAAAAAAATATTTTTCAAATTTAAAGCCCTTGAAAAATTGTCCTTCTGACGTCCTAACGCTTCTTTAAGGGCAGGTACTGTCATAAAAAAAAGACACTTAGTGTCATAAAACAACTGCTTTACCACTTCACAACAGCAGACCGAATATACTCTGTTACTGCACTTGTTCTGTAGTAGAAATCGGTATTGTTATGAGTCCCAGTTCTCTTTAAAAAAGTTACTTCTTTTTTTAAAAAAAGAGCCTTACGGTTTTTTGATACATTTACCTAGAAGATCGAAATTTCAAAAACGAATAGTGTAAGATTATTGATGGATTTAGATATCACACCTAAAACTAAAATATATTTGTATATATACTCCGAAAAAAAATTGGATTTGCTACAGTGATTCTTGATATCATGTCCCCATCTTCGTGAAAAGCCCTTGTCGTAGTGAGAATAAGTGACACCCAGGGTATTACAATATTTCGTTCTGAGTAATTTTATAATAGCGAATGCCGCATGGAATAGTATATTATTTTTATGTCTCCTAATAATACTTCCTTTATAAAATGTGTCATAAGCCCGAAAACCGTTTGCCTCTAACGCTCTTTAAGGCTGGCATCAGGGATACTACTCTTGCATGCCATCCCACTCGAATTCTTTATTAGCAATATTATCGCTTTTGTAAAGTTTTTTTAAATAATTTTAAGGACAGTTTTTATATAAATCATTAATGATAGAGAGTTGTAAGTTTTTATGGATATTGATGTTTCAGACAAACTGCGATATGTTACAAATTTGCCTAGCTGCCAACCACTTCCTTATTTCCAGCTTTTAGAAATTTTGTACAACTGTTTGATTCCTTTGACATTAGATTGTTTCATATTTTCAAAACATAATTATCAATTCATCGATAAATTTTAATGAAAATTTCATTCAAAATGCGTGGCGCCATCTGATAGTGAATTTGAGAAAAGATTAATTTCAAGATTGATAATAATTAAGATGGTGAATTACGCGATATATTAAAGACTAAATATTCGAAAATTACTTTTAGTGGTTTTGAAAAAATAAGTCTTTTTTATATTATACTAAGAAATAGGAGAAAAATGTGTCGAATATCTGGAGATAAAAAGAAAAAGCTAAAGGCGCAATGCGCTGAAAGCAACATGTTAAGGGAATCAAGCTAAAATAAATATTATAAGACAAGAAAGAAAATTTAAATAAAAGAAGTTTTAAAAAGTGTTAATATTTTATAGATGGCATTCAAATTCGAATTTATTGTGAGCATTTCCTTTAATGTCTCACGTTTTACAGTTTTTGATTTGTTTTAAAGTTTTTTGATAAAATTTATTTTCCATCTTCCAGGGCAGTAATAAACACGTCTCATTAAACACATTTCAATATTGTACAAATGACATAATATATTATTTCAATATCTATATTTATGACTTAATAATTTATTAAACAATATAATTATTATAGTTTAATAATATATCATTTTAACATTTTATTATTATTGTTCACTTTTGTAGAAAAACGACAAAACAGCGCTATAAGTCCATACATACAAATGCTTGTTGTACTGAAGGTGATAGTAAAATAGGCCTCGTAGATTATTTGTTTACTACGTTTACTTACTGTAATACATTTCCTGTCTATATATGCATGTGATATAACGCGGGATGGCATTTCCTCTAGGAAACTTAGTGAATTTGGTCCTTCTGATTATTTATAAAGGAAACTTACGATTGACAGTTTTACAGATTTATCGGCGTAAGCGATAACAAGCATGTTTTAACTGTCAGATAGACAGGAAGTAGTTGACTGCTCTGACTCGCCGAAACAAGCTTTGTTTGAAAGTGAGCTGATACAAAACTTCCGCGCCGAAAAGGATTGATGCAAATAAAGGAAAATATCTTTGCTTTCATAGTGCACTTGAATGAAAATAGTAATGTTTAAAAAAACCTCAACATTAATTAAGATTATCAATATATTATTATATGGTATCATTAAAAAATTAAATTATTATTGTAATATAAAATATCTTTGCTTTAATAGTGCACTTGATTGAAAATAGTAATGTTTAAACATCTTAATATTGATTATTAATGTACTATTATTATATGGTATATTAAAAAAATAAAATTATTAATATAATGTATAATAATTATATGTATCAATAAAAAAATATCATCAAACCTTGACAAACGATAAAATTCACATATGTTTATATCATATTTGACAATGAAATCTGATAAATAGTTGTTTAATAATATGATATTAACAATTTACTCTATTTATGAAAGATACATCAACGGATATCTTAGCTATGCTTGCTGGAATTATCATCTTAGCACGCTATACTGCTAAGAAAACAATTATTTCCACTAATCAAATTTCCTTCTTCTTAGTGTATTCAAATTAATACTTATTTTACATCTATCAGTCCATATATACCAAGTATTTGAGTGTTGTTTGCAGTGAAAATGTAAATAGCCGGTGAATAATTAACTGGTTATATAATATTGACAATTTTAACTATTTCTGAGAGATATTTTAAGAGATTTATTTGCAAATAAATTATATTTCCTGCGTTTTTCGTAATTAAAATCTTTTTATTTGTAAAATTTTTAACGTAAAAACTACTTTTGTATAAAACATTATAATTTCAAAATTCATTTTATCGTCTGAAACGGTTTTTTAATTAAAATTAGAATATCAATTGAACCAAACGATTTTTAAAAACCTCCGATAGTTGATTCGCTCCATAACTTTTTAAAATTTGTTATATTTGTACTACGAATTATGTTCATGAATGCTGAAGTATGAGAATGGTTGTTCCCGATTGAGCGACTGATTTTCGCTTGCTTTTATGCATAATTAATTATTACTTTAAAAGGAATTGCAGCAGTGTCTAACGACATATTAAAATAAAAGAGTAATTTAAAAAAAGTAGAGATAGAGTAGTTTAAGGTGAAAAAAAATAATATTCTTCTATTAGTTTCTAATTAAGTGAATATTTAATTATTTTTTGCACTTTGAGAAGTTGGCAGTATTCTCTAAATTATCTTATATAATAAATATCCGAAATTTGCTTGAATTCGGTTCAGTTGCTTTAGCAGAAATGTGGAGCTTACATGTATACACAGCCATAATGATATTTACTTATAATATGATACATAGTGAAATTATCATTTTAACAAACTGTACAGCTAAATAAGTAACTATTTTTACTGTTTAAATTTCTTTCTTAATAATTTTAAACTTATATATATTCTACAACTATCAATCAGCGTCATTCCTACCTATTGGAATTCTTTTAACAAATTTGTTGACTCTCGAAATGAAAATTTCAAGATTATTTCCCTCTTTTTTTTATAATACTTAGATTTGTTTTAGTACAATGATTTTTCGTATGCTTTTAAAACTCCAAAATACTATAAAACGCGGTTACGTCCTTTTTCAAAATAACTTTGAAAGTCTTCTCAAACTATCAAATGACATAAAGCTGGAAAAAACTGTAGTGGTGACATTGCTTAAATTTTGCTTACAGTCACTATCAATCAGTGCCTATTAAAAGAAAAGGAACAGACAGGCCCGTTCCTTTACTGTCGTTAAAGCAAAGTTTAGCACATTCATTGCTGGTAATACTGTAGAAAATGCATTTATCACTGTGACATTCATTCATCATTGTTAAGTTAACAGAAATTACTTTCGTCAATCTTCCTTATCTTGAAATAGTACTGTACCGTTTCTAAAATGAACTCCACAACGAGGACTACATGTCTATGCCTGAGCCATTTATCAACCGAAAACTGCAAGCGTTAGTTGTTAAAATTTACATAATTTTTACTTCTTTATTCAAATCAAGAAGATTGAACATGTTTTGTCGATGTTTTTTGTCACACTTCATCAACACATAGGTTTCTTAAAGTTTGCGTTATTTACATTAAACAGTTTTTATCACGTGTTATTAAAAATGCATTATTTTTAGATCCTTCCTCCAATATATATATATATACAGGGTATTGCCGAATTCGACCGACAAATTCAGAGGGGTGCTATTAGACATCAAGTGGGATAAAGAATCACCATTCAATATAGCGCCCCAAACGACGTTTAGTGGGTGAAAATCGCAAAAATATAGGGGATCCGAGAACTGTTAGAAACTGTAAAAATTTAATAAAAAAATAAGAAATGGTGTTTCAACTATAATTTTTTTAAAAGTGAAAGCACATTCTTAAAAGTTTTTTTTTTTCATGTAAGTAATATGCGGATTTGATAATCTAGGGGGTCGTATTCTGGTAATTTATTTTTTAATTAATTTTTTACAGTTTCCAACAGTTCTTGGGCTCTATATTTTTGCGATTTTTACCCACTAAACCTAGTTTGGGACCCTATGTTGTATGGTGATTCTTTATCCTCTAAAGTCTTATTATCAACCTCTGAATTTGTCGGCAGAAAGAATAAATTGACTTTGATTTTTAACGATTTTTATTCTTCACGATTTAAAAAAATTGACCGATTTTTGTCTGTTATCAATATTTTTTTTTAAAAAGCCATGGCGAGTGCAGAACAGAGAACAGAATAGAACGACAGACAGCCGTAAACAGAGGCCATAAGAAAGCCTTTTAAACTAATTTAGTTAAAGAAACTAATTTGCGTAATGTTTCGATTTTATGAGAAAATAATATGCCAGCGCCACTCAAAAGTTAAATTGAAGACTGAGTTCAAGTGATCAGAGAATTATTTTTAGAGTGTAGATAATTAGAAATTATTACATGCATGTGTTCTATAAATATTATTCGTTTTGAAAGGATTTTTTTATGAAAAACAGTTACAGCTTGCTTTTTTATTTTCGTGTTTAATAGTTCTTTAGTATAGTTCCATACTAAAACTATAGTATAGATCCGCTTCATATAGAAGATGGCGAAGAATACTAAATATTATCGTATAAACTTTCTGGATATTCTTTGTATTCTATATAATGTTATTATGTACTCACATGTTCTGTATAACTATTGTATGCAATCAAGTGATTAATATTTTTTCTTGGAGATATATGGCTCAATTTTTGTGCTTCTAAATTTTAATGTACATCAATATTATTTTCTTTTTTCGTAAAAAAAAAAAGACAACTAAAGAGCTGTTTTCTGTAAATTATTTCTGAATAATTAGAATAACCCTATCTACGTTCTTACAAGTTCATTAGAAACACTTTTGTGACTGAATGAAAACAAGGAGTAAAACAGTGTATTTAGAGTAACTTATTTTATTTTCAAGTGAAGGTCTTTGGGTATCATAGATTTCTTTATGTTCTGCGTTAGAGAATACATAAACTTATCATCAGTCTTTTGCTAGAAAATGTTAATATGTATTTAAATAAGAAGCTTTCGCAAGACTAGCTTCATCGATTAATTACCAGTTTAGACCTCCGCCAAAAGATGCAAAAAGATGATGCCTTTTCACTTAAAATAATGTTAAAAATATAGATCTTTGTTAAATGATCTTTGGGACACTTTCTGTCATTTAATTTCCCAGAAGTTTTAAATTATTACACAATTATCGTATTTTATTCGCCTCTATTGTCAGATCTTTTAACATTTTCTCTAAAGAATAAAGTGGTTAAGATTAGGATTTGTGTATTTTTCATAATAAATATTCGTTTATATATCCAACATTGCTTTAAATAAATTTTCGTCAAGACATTCTCTCTTTTTACAAGAATTTTTCATTAAATTTCCAAACTTTCTAAAAATATCCGGAGTGAAAAAGAATGACTTTTAATGTGTAGAATGATCCATATTTAAGGTCCATAATTAGGGTATTATTTAATGTTCTAGAATGTGTCAAACTGATTTAATGTTATAAAACATTAGAGAAAAATTTAGATACTTTAGGAAGATATATAAAATTTCAAATTCGGAAATGTTCCCGAATTTCAACCTCTGACTCCGAAAGGTAGTGAAAGGTAGACAAAGAAAAAGTTTCCTTTTCTTTTTTCAAAATAGACTTTTTTTTTTAAAGTTTCAACCTTTTACTCCTAATTTTTGACCTCTATCGCAGTGATTGCGATAGTGATATTTAACGAAAGCGATATCTTTTCTGAGGTAGCAAACTATATTTGTCCCTAATGGAGTTGAAATTTAGTGGCTTATGATATAAGATGGATATAGGAACATATATAAATGTATTGGCTTTCATTTATAGTAAAATGTCTGTTAGAATGAAATTTCCAGAAAAATGACAAACTTCTCTTGAAGCTCGACTTCAAGAGAAAAATTCGGTTGTTACGAAATTATTTCAGCTTTAATATTTAACCCTATAATGGAATTATAGATTCATGATGACTCCACTCACCATTGTCACTGAGGTCCTTTACCTACATAAAAAGGGAAAACTCTTTTTATCTGCCATGTCTGCTGACCTTGCACCAACTGAGAACCTGCGGAGTCCACGAAGCGTTTGAAATCTCTTAGTCAGGTAATTAGGCAAGTACTGGGCAAGTTTTTCAAACCTTTTGAATAAAGTTGACTCTAAGTATGAGTCAAATCACAGGAAAAGGTTCAGGGCCCCTAAAGTTGTCAACAAATTTCACTTGTTAGCAAATTATATGATACAATAAAGAAGTCAACAAGGTGTATTACTTCTGATTGTTAGTTCCTGAGGGTTCCCACTCATGTTTCAGCTTACAGATGATTGAACGTTTGTTCGCAGATTTCATAAAAGCAAATGATGTATAAAATCTATATAAAAGTATTTTGAAAAACATAAATCTTTCTTGTTCAGAGTTTTCTTAATCATAAACTAAATTGTAATTTCCAAAATGGTCAAATATTCTAATGTTATTTCCAAAATGGTCAAATAAACAAAGTTTCCATGGTTATTTCCAAAATGGTCAAATAAACCAAGTATTCAAGGTTATTAGTTCCTTACAGAAACCTTAGCAGCTTGTGCTATTTCACTCTTCAGTATTAATAAGCAATATCAATACAGGAAATTAATCCGATATCAAGTATTCATTAATAATTTGTAGATAAATAAATTAAAACTATTTCAAATCATCATTAGTGATATACAGAATTTTTCTTTTCTTTACCCTGGTTTTATATAAATTTGAAATAGTGAAAAACATTTTCTATCTCTGATAAGGTTGCATTGCATTTTTGCCATTCGGTTTGGGAAACTTTGATCTATGAGTTTCTCATGAACTGTTCTTTAATTTTTTTAAGTTTCCAGATCGCAAACTGAAAACAATTCTTACTCTTGTTTCATTATCTTTTAGAAACTCTATCAGTTACAGAAGTCGATTATTCATACCTTTATACTGCGATGACCTTACATTTACTTACTAAAACATTATGACTTGCGGAACTCATTGCTGTAACTCAATGTTTGTTAAAATTTCGTTCAAAAAATTTAATGATTCTCAAAAAAAAATGGCTCAATTCGAATATCTATATACAAGATATTCCAAACTGAACGCAGAAACTATGAGTGGAGGCAGTCAATACAAAAACAAGTCAAAGGCACCGAAGAAAATATTATCGGGATTGCCACCCGGATAAGCTAGAACCGGATAAGCTAGACAAAATCGCCAGATCACCAGTTCTGAAATAGAATCATTAGCATCCGATTTATTCAGCCTGAAATTCTTCTGACGGGAACTGTCAAACAGATAGTCTACGAGACAACCATCTGCACCGATCTCATCACAAGAATTCTTTATTGCCGCTGCAATTGTTCTCGGAATGCGGGATATTTTCGAAAAGATCAGCCATTTTATGCAACGCGGCTGACAAGTGTACGTAACTAAAGATCTTTGAACAGTTGTGTAATTGGACGAGTAATTAAAGAATTTAAATTTAAATTAAGAATTAAAGAATTAAACTTCCAGTGTGTAATAACCGGAGGTATGCATTTCAAACCCATTTGTTTGCATAATTTCAATCTCTATCTGTGCATTTCATGCGCATTTGTTTACATAGAGAAATAATTTCATGCACGACCTGTGCATTTCATGAGCATTTGTTTGCATAGAATAATAATTTCATACTCGACCTGCACATTTGCTTGCGTTGAATAAGAGCCTTCATCTGTTATTAACTTTTCATTTCTATTTAAGTGTATCGTCCGATCATTTTTTTATCTAGTGGCATTTTTGTCATGCAGGAATGTTCCTGTATAAATCTGGTTTATTTTTGCTCTTTTTCTCTCTCCTAATAGCACAAGAATTCCATAATACATCAAAGAATATCTGTATGTTGCAAATACATAAAATAATTATTTATCAGATAATATGATCTTGCTTAAAATACAATAGAATTGAAATTTCATTGATCTAACTCATTAGTTCGTACCCTTCGAAATTATTTTTCCTGTCGTTATTAAAGAAAAGAGTCTGGAACCTGATGTCATTATTTTTTTCCATTTGCAAGATTCTTCTTTATTATGGCAATCAATCTGCCCATTCTCATTTACAGACATTCTCCGCCAAGCACATTCTGATTTTCACTGAATGCCATGGGCAGACCCATTTGTTTCTATATATAATATTCCCATGAAATATTATGTATCCGTTATACTGCAATTTGGATATATATATATATAATTTCATATATGTCTGTGTGTGTATGTGTGTGTGTGTGTGTGTGTGTAATGATATTTTAACTCTAATTTCAATTTAATTAATTTTCAAGATTTTATCAATTTAGCCCATAGTAACTTTATTCTAAAATATTCTCTTATTTCGTGATCCAATTCCACTGTCTCTACTTAATTAATTCAAGAGAAGCTTTATAAAATTTCTGAATCGACTAAACGCCGCTACTTTCACACGCTCGGCGTGAAGGGGTAAAAAACTGTCCAGTAAGCACATTCCTTTTAAAAGATCCATGTGTTTCCTTTACATGTGATTGACATGCGTCAGAAATCCCTATCAGAATCTTAATAATATATTAGCACTATAAAATAATATTTTCCCTATCCATATCCCATGTTATATAAGAGGAGGGATAATTTATTTCTATCTTTTTCCCCACTTTTGTTTTTGCAATGCGCTGTGGCGGACGCACAATGTCCGCGTCTTTGCTTGTAAATAATGATGCTTTCCCGATGGATTAAAAAGAACTTAAAAATGTAAAAAGTCTCTTCACTGTCTTCAAACTGCATTCTGTTTCATATAAAATAATGTTACATATATATATCCAAAAATAATTAATAACAATCAGTACCGTATAAAAAATTTTTAAAAACGCATCGATGGTCAATTTAATCGTACATTCATAGAATATTGTACACTTCCTTCAAAGTTCATGGACACATTTTTGCTGTAAAAAAAATATTACTTTTTTTCTATATTATTAAAATATTTAGAACCAACCACCATGACTGAAGCTTCTCATCCTCAATTACGAGGTGCACCTCATGGGACAAGCAAAAGGTGTTAGTCATATCACTGCCTCTCCGACCCGCCTCGAAAGCACACGGATAAAAAAATGAATGACCAGGCCGCCGCTACAGCAATATTGGCAGGAACTGTGGTTGAGTCCTAAGGGCCATCACTGGCCATGGTACAACCCTTCCCTAAGGAAGTACGTCCGTCATCAATGAGAGGAGCCAGACCCCCACCTTTTCGTGTACCTTCCAAGGTGTCGAAAACCAACTACCATGCCGGAAACCTCATCTTCATTTCGAGGTGCCCCCCGGGGGGGATTAATTGTCTCGGATAGACAATTTCGCCAAATTCTTAAGTAAATGATTGATATAAATCACAAAAACTGTAACAAAAATGTTTTACCATGGATTGAAACATTTGCAAATGGATGCAGACGACTTTGTTCGAACTCTTTTAAAGATTCTAAAGTGAACGAATTAGTATTTGATGACAAGGAAATGGGTATAACATAAGGAAAAACAGGAAAGATAATTAGAACTTTAAAGCGTATGGCAAAGAGAGGATTTATAATACGCGTGATCGGACACCAATTTGTTTACCTCAAGTGGACACACACAATTCGGATATTCAATCCCCAAAGCGATAGCATAGGCAAGGTGAATTTGTCCTTTGGCCTTTATGTCTCTGAATCTCTCTTACTTCGATTTCTTTGTATAAGGATAGCTGAAAATATTCGTTAAAGGATTCCTTGACTCTACCGAAGATTCCACCAATAAAATTATTGGCAATGCTGCAAGACTGGAAATGCTAGATATCTTCCAAAGTGTTCACCAATAATTTTATTGCTGTTGTGAAACACGTATGTAGTAGACTGTCATTCGTTTGAATAATTCTTGTAAATATAAAACATTATTTCTTGTGAATATTTGTGATAAAATTTTTATTTTAATTCGTTTTTTAGATTCTTAGTGAGTTCCGTTTTCTAGTGTTGCTACTCTCATTTTTTACACATTACCTTATTATTTGTAAAATTGTTTTTTTTTTGTTTTTTTTGCCATTTTCTGTCGTCTCTTAAATCTGTACACCCTGAACACATTTGATACATGGCAATAAACTTTTAAACACAGTGCACGGATAATTGACAAATGACCGAAGATAATAAAGAATTTAGGTAAGGATAATTGAAAAAAATTTCATTTATCTTAGTGATGTGGGTCTGTAGGCTAAAGGAGTTTATTTTAAACTCTTTTGATTTCTTGTGCCTTTTTATGAAAAAGAGAGGTTTTGTTGGTTTATAAACCTTGGAAACAGTTTTTGAAGAGATCTGGAAATATTTATTTCATTGGCTTTAAACCAAATGTTAACCTGCGTTCATCCGTTAATAGTTTCGAAAGACGCGACTTATTATTTTTTTTTGTCTTTTATTTCCTACTTTTAAGCTTCTGTTGTTTTTCGACGGAAGAAAATATTACTTATGAAATTCTGAATCGTTGAAAAGATGCGTCAATGCCTCAAAGTTACACTAAAAACTTATTTTTACCGAGATAAATGCTATATGATAAAACCTCCTCTATGTTAATTCCCTTTCTTTCTCTAAGTTAATTCTATTTCTATTTCAAACATAATAATAAAAATAATAATTCAAACTTGATGATTCTATTTCCTGTTTTTAAAATAATGCAAACTTGACGATTCAGTTTGCCTTAAAATTTTACTATCGCATCTTTTAATTGAAACATTTTTTCAAAATTTCCTGTCAAATCTTATTCTTCCTAAAAAGATTTATGTATTTAATAATACTAGAAAAAAAAAAGAATTTCTATATAAAAACAAAAAAGTGAAAAAATAACTCCGTTCTTTCCGAACATGAAAAGAAAAGAAAGCATTCAAGTTTGTAACAGCAACTTATTAACGCCTCTTTTTAATGGAAAATCTCTCCTGCTAAATTTCATCATTGTGAAACATTTGTATATTTAATAACGTCACATAAAAAAGAACTTTCATGCAAGGAACAAAATTACAAAAAAATATGTCAGTCTTTCCGAATATTAAAAAAAAAAAAA